>VUYV01000106.1:1335308-1377500 GCA_008711295.1 Anarhynchus alexandrinus
TTTTTTTTTTTTTAAGTTTAGGTGATGGACCTCTAGGCAGTAAAAGCTCTGCTCTTACAAGGAAGTGAAAATAATGCTCAATTGTCAGATTCATGGGAATTGCTCTTGAATGCTTTGTATGCTGTTGTTCATTCCCTGCTTGCTATAATCCTCTTTGTACCCTGTTGAAGTGCACTGCAGCTGGGAGCTTTTCTAGCCCAAGCCTGGTTAGAACCTGCTAGAGAAGATGATGTGGCACTGTGGTGTTAAACTCGCTCCCTTCAGCTTCTGCATTTTGCTTTGATGGTTGCATTAACACTGAAAATCATCTCTGACTTTGAACTTCCCTATAACTAAGCCTAGAAATGGCATTTTTATGCCTAAGCAAAGATTTTGTTTGTTGTTTTAAAGGATTCGGTTAGCAGGAATGAAAATAGTCCGGACATCACCTCACCTTGGACGCTACAAAGTGATGGACTACAATGAAGAGACAGAGAAACAAGAGCCCTGGAGAAGGTAACTGTTCTAGAGTGGGGGCAGTTAGGAGGCTACTCTTTGCCTTGTGGCAGGTTGACTGTTACCATCATCTTCCTCAGAACAGGCAGTAAGTACACCTAGTGCCACTGCTTGTTTTCCTGCTTTAAAGTGGCTATTTAAAGAAGGCTCCCAGTTAGTTTTAACTGACTCATTTTGTTCCTGTTGCTGCATTTGAAGCGTTTCTCCTAGTTTCCTACTTTTTTCCTATTGTTAAGGACATGTGCTAGTGAGGAAGCTAACACATATCAAGCTTTAAGCATCAAAATTATTCAGGGAATAAAACTTTAAAAAAAATACTGCCTGTCTTGTAACTAGGGAGAGTTCATTTTGAAGAGGCACTTTGTTACAACTTCCCTATAATAAAAACTTGCCCTTCAGTCTGTGTGGGTTTACAGTGTGCCATTAAAATAGTGGAAAGCAGCATTCTAGTTTGAAGGTGTGAGGAAGGTGTAGGGGAGACCTTAGCAAAGACCCGGTTTTATATAAAAGAGCTGGAGGAGGGTGTTGGGTCAAGTGTGGTGGAGGCTTCTCATACTGACAGTGCAGACTTCCCTCTATCATCTCAAACCTCAGGTTTCCATAACAACCCTGTCTTAAAACCTATCTACAGCTGCCTTTGTACACCATAGCTGCAAGCCTCTGTGTTGCACTCCCAGCTCTCTAAGCTGCTGCCAGTTTCTTGGTTCTTTGCAGACTGTAGTTGCCACCTCACTGGTCTCCCTGTCTGATAACAGGGAGGACAATTTGGACTGGAACCTTTAGAATACTCAGTGCGGACTTACTCTGATCTGTTTAGTTTCATAAAATGCCTTCTCTCTCTAGTCTATATTATGTGAAAAGAATTTTCTTGGGGCTTTTCTGATAGCAGCTTCCATCTGCTAAGCTCTTGCCCCCTCTGGAAGGCTGTTTCTTCTGCAGCTTCAGCTGCAAACATCACCTTTGTTCTTCTGTCTAACTGCAGGTATTCTTCCTTCTTCAGGCCTGCTTCCCGACACAACACCAGGAAAACATGGAAGGACGATGGAATGAATTCATTAGAGTTCAAGCTCCTTTCCAGGACAAAGCATCCTCTTTATACCAACATCACTGTAGACATTGGGTATGTTCCCCCATTTTCTTAAAAGAATGAAAAGAAAAGCAGAGTTTGGGCTCAGCATGGCAGCATGCGTATGGGCATTCAGCTTCTACCTCCTGTTGTGGTGTGGAGTCTGCACCACCTGAGACTAACCCCTTTTGTCTTTCATGCATTTCACTTTTCTTCCTGTAAGATTTAGAAGAAAAGGCTTCAGGAATAGTGTATGATAGCTAATAAACAGGCTGCGGCTTACTGAAAAAATTGTCAAAGCACTGTAAAACTAGCGACTGAGCCAGACCCCCTTCCCAGCCCTCGGGGATCAAGGTTTCCTTGACAGTAAGCTGACACAAGTTTTCTGGAACCTTTGTTTCATAGCTGGATAGCTCTGTCCTGCTTCATACTTAAGTGTTAATTGGGATGCAAGCCATTCTGTCAGATGGGCCTCTCAAGTGCTGTATTTTGAGAAAGTGTTGAAGCCAGTTGCAGTTCTGTAAATATCTTCTGTGAATTTGAGTAAAATAAATTGTTATGTGTTTGGGTTAAGATTTTTCTAGAATATTTAATGAGTGTAATAAAAGAGAAAGTTGCCTTGAAACCAGACAAAACTAGCGCTTAAGTCCTTGTTTTTTTCTGGCCTGATCCATCAGTGTTTGAATGTTTTTATTGTAGCTGTAAGTAATTCAGGCTGAATGGGACCTGAGGCTGTCACCTAGTCTAACCTCCTGCTCGGTGTAGGGAAATTAATCTAGTATTTCAGCTGTTGCTCAAACATTAATTATCTTTCAAGGTTGATCTCTCTTCAACATAAAATACTTCTGAGAAATGAAACTAGAGGAAAAACATGTCAACAGTGGAGCTGTGACCCTGGCAGGAATGCACTTGTACATACCTGACTGTGAGACCGACACAGTCTGCCCAAGACCTTCCCCTTTCTCTAATCTTTCTTTCTCTATAAAATCAGCCAGTAGCACTGCCTACCAGGTGCAATTATTTTGCAAGCACGACACAAAGGGTAATTTTGCTTGTTACTTATACTAAAATTCCCTGTTCATTGAAAAGCTGCATCTATCCCACCAACATCTAAAAATTTATTTAAAGCTTCAGCCTTCTCTACAGTTGGAATAATGTGTCAACCATTCTTCAATAATTAGTAATATTTTTTTCCTAAAAGAAACTCTCCCAACCCTGGCTTCACATCTACCTGGAATGGGATGCATATCCAACAAGCAGGTGCCAAGGACAGTTAGGTATAATGCAGTAAGGAAAGAAAAGTGCTCTAATCAAGATTTTAGCAGAAATCCTGCAGCATACTGGAACAGTTAGTTAACCACAGACTTTCACCAGTCTTCTAAAACAAGAATCACAAATGGACCTGGGTAGGTATACAGATAGACACCCTGCTAACAGTGTGGCCCAAAGCATTAAAAAATGTGGACACCAGTTTCTTTCCATCTGACATAGTTGGCCACTGTATTTCCCTCCAGCTATCTCCAGAATAACACACAACCTGCAGAACTGAGACTTTCATTTTGCCACAGGATGCTTCAGCAGTCCCACAGCAGGATGAGCTGAGCTGATGAATGACAAGAGAAGACTTTGAATTCAATTGAGTGTATTTATTGACAGATTTTTAACATCTCCTCACCTATTACCATTGTTGCCCTTCCCTCACACATAAGTAGTTTTTCATCAGGGTGGAAAAAAAATTAGCTTTTCTCAGCAAGTTGGTGGAAAATTCTTGTGCTTTTAATGAGAAAAGACTTTTGAAGTCGTGGGAGTGTGGGCAGTGTTAGGCTGCCTTTCCCCTACAACAAATAAGAAGTTTCAGAATAGTTGCAAGAACAAAACTTTTTTCAGGAGACTTAGTTTAAGTCCTTCCACTGGACCAGCCCAAACAAGGACACTTTTGCAAATGTCCCAGCAGAAAGTGCATAGAAGAACACGAGGACCTGTCCCTCGGGTCAGTCCCTATCTCCCGTCCTCACAAAAGGAAATTCTCAACCAATCAGTTAGATGCTGTGAAGAAAAACTTTCTTCTGTGCTACTGAAGTACTCTTTCAAGCAGAGTGCTGGGAGTCATCTGCTGTAACAGCAACCACAAACACAATCTGTTGCCGTTTCCTGTAACCTGTGGGGTGCTCACCCTTATGAGATCTTCGGCTGCATGCTGAAATCTACTGTGATGTTGACGTATAAAGGGTTATGTTCCACTGAAAGCAGTTTATATGAACAAGAGTTCAGCCCATCTGTTTTCCACGTTTTAGATACCTGACGTAGAAGCTTCATCCTGAGGACAAAGAGGAGAAAATCTTCATTGACATGCGTAGGAAAGGAGTTTTGATCTCTCTCCCACTGCTAGTAAATGTAGAGGCAGAGCTACAGCCATTCTGTATCTACTGGGAGTGTAAAGTCATATTTTTCTTGTCCTCAGCATGGACAGTCAGACATGGGGGAAGAAAGTCCTTTGGCTTAATCTCTGAAATCATATGCTCAAATTATATCCATGTAACTATAACTTTGGAAGTTTCTAAGGAACATCACTTAGTTGATTCTAGGCAGATGTCATGTACAGAACAGCAGCTGCCAGTTGTGAACAGTGGTGTCACAGGGGTGTTTGGCCTAGAGCAAAGAACTTCGCCCCCAGGTGCCTGGCTCCTAGCCACATACCAAAATGATGCAAGGCAGAACACTATTCTTGACTCACCTCTCCCCATTCTCCTCATTACCGTGGTCTCGTTTGTGGAAGATCATCGTGTACCTGGCTATATCAGCAGATGGCCTCACTACTCTCATCTTCTGCATCTCAACCCTGGAAGAAACAATAGTGCCATGAGCAAGACGCCACCTATAAACAGGCTCTTAAGGGAAAAAAAAACATTTGCAAATTTCATCTCTTGTAGGTGCCATTGAAGCAACCACAGAGAAACTCATCTTCATCTCTTCCACAACCCATTTTCCAGAGAAATGGGGCTCAGAGCTGTGTTTCTGGAGAACAGGTCCAGTAGAGTGACAGATACCTCCTTCTTTTGAACAGAAGCAGGTAGTTACTACAGTAGAGATCATATAGGGCTTTAAGCACACATTACACAACAGAGTACATTTAAATTAGTATTGTCTGGTCTAGTTTGTACTGCCCTCTATTAAACCTAGGAGGTCTGTAGCAAGATTCCACACATTTTGCAAGAAGTTCATCTCAAGTCCTGCAATAAAACCCCTATGCTTGGTAGTTCTCCACTTAAAAAAAAAAAAAAAAAAAAAAAAAAAAAGCGTTTTCTTTTTTAATAGTTGGCAGACAGCTGCAAATTTTTTATTTGACATGAAAAAAATTTACTTCAGAGAACAGTGCCAGAAACACTGAGCCCCATGCATGGAGTTAAGTGTCTGACATGAGACACTTGGTTGGAGCTTTTGGCCTTAAGCACATCTGTGGAGCACAACAATTTTGCTGTCAGCAGAAAGGGTTAACTTCATTACAATGGAATTAAGGAATAGCTCAGGTCTTTGTTAGTCACATCAGCAGCTGAAAGAAACCAAGATTTGAAGAAACCGAGCCCCTACAGCTTTCCAATGACTGTTTGTAGCAGAAAATTATCAAACAAGTGATTTGCAAATCTCTTTGTGATGCCCTTAGGAAGGGGCCCAACAGAGACCATCACATTTAGCACAGAGAAAAAACAATAGGACCTAGAGCGCTCCAGCCCCAAGTTCTTGAAGATACTGAAGGAGATGCTGCCATCTGCTGTCTTCGCAGAGGAAGGCTGCAGGGATCTCCGTACAACAACCCACCGAGAGAGCAAGCTTCCCATTACCTACCCGCTGCAAACTCTGTAACCAGCCCAGTCCAAGATCCACCCAAGAGGAAAGGCATGAGCCAAGCCCAGTTGCAGTGTGCACTCTGGGTCATACGATTTGGTTTCCACACTAAGACCGCAACAGCTGCAAAGTTATGAACTGCCATGCATAAACAAGCATCGCTTTTGATTCCAGCCACTTGCAAACATTGTGGAGACCCTTAGTAAATCCTGCTGATCTGCTACCCACAGGCACATTTGAAAGGACGCCACTATCACCTTTGTTTGCTCATTAACTGTGACACTTCTCAGCAAGCTGGGTAGTAAGATGGTACCAAGCCATCCCCTATAAAAGCCAGCTCCCAAGAGGTCAGAAAGGAGAAGTTGGTGTGTCTAGGGGTCTAGCAGGAAGGGGGGTGGGGGGGAAGTGGTTCAGAAGGGACAGAAATCCATGTCACCAGTAGACCTTTTAGAGTTCTTGAGATACGGCTGACTGATCTGCTGAACTGACACAGAGAAAAACTTTTATTTGGAAGTTCCTAAATTTAACACACTTGATTTCACTAGTGTAATTATTTAATATCACCAGGGGTATGAATTTTACCTCCCCCAAATGTTTGTTTGCATATTTAAGCAATTGAAAAGGATAAACACTTGAGAATGACAGAGTACACCCAAGTTATAAATTGACAGGCTTGGCCAGCAGAGCTTGTGGGTTTTTTTTTGTTTTTTTTTTTTTTTCTTCCTTCACTAACAGCAATGCAGGATTAGAGGTTTCCTCCTAGGCAAATGGCAAAAAGATCAACATAAAAGTTTTGTTGATGTCTTTGTCCCGCTAAACCTCTCAAACTAACAAGTTTCTTCTACTTTGACAGGCACATCTGCAAAAAGTAGTTTTAACAAGAACAAAGGGCATATGCATATACATGCAGTCTTTCTAAAATTCAAGTTACTCACTATCTTAACTATCATCAACACCAACCACATACAAACTAAGCCCTGCTTGGAGTAAATCATGGTTGTCAATGCAAAAAGCCTGATCCCACCAAAACCAAAACACTACCATGCTCTTGCAAAGTATTGGAACTCAATAAATTTGTGTCTTTTTGTCAAATCACACTCCAGTCTTCAATCTTATTATTTCAGTTATAACCAATTTCCAAGCAAGAATACAAATACTGTATGGCCGAGACAAAAAACGAACAAAACCAACCCACCCACCATCCCCCCCAAAAAAACCCAAAACAAAACAAAAACCCACAACAAACCCCACATCCAACCAACAGTGCTATCAGGAGGAAGACCAGGTCTCAGGCATGCCTAACCTTTTTAAAGAGAAAACCGTTCACAGAACTGCATCTCACACTCCAAATCCCCACTGTGATACTCTTTTGAATTGAAGGCTCCTATAGTGTTCCACCTTTGAAGGCTAGCTGTGAAGTCAAACCGATTTTATTTTTTTTAAATCAGTGTGTCCCCCTCTCACACCCATTTCCTTCTAGCCTTTTATTGATTACCTGATTCGAAGGTCATCATCTTCTCCACCCCAACCCCAGTAGTTGTTAGAGAATCCATTCACTTTGGAAAACTGATCCCTTGTTAGAGCAGTTACACCTCCAAAATATCCGTTGTACCGTAACCTAGAAGTACATGAGAGGAGAGAAGGAAGAATTCAAAGTCAAGTTCTACGAACAATGAAAATATCACCCTGAAACTCTGGATCTAGACCTGTCTTTTACAGACTTAAGGGTGTACAGAGCCATCAAGAAGGTCTTGTTCTCTTACTCTTTTCACAAAAAGTTGGTGATTTGCTTTAGGCCACAACTCTCCAACTGAGAGAACGCAGCCTTCTTCAATAGTTTCTCTTTACACAACTCCCCTTGCCAGCCAAAAAGTACTTCACCTCAAGGACTCTAATGAGTAGAAAAGGAACAAAGCTACACACTAATACAGCGGAAGCTTTGCAGTAATGACAGCAAGCCATCGACTATCTTACAGCTGAATCTGAAAAACTTGAAATTAAATCAGATCACAGCAAAGGGGCATGTGCTACAGGATATTGCAGGACTAATTCCAAGGTAAGGTACAGTTCACGTTACTTAGTAACCTAATGTAATGGAGTTCAGCTCTGAAGAAGATTAATTTTTAACTTCTACCTTCCTTCTCCTGGAAACTGCATCTACTTTAAAAAAGTATTTACATACCATGTTTATTTATTTTCCTCTACCATTTTGCTAATTGCATTTTATGATACTGTCCTCTTTCTTGGGCCTTAAGGTAAGCATTACAACACAGCCCCTACTACACTGCCACTGCCAACTTCAGAGGTGATGTGCACATGGCTGCTGATTGCATTTTGATTTGTAGATGTATGTGAATCTAAACAGATGAACAAATTGCCAGGGCTAGACAGTATCCATTATGGCAATTTACATGCCAGACAAGCAAAGGTGCTTGGGACTTCAGTGATGTCCTTGAGCCCAGCAGTTCTGCCAGTTTTCAGTCCATCTCACTGTTCATTTACTAATCCATACGTCATCACTTTGTCAATGGGGATGTTATGGGAGACAGTGTTGAAAGCCTTCTTAAGTCAAGATAAACATTATCCACTAACTCCTCCCTCATGCACCAAGCTAGTCAAATCAGAGAAGACCAGGTTGGTCAGGCATGATTTGTGAGGAGATTTGCTTCATCACCTTCCCAGGGATTAAAAGGTGATGTTGACTAGCCTGTAGTTCCTCAAATCCTCCTTCTTGCTTGTCCTGAAGATAGAAGTGACATTTGTTCCAGTCCTCAGGAACCGCCCTCCCTAATCATCATCGCCTTTCAAATATAACATAATGATCTTGCAATGACAGCAACCAGTTCCCTTAGCACTTATGGATACATCCCATCAGGTCACATGGTTTTACAGTGCATACCTAGTTTGTTTGAGTATTCCTTAACTTGATCCTCCTCCATCAAGAGTAAGTCTTTGTATGTACAGACTTTTCCACTGGTATCAGAAGCCTGGGAATCCTGAAGGCAAATCTTGCCAGTAAGGACCAAGGTAGAGAAGGCATTGAGTATCCTAGCCTTTTTCTTGTCTTTTGTCACCAAGTCCCCTGCCACACAGCGGGTACACATTTTCCCTACTCTTCCAAGTAGCTGATGTACCTGTAGAAGCCCTTCACGTTGCCCTCCATGTTGCTTGTGAGATTCAACTCCAGAGAGGTTTTGGTTTTCCTAGCGCCATCCCTGCATGCTTAGACAGCATCTTGTGTGTCCTCGCAAGTCACCTGACCCTGCTTCCACCTCTTTCATGCTTCCTTTTTCTATTTCAAGTTTTCTCAGGAGCTCATTATTCATCCATGCAGGCCTCCATCCACCTTTGCTTGACTTCCTGCACATGGGAATGAACCATTCTTGAGCATGAAGGAGGCAATCCCTGAAGATCTATCAGCGCTCCTGAAGCCATCTTGTCTCCAGGGCCATTTCCCAAGTGATTCTTCCAAGCAGAATCCTGAACAGGAAGTCCAGGGTTGTGATCCTGCTATCTGCCTCATTCCCTCCTTGTTTCTGACCTTCACATCCCTGACCAGTTCTTTCTTGTTTGCAAGTATAAAGTTCAGCAGAACACCACCCTTCATCAGCTGTGATCACCTATGTCATCACAGTTATCAATTAACTTCAGAAATCTCCTGGATTGTGTCCTGTTTTGTTGCCCTTACAGCAAATACCAGCATGACTAAAGTCTTCCATGAGGACCAAGGCCTGTATACGTGAGGCTTCTTCCAGTTGTCTGAAACAACCCTTCAACTGGCATTTGCTGGGATTTTGATATACTTCCCCAAAAGATGACGTTATCTATATAAGTGTAAAAAAAAGGATGGTTCTACGCAGATGCAGGCTCTCATGTGCTCTACCTGTGTTTTTTTCTACCTCTGGAATTTTTACTCTTCCTTGCTCTCCCCCCTTAATCTCCTCTCCTAGAGGAGACCAACCACAAGGTAGCAGAGGCCCTATCGAGTTTTAATTATGCATCACCACCTTGAGACTTCTGCTGTGGGTGCTCTAGAGAAATGCAGTGAACAAGTGCACAGCCAGGAGGTCCCATAAACAGCAACAGCAGGGAAGAGCCCTCCCCAGTCATGCTTTCAGGCTGCACTGCCAATCACCAACAGTCCCACATCTCCCCGTTCCAGCAGCCTGGTAGGGTTTGGGAACTGACTGCCCACCCACACATACATATATGCACCCCAATGCTTGCTTATGCACCCCGTAATTCCCCTACATCACTGGAGAGGCAGACACAGAAGGAGCCAGAGCTGTAACCAGGAACAGCGCTCCTCACTCAACCCTCCTCAGGCAGCGCAGAACTGGCAGGGCCTAGGCATATCTCGCTCGTAGGTGACATCATCTGTAAAAATTGCACCTCTGTAACAGCATTCAACCACCTCTTCCCTGAAGACAAGAGACCATCAGCTCCTTTGGGATTTTTAAAATTGGACTGGAGAAACCATACAATAGAAATGGTCATTAGGAAAGGATGTTGTGCTGGTCTCAGTGAAATAGCTTAGCTGTGCTAGGAAAGTTTTTCCCACCCTTACTTTCAAAGTTTGAATATATAAACCTTTTCCTAAAGAATCTAAACTCAAGTTGCAGTTTATAACTAACATAAGGTACTTGCTCTCCAGAGGAGCATGGCTGCTAAGATTAGCATGCACTTCATCACCATAGAGGATACCTCCCTGGAAGAAAAACAACCAAAAAATCCCACAAAACCCACATTCCTGCCCAGGACATTTTGTGTTAATGCAGACCATTATGACTTCAGTTTTCTCAACCCCATCTGAGCAACATGTCAGCATGCTCACCTCTGGCACACAACTGGCATTTCAACCTGTGGTCTCAGCTCAGTTTAGGTATCATTCTTGAGCTCAGGACCTGAATTCCTTCAAACGTACCCAGGAATTCCCTTAGAAGTAGAACATTATTATCCCCACTTCACAGATGTGTAAACAGAGGCAGTGACACAGAAAAGAAAGTATGAATATAAATCCAACCACCAGTATCCTAGTGAATACTGGTGCAGGGTATTGACAACACTCTAGGGCAGGGGATTCACAACAAAAACATTTTGTCAGTGTAAAACTATTTAAAGCCAAAGCTTAAAGCCAACCCACAACTAACAGCTCCTTTCACAAACAGGAGGAACCTGACAAAATTAGTAGTTAGAAGACCCCTTAGTAAAAGCAAAAAAATCCATTTGCATGCTTAGCTAAGCTAAATGCTTTCAGAAACTAAGGCACAGGAGGTTAAGCAAAGCACCTCAAGCTTTGTGCCATGTTGTTAGCCTGGATTCTACTTGCCTGTCAATTAACCAAAGCAGTGTTTCAGTTACTTTGGTGCACAACTAACCTGTAGCCCTCAGCATTCTCTATGCAAGGCACAGTGCTTCAAAAACTTGTCACGAGCCTAGTTCATTTGCGCTTGTTCCCATTTTCACTGAATAACTGGAAAGTGAGTATTATTTTGTATAAGGATTTGCACATAGAATCATAGAATGGTTTAGGTTGGAAAGGACCTTGAAGATCATCGAGTTCCAACCCCCCTGCCATAGGCAGGGACACCTCCCACTAGACCAGGTTGCCCAAGGCCACGTCCAGCCTGGCCTTGAACACCTCCAGGGATGGGGCCTCAACAACNGCTTAGCTAAGCTAAATGCTTTCAGAAACTAAGGCACAGGAGGTTAAGCAAAGCACCTCAAGCTTTGTGCCATGTTGTTAGCCTGGATTCTACTTGCCTGTCAATTAACCAAAGCAGTGTTTCAGTTACTTTGGTGCACAACTAACCTGTAGCCCTCAGCATTCTCTATGCAAGGCACAGTGCTTCAAAAACTTGTCACGAGCCTAGTTCATTTGCGCTTGTTCCCATTTTCACTGAATAACTGGAAAGTGAGTATTATTTTGTATAAGGATTTGCACATCCCACCTCTTTCTCATATATTTAACAAAGGAAACCCAGAAGTGAAGCAGAGCTTTACTTCAAAGTAGTCTGAGATCAAAAAAAAGCCCACTTCTAATTAATATTTAGAGTGAGATGACATAAGAGGTGACTCTTGTAAGAAACCACATTCAGTGAAACCACTCTAGCCATTAAATTCACCAAGCTCAGGAGCCTTTTTTTCTCTGAGGTGGCTTGAACCTGACTTTTCACTTTGGATTATTTATATTACACTATCACTTAGTGGACCCATTTAAAAATCAGAAGAATCCTGTATTAAACACTGTACAGCCAAATACCTAAAGGACAACCCTATCCCTTGGCAAATTCTCACACTTGAGCTCTCAATAGCAGAAGTTACCTCTTCAATAGCAAAAGCTAAGTGGGAAGTTTTATTAGCGCAATATCACACTGTCAAATCACAGGACCAGGAGACACAAATGTATTTCTAGCTTTGACAGAAGGTCTTTGCACAACCTCTGCCACATTGCTTTCCTCTCAAAACACCCTCTACCTCACCCCAGAAACCAGAAAGATGACAATGATCATTTGTACAGGTCACCACAGAGGTGACTTCAGAGATGTCTGTACCTTTTGTCAGAAGGCGCTCCAGAGAGGTGGAGTGTTACCACCAGAAATCTGGTGTCAGAAGGAAGGGTAGATACCAGTGTACAGCTCCCTCAGAAGAGGAAGATTATCAGTAACATGACATTTCCCAGTTGGTATTCTTTCCATATTCCTGGTTTCCTACCTGTATCCAGTATTGTTCCTGCCAACTACAAGGTGCTTTGGTTGTCTGTCACACGTGTAAATGTTAAAGTCATTTTCTGGCACCAAATCCACATCATGGAAAATGAAACAGTCCCAGTTTGCTTCTTTTAGGGCTTCTAGGTATCCTACATTCAGCAGTTTAGCTCGATTAAATTTGGTGCTGCCAGCCTGTGGAAGAGAATGGGGAAAAAAAAAAAAAAACCAAACAAACTCTGAAGAAGGTGTCAAACCTTTGAACCAGAACTGCTCTTGGGCATTTGTTGTAATTGCATAGTTTGCAACTGCATTCGTGCGTCACAGCCTTTACAGCAGTAACTACACAAAGAGCTACCCCGTAACATTAGATACAGCATGAGAGTGGCCAACGATGCAAAGTGTTTCTTCAGTCTCTCCTTGTCATGAACAAACACAGCCAGGGCCAGGAGAGCCTACGGTTACTGGGCACCAGAAGTACGCATGCTGCATGATGCAATTTTAGTGCTATTGCTGCTCCTGTCCTGGAGTTCCCACCAGGTTACATAACAAAAGAGGTATCAGTAAACAGTTTAGAAACTGGCACTCCATACAACTGTGTCAGTAAGACTTATGGAAGTTTTTTAAAAAAATAAATGAATAAACAAACAACCCAAACCAAATCAACAACAACAAAAAAAAGACCCAAAAACATTACTCCCATACTAACTAGTTTCTAGATGTCAGAGCATCTGCCACAGATGATTTATGCTTGTCCACTCAGTTTAGAAGACAGTAATACTTAGAGTTCACTGTATTTCCTTAGGTCACACAGTAGGTGGCAGAGTGGGAAATAAAAAGCAGGTCTCTTCATTTTTAACTGCTGTCTATAACCTAATTATAATGCTGCACAGGGACTCCCCACAGCACAGAGCTTGACTTGACTTTTACTAGTCTTCGTTGTTTGCTTTTGCTGTAAGTTAGTGCATCTTTGTTTTTCAAAAATACAATTTTTCACCTTTGAGGTATCCACACACCTGGCAGTTTTGTAAGCTCACCACCACACTGTTTACTCTGGAACAACAGGTGCGCTTATCTTGCCATTTATTTTTTATTGGGCTGTACACACGTGCCAGCCTGTAGAAGGCTTTCTGCTCCTGAGGACAAGGTGAGTTGCCTCAAGCTTCCACCTGGGAGTCAGAGAGCCAAGCCCTGTGCTCTCAGAAACTGACAGGACAGTGATTTTCCAGAGCTAAGAACCTGATGTACCTGATGTAAAGAATAAAAAAGCAATTTTCAAGAGAAAGGGGTCACTTGCTAGAAGCTGCCTGGACTGAAAGAGGCTCCATAGAAGATGACAAAGAAGCTGCCCTCCCCAGACAGAGAAGGATAGCTGTAGGGAAAAGCAGTTGTATAGAAAGCATGTTTTATCATTCTAAAAAGTAACGCTCTGCTCTGAAGCAGCAATTTGTTGAAATGGCAACAGCCATCTGCACCTGCACAAAGAAGATTTATGGGACTTATGGCTCCATACCTGCAGTTAGGGAAACAGCCCAGTGCCTGTTCTGAGAAATTAACAGAGGGATAATTAATGCTTCTATTTTCAGTCAGGGAATGAATTTTCCAAGAAAAATTAAGATACAATTCATCCAAAAATCTATGATGTCAAATTTCTGAGTGTTTTGCTTTGTTTTTTAAAGTGTCCTGTATATGAAAATATCCATCAGAGAATCTTCTCCTGATGGTGAAAACCTAGGCTATTGCGTGAACAGAACAACTCAGATGACTGGTAAAGAACATATGGAGAACTTGACTTGTATTGGGTATCAAACCCAGCCTAATTCAGCAGCAGCAACTACCACCTGCTGTAGTTCTGTTTCCCCCATCAGTACAGTCAGGCACCACAGCCCACTTCCTACACAAAGGTAGCCCAACGACAGCTAAAATTGCTTTCCAGGAAGGGCAGTTTTCAATGTTAGACCACATCTTGAACAAATAGCAAAGTTTACTCTCATCTTTTATTGAGGAGAGAATTGTCCTCCTTTGTTTCTATGTAAGAAGAACACTGACCACAAGACAAATGTATGTTGGGAAAGAAATTATTCACCCTTTAGGGATTACAAACTGACATTTTTTTCAGCACTGTGCTCATGTACGCACACATTTGTGTAGAGAAACGATTTTCAAGATGTTAAAGTAGCCCATAAAGAAGAGATGTGGAGTATGCCCTTCAATGGCTCACAGAGAAAAAATATAAAAGACCCATTTCTTAATCTTCCTCCAAAGTAAAGTCTGTGTATTTTAATAGTTAAATCCTGTTTTTAACTATTTCCTCAAAAGATACTTAACTAATGACATCACAAATGGAGAGTGAAAATGGATTTGCCATAAAAGAGAGTTTTGTTAGACCCACTTTCCTGTCTTTGGGTATGCCCATCTACATGGAAAGGCTAACAAAAAGTTTCCAGTCCTCCAAGTAAAAACTCTGATAGAGCAAGTCCAGACTTGACATTGCTGCTCACGTCAGACAGAGCTTTCATACTTCCATATTACATTTTGCTAACATTACAACAGCCATTCTCCACCTCACATATTTCAATAAATAAAAGAACGTATGCCAATTCTCCCAATGATTTATTGCTAACCCCTGCTCGCTAGCTGGAGTGAGCCATTTTATGTACAATTACAGTACATACTAATGCAGGGGAAAAAAAACCCTCAGTTTTTCCACTCTGCAGTCCACATGGTGACTCTAAACAATGAAAGAACAGTCTATTCCAACTGAAAGTATATATTCTGCCATGACTTTTGTTGTTGTTCTCCTATGCCATTGAGCAAAAGTGTAAGCTTTCACCTAGAAAGCACTGCTTCATACTGGTTAATTGACTCTAGCCTCTTTAAACAGAAGGAAAGAGAAACTATATTAATTTATCACCTTTTTCTCCTGCAATCTGAAAAATCCGTTTACAGTCAAAGCAGAACACGTAAGTAAATGACAATAAAAGAAAGCAAACACAATAAAAGATCAAGAAAAAGACAACATATTACAAAAGAGAAATCTATACTGCTTTTAGCTCATGTGGCCAGAACATAAGAACCTTTGATGAAAGACAACGTGGCACAAGTCTGTATGCTCAAATTGTAGCCACTGACTCAGCAGAGCTAGAAAGAATGCAAATAAAGAAATTAATAAATCTTTCAGGAACCAAATGCTCTGCCGTGACTACTTCCCACAGCCCTTGCTGGGCAAGTAAAGCACCTACAAGCAGTGGCTGGCATGTTTAGTTTGAGATAGCAGAAGTAAGAACAACCACAGGATACACACATGCTTACTAAGCATGACAGCCAGCAAGCAGATGGGAGAGGAGAGCTAGATACAAACTGAGGCCGTCGATCCAAACAGCTCCGAATTTAAAGGCAGAAAACACATCAGCCTAGTTGCCCAACCGCATCCTGGGCTGCATCAAAAGAAGTGTGGCCAGCAGGGCGAGGGAGGTGATTCTGCCCCTCTACTCCACTCTCGTGAGACCCCACCTGGAGTACTGCGTCCAGCTCTGGAGTCCCCAACATAAGAAGGACATGGACCTGTTGGAGCGTGTCCAGAGGAGGGCCACGAGGATGATCCGAGGGCTGGAGCACCTCTCCTATGAGGAGAGGCTGAAGGAGTTGGGGCTGTTCAGCCTGGAGAAGAGAAGGCTCCGCGGAGATCTTATTGCATCCTTCCAGTACCTGAAGGAGGCCTACAGGAGAGCTGGGGAAGGACTTTTTACTAGGGCATGTAGTGACAGGACAAGGGGGAATGGCTTCAAACTGGAAGAGGGCAGGTTTAGATTGAACATTAGGAAGAAGTTTTTCACTTTGAGGGTGGTGAGGCACTGGAACAGGTTGCCCAGAGAGGTTGTTGAGGCCCCATCCCTGGAGGTGTTCAAGGCCAGGCTGGACGTGGCCTTGGGCAACCTGGTCTAGTGGGAGGTGTCCCTGCCTATGGCAGGGGGGTTGGAACTCTATGATCTTCAAGGTCCTTTCCAACCTAAACCATTCTATGATTCTATGATTCTATGATAGTTACGTATGTGTATACTGCAAGAGAAGTGAGTTGCACTAGTAATGCAAAAGAAGTTTACCTTGAATGCTAACTCAGAAATAGTAAGTTACTTAAGACTGAGAAATGGACACCAGTTAAAGACACTTTGTTAATAGTTCCCAGCTTTGCCAACAGTAGTTGAGATCTTGTAGTGCTACCAGTAATGGCTGCATGCACCATTGCATCCCTCAACAAGTAGAAGTGTTTGAAGCAGGCTTGGAGGACTGATGTTAGACAGCAGAGGCAGCAGCATGCCTGTCCTCACACTGCAGAGCACTGTTGTCATCCCCAACCAAACACATCTCTGCACAATTGCCTCACCTGGTGAATAACGTAGATGCCATAGTCCAGCTGCTGCCTCTGTAGGAAGGGGTGGAGGTGCTCCAGGAGGTACAGCAGATGCTTCTCTCGATTGCGGTGTGGTATGAGGATGGCCACATGCTGCAATGCTGAGCACTCTGTAGGGTGATACCGGCCCTTGGCTACCTGAGGGTTCTCCTTTTGCACTTCTTCTAGTGTGAGAGATGCTTTGAAGGTGAGTTTGCTGGCACCTCCTATAGGAGAAGCACAACATGTCTGTCAGTCACCAAATGAGGCACTCTGTAACCAGCATAAGAAACCCAGGTTCAAGCCCCAATTGGTTTCCCCGCCTTTCCAAGAGAAGAGTAGTGCTACAAGGCCATTATGCAGGCAGTGGAACAAGAGGATATTAAGCATTTAGTTGCTTAAACTGATTATAGAGTAGTGAAAAAAAATAATCAAGAGAAGTCCCACCCTACTGCACGAAGATTGTCCAGAAATGGCTGCCAGGGCAAAGCAGAAGAGAAGGAAGTGGAAAGAGACATAGGCCTGGCTGTGAGAAGTCATCTCTACTTAAAGCATGAACAAAAGCATCACAGTCTTAAGGCTATAAATTTGTAAGATAAAATGTACCAAGGTTTTCTGTAGCCAAATGAAATTTTCATCACTTCTCTTGCACTGAGCTATCATTCCAGCCCCTCTGGACTCGCACTTGGCAAACCCATGAAAGAGAACAATGCAGGCAACTGTGACAGCTACAGCCACAGTGCATTTACTTAAGCAAATAGGTCTTGGGAGTAGGGGTGGGGGTGTGCAGCTAGACAGCAGCTTTTTGGACTACATCAGAGAGGAGGGAAAGAATCTAGCTTCCCAAATGAATCCCTTATCAGGTTCACAAAAAGGAAGAGGAAGAAGACAATGACATGGTACTGCAAAGCAGAAGTCTGGTGCTGATAGCAATACTAAGACACAAAAAAAAAAAAAGTAGACTACTAAAAATGGCCAAACCAAGGGAACAGTCACCTATTTGAACCTTCACCAGAAGTCGTGCTAACCCCAATGCAGCTATGAAGTCCTTCAATTGTCAAGACAGAGACAAAAGTACATCTAATAATGAAAAGGCAAAAAATTGAGGATAGGTGAAAAGACTTGTGGTTGAGATAAAGACAGTTTAACAAAAAAAGCAAAAGCTGCATGCACGAACAAGGCAAAAAGAAATTAACTCATTACTTCCTATTGGCAGGCAGATGTCCAGTCACGTCCTGGGAGGCAGGGCTCCAGCACGTACAGCAGTTGTTGGGAAGACAAACACTGTAACCATGAACACCCACCCTTCTTTCTTTCCCTGAGCTTTTATTGCTGAGCATGATAAATGGTATCGTCATATGGTATGGAATATCCCTTTGGTCATTTGGGGTCAGCTGTCCTGGCTGTGTCCACTCCCAACCTCTTGCCCATCTCCAGCCTAACAGATTTTGGGGGCCAGGGAAGAGAGAGACACAGTCTCAACAGGGTGCACTGTTCAGCAGTAGCCAAATCACTTGTGCGTCACCAAAGCTGTTTCAGTCATAAATGCAAAGCACAGCACCATACGGACTGCTATCCCAGCCAGACCCAGCACAGGCACTCTGTGCCACAAGTCGCTTCCTCACTCAGAAGCACTTACTGCAACTGGTTGTGTTGTATGTTTCACAGAAAAAGTGTCTAAGAAGAAAACCAAGTCAGCAGTACCAAAGCAGATGTAACCTGTTAGAAAGGAGAAGAAAGCACCATCACTTACGCAGGTACGGAGACAGAGCTGGACAGTGAACCTGAAATGACTTCACCGTGGGAACTTTCACAATTGATTCAATCTTCTCTTCCTGTTGACTGTCCTCCAGGCTAGTTACCTTTCTGAAATTCTCCACAATGCTCTTAGCTTTAGAAATTTGCTGTCTGGAGTCCACAAGGTAACTGAATGTGGCCCATAGCACCATCAAACACAAAGTTGCAAGCACCAACACTTTGAACTTATAGAAGAGGTGGAAGACATACAAGCTCAAGGCCATGGCTCTCCCTGATCCACAAATGGCTTCCTCTGGCCCGATACCAAGACAGGCCACTGCGCATCCAGTGGGGATGAAACCAATCTGAGAAGAATGTCACAGTAAGAAAGGAAAGTTGGAGGTAGGGAGGGCTGCCAAACTTTCCGCAGTTTTGCAATTCATGGAGCCATGGTGCTGTTTGATCTTCAAATGTCAGAAAATACAACTTAACCTGGACAAAGAAAAAAGGAAGGAGAGAATTAGTTTCTACCACCCTCCACTGCTGTATCTTCACAGACTTCACAGAAAAAAAAACAACCTTGTGACAAACATGAAAAAAACAGCAAGAATGAACTACTGGTCAGAAACTAAGACACTGAACTTTGGCCCTAGCTCAGCTACAAACCAGCTGCATAATTTCAGACAAACCACTTTCTTGCTTTGTTCTCCACTCCCAGTCTTTTTTGGTTTTTAGATCAGAAAGTGCAACCACTACCCCATGTTAGTCTGTGTACAGTGCCTGGCAATACACAGGCTGTACTACTTCTATTCCTACCAAAATTAACAACTGATGCAAGGTAAGAGATTCTGCTGGCTGTGAGTAAAGTCAGCTCCTCCCACCAAAATGAAAACCACATGAATCTCTCCAGAATTAAACTGTTTTCTTCTGAAAAAGAGTATTATTGATGCTACATTGCTCTGCACAACACTGTGAATAACGGGCATCAGAAATCCTTCCTCCATATCTGCTGCCTGCCAGTATCACCTTGTTGGTCTTTGCCCAGTATTCCCCTCTCACATGCTGCTGCAGGAGGCAAATCTTCCTGCTTTTTAAGGGAAAGGTTCAGTTTTTCAGTGTTAGGTCTATGAGGATTCAATCCTTTGTTCTGTTTCCTGCCCTCTTTAAAGAGCTCCATTTTCATACAGCCTTTCACTGCCATCGTACTATAAAGTTACCATGCTAATACTTCTGTCTGTTATTATCATCTCATAGCAGAGAAAGAATGAAATTTTAATAAAAGAGAGCTTTGATATAGAAAACACACAAGATTGCCACCTGTGAGAAGAACAAGCACTGAGGCTAAGTGAAGCAAAAGCAGTGATTAAAGACAATGCACATGAAACAGGCTGGAACAAAGAGAAGAAACACAAAAACCCGGAATGTTATTTTATGCCAGCTTTCAAAATATATATGAGACCCTAGAGAGATAGTGCAGGCAGAAGGAATACAGTAACTCTACATTCCCACTAGTTTAGCTTAGGCGTCTTCTGGAAAAGTTTGCTGATTGAACTACTCCATGTACTGCCTGAGCTTCTTGGGGTTCACTGGGAATGACCAGCTGCTGCCCCTCCTGGCAGGCACCACACAGAGTGACTAACCTGCTCTCTCCATCCACATGCACGGCATAGGGCTGCTCTAAGGAAGCGACAGAAGAGTTTTCAGTGACCTTACCACTAAACAGTGAAGCATCTCCACATCCACTTCAACCACAAACAGAGAAGAGAGCAAAAGAAGAGAGACTACACTGGAGAATATTGCTTTCAAGGAAAAGAGGGAAAAAAAGAAAAAAAGAAGGGGGGGCGGGGGAGAGAAACGAGAGGGAGAAGTTCTCAAGAAAAAAAAAAAGAAAAAAAAGCCATGCAGTCATACCATGGATTTTTGGGGGGTTTTGCTGGGGTTCCCCGTCCCCTCCTCTGGTCTTCAAGAACACAAGGACAGAATCACCAAAACAAACAAGAAGGGAAGCCCAAGTTCTTCTTAGTCCTCCCCTCCCAGTCTCCAGGCCCTCGGGACCACATTTTCCAATGAATTCTTTCTGTTCTTAGGTAAATTACCCTGGAGACCACATTTTCCAATTAATTCTTTCTGTTCTTAGGTAAATTACACTGGAGACCACCTGGGTCTCTGCCTCATTGTTTTAAAAGACACACAAAAACTAGCTTAGTGCTCCCATTTACATCCTTTCCATTGATTTTCCACATGGGAAATCATCAGAATAGCCTGTAAGGTATTGACAGCATGGGTCTCTACCACTTTCCAAAGGAAACCCGAGAATGAACAGAACAAGTTTTTCTTCTCTTGATACCCATTAGCTCTGTTGGCAGAATAGGTAAGAAAACACCAGCCACAGAACACCTAACATCCAACTGACCTACAAAATAAGGAAATCTACGCAGTTCAGCATGGCTATATACATCTTAAAAAAATAAATCGAGACAATCAGCAAATCTAAGCTACGTGCTGATAGCACACAGTACTCTTTCTACTGTCAGCTTGTAATAAACAACTGGAAAGCAACTTTAAGGGGCAATCATTAACACATCTCACAGATACAGTAAGCTCAAATATTTGCTTCTGAAGGTAATTCATTTTATAACACTAAGAGGAGTAAAACAGTATCCAGCTTCTGCGCTATCCAACAGAACAAACAGAGACTTCAGACCCAAATGCAAGCGAATCTCAAGCCTCAGTTATAAAAATCTGCACACTCACTTCGTATGCCACCTTGGTGTATTTACTTACATACTGTGGTAAAAGCATACTGCAGTCACTTCTCTCTCCAATCAGCCAACATTGACAACAGAAGAGTGAACTAGGAACTTTTTTCTCCTTCTGCATCATCAGAGTTGTTCAATGAATTCTTACTAGTGGGAATGAGGGAAGATGAGGGCAAGGGAACTAAGATGTGAAAAAGCATCAGGAAAAGAGGGAAGAGGANCCTCCTCTGGACACGCTCCAACAGGTCCATGTCCTTCTTATGTTGGGGACTCCAGAGCTGGACGCAGTACTCCAGGTGGGAGGTAATTCTGGTAAAGGTAATTCATTTTATAACGCTAAGAGGAGTAAAAGAGTATCCAGCTTCTGCGCTATCCAACAGAACAAACAGAGACTTCAGACCCAAATGCAAGCGAATCTCAAGCCTCAGTTATAAAAATCTGCACACTCACTTCGTATGCCTCCTTGGTGTATTTACTTACATACTGTGGTAAAAGCATACTGCAGTCACTTCTCTCTCCAATCAGCCAACATTGACAACAGAAGAGTGAACTAGGAACTTTTTTCTCCTTCTGCATCATCAGAGTTGTTCAATGAATTCTTACTAGTGGGAATGAGGGAAGATGAGGGCAAGGGAACTAAGATGTGAAAAAGCATCAGGAAAAGAGGGAAGAGGAAAATCTCAATCAAGGAGAGAGAGAAAAAGGGCAGGGGGGTTCACTTTCCAGCAAACAGGACACTCCAGTTTGCCCAGGAAAATAATCACTGTTTTACAGTTAAGAAAAATTAATCAAAATGTTTGAAGTGGGCTTAAGCAGAAAATGAATTAAACCCAGTTAAAAATCTCCCATATTTCTAGAGTCTCAATTCAATCAGTCTCCACAACAGGTGTAGAGGAAAAACGCCCTAACTAAACAGGAAAATAAAAGTAAGTAGAAGGAAATTAAATGGGAAAACCACATGAATGGAAGGGAAGACAAAAATGCTGATATTTTCAATCAATATATTTTGTTTCAGCAAAGAATTTTACTTCTTACATTTTGCTGAGTCTTACTGGCAGACATGCCATAATAATATAAGTTAGCAGCCATGGTGCCCTAAGAGGTGACAGCAGAAATATCGTATTGATACACTTTGAGTTAAATAGTTCCAGCTTTTAGCTCAACTAATGAGCAGTAAACAGGATAACATTTAGTTTTGACTATTGCCAGCTGAAATATCAGTGCGTGCCTTTCAGCCCAGCATTACTTCCCAGTTAGCTGTCATTAGCTGTCATACCAGGGAAAGACTCTGGCAGGACAGAAGTGATCCTGAACCACAGCTTTGTTCAAATTTCAGCTCAGTTGGTTAGGACTCCGATTCACAACTGCAACAACTGAGGAAATAATGGTCCAAAATGCTTTACCTTATTATCCCACTGTGTATCATCACTGAAACAATAGGGATTCAAATAAAAGAGAAAGTGTCCACATCCCCCTGCCAGTTTAAACTCTGCAATAGTTGTACACAGGAAATCAGTGATAAGCTACATGAACTATCTGAGAACAGTAAACACTGTGGACCCCATGGGTAATATCAGCCTGTAACTGTTAAATCAAGCTTTTATAATTTGCTTATCTAAACTCTACCTGCAAGTTTCTATGGCATAATCTAAATTGCTGCCTTTCATAACCTCTGTTACTGTGCCGCGTTCAGCAGGTGAAGCACTTGCCCCGAAGGGGGTAATCTCTCCACAATAAACAAAGGGTATCGCTGCACAAAGCTTATGCATGAGGAGGGAAGTTCCTTCTCCACCACCCAACCCAAATGTGTTACAGATTAACCTGGGCCGCCAAGGACAACTTAAAGTTAAGATACTGAACTTAATGTGCAGGGAATTACTACCAACAGGTTTTTCTAAAGATCAATTTATTAAATTCATAGCCTCCCACTGTATCAGAAGTAGACTGTACTTTTTAAAAAAAGTTAAGACAGTTGCTTACCTCTGATGTACGGACTGGTACAAATGGGCTGTCCCCCCAAGAAATTCTTTTTTTCCACAAATAAAAAATTAGAAATGAACTGTCTATGGAAAAAGACATAATGAAACATTAGGAAGCAATCTCGTATTAGTCAGAAGAACAAGCTTCTGAAATACTTTTTTTTTTGTTAATATCAGGAAGAGCATGCAGGTGTAAAATTGCTAAGGTACAAGGATGTTAAATTATGAACACAAACTCTGAACTTACTGCACCAACCTTATTTCTACCCTCCTTCCCTCCTAGTCAGCTGGCTGAAATCTCACGCGTATCAATTTCCTTTGTCAGCTTTACGAGATTCCTTTATAAGCAGATGTTACTAAAAGTTCACAATACTTGCCTCTGACAAATACTCAGACCGTATTACTGTCAGTGTGAATTATTTCACATAACTAAAACTACATCTTCACTGAGTTCTATGGCAGCGACAGAATGTTGCTCTTGCTTAAAATACACTTGAGTACTTCAACAGAGCAGCATAAATATGCATGCATGATCACAACAATTAGTCACTTTCAACTCATCACAACACACATGCAGAAGGGTGTAATTCATGTTTCATAAACTTGCAGCTTGGTATTTTGATGTTTTCTATGGAGAATATAGTACGTATTTCAAAATGTGGAAAGCATGGAGTATTTCAGGTATTTTAAATGGAAAAAAATACCCGAATCAATTTACCCATCAATTTACCTTATGTTATTACTTCATAGGTTAAAAGGTATTAGTTTTTTTTTTCCCCTGAGACACAAGAATGGCACATGCACAGAAAGGCGTGTCTGATTCTACTAAGAAATGATAAAGAACTGTACCCTTATGAATGAAGGCAGCAGAGAAACACAGTGAAGAGCTGGCACTTTTATGACTCCCACCAAAGATGGAGAACTCGTGAACTTATGAGGATGGTAGCTGGAAATAAAAGAACAAGCAAGAAGTTAAGCCTTAATAAAAACTTACCTGTCAGAGAAATGAAAGGAAAACTTGATCATTGCCCCTCTGGAGGATGCTGCTTTACTATTTCATGCCAAGGACTCTTCATTTGAAAAAGCAATCTTTCACCAGCAAGCTTACAATACCTGGGTTGCTAAGTCAGACACCTAACCCAGAGTCAAGAACATCAGAGTTTGGGCCTCATTAAAGAAATGAAAAAAAAAAAAAGAAGAACACAAGAAAATGTTAGGCCCAGGGCCTGCTGTTAAAAAGCCACACTTGGAGAAGTAGTATAAAAGCCAGAGTTGTAACACTTACATAAAATCATTATTAATGGAACCACCTTAATAAATTACTAACTAGAATAGTCATGCAGAATCTACTCCAACCTTAATAAAGTCCAACAGTCATTCTGCAATTCACATGAAACAACGGGGTAGATACTTTGCACTTCATAAATTCCAATTAGATAAAATTAAACCCTTACCAATTAAGTACAGGTTGAAGATATGCAAATCACAATCACAGGATGGTTGAGGTTAGAAAAGACCTCTAGAGGTCATCTGGTCCAACCCCCCTGCTCAAGCAGGGCCACCTAGAGCCAGTTGCCCTTGGACCATGTCCAGACAGCTTCTAGTTATCTCCAAAGATGGAGACTCCACAGCCTCCCTGGTCAACATGAGCCAGGGCTCAGTGATCCTCATAGTAAAGTAAGTGTTTCCTGATGTTCAGATGAAACCTCCTGTGTTTCAGTTGTGCCTGTTGCTTCTGGTCCTGTCACTGGGGACCACTGAGAAGAGCCTGACTCCATCCTCTTTGCACTCTCCCTTCAGGTATTTATAGACATTGGGAAGTTCCTCCCCAAGCCTTCTCTTCTTCAGGGTGAACAGTCCCAGCTCTCTCAGCCTTTCCTCATAAGAGAGATGGTCCAGTTCCTTCATCATCTTCATGGCCCTTTGTTGGGCTTTCTTCAGTACACCCATGCCTCTCTTGTACTAGGGAGACCAGAAATGGACATAGGACTGCAGATGTGGCCTCACCAGTGCTGAGTAGAAGGAAAGGATCACTACCCTCGACCTGCTGGCAATACTTTGCCTAATGTAGCCCAGGATAACATGTGCCTTTGCTGCAAGGGCACATTGCTCGCTCAATCAGCTTGGTGCCACCAACCCTAGGTCCTTTTCTACCAAGCTGCTTTCCAGCTAGGTAGTCCCCAGCACGTAATGGTGCATGGGGTTGTTCCTCCCTGTGGATGGCAGCATGACCCTCTGGCCTATCTGCCACTCTTCACAATTTGGTGTAGTCTGCAAACTTGCTGAGGGCACAGTCTGCGCCACCATTGAGATCATTAATGATGATGATAAACAGAACTGGACTCAGTATTGACCCCTGGGGTATACCACTAGTTACTGGCCTCTGACTAGACTTCATGCCACTGATAACCACTCTGTTCAGCCAGTTTTCAATCCACTTCACTTATCCATCCCATAGGTCAACAACTTCTCTATGAGGATCTTCCAGGAGACAGTATCAAAGGCCTTCCTGAAGTCCAGGCAGACAATATCCACTGTTCTCTCCTCGTCTATGAGACCAGCCATTTCATTGTAGAATGTTATCAAGTTCGTCAAGCATGACTTGCTCTTGGTGAATCCACACTGACTACTCATTATTTTCTTGTCCTTCGTATGCCTGGAAATGGTTAACTGCTCCATCACTTTCCGAGGTACTGAGGTGAGGCTGACCAGCCTATAGTTCCCTGGGTTGTGCCCTTCCTGAAGACATTAGTGACATTTGCTTTCCTCCAGTCTTCAGGCACTTCTCCCAGTCACCATGATCAATCAAAGATTATTGAGAGTGGCCTCGCAATGACATCAGCCAGCTCCCTCAGCACTCATGGGTGCATCCTATCGTGGTCCATGGACCTATGTGTAACCAGTTTGCTTCAGTATTCCCTGACCTCTTAAGTAACCCTCTTCCATCAAGGGTACATCTTCCTTGCTCCAGACCTTCCTCGTCCTCTCTGGGACCTGGGATTACTGAATCCCAGTCTTGCTAGTAAATACTGAGGCAAAGACGCCATTCAGTAGCTCAGCCTTTTCTATGTCCTGTGTAACCAAGTCCTCCATCCCACTGAACGACAGGCCCGCATTTTCCCTCATCTTCCTTTTGTTACCTATGTACTTATAGAAGCCCTTCTTGTCGTCTTTGATACACCTAAATCATGGCTGACATATTGGTTGGAGAGTAAAAAAACACCACCCTGACAGACATCAAAACATGTGCAAACAATAACTCAATACTAAACAAATCTTGCTATAAACAATAATCCGGATAATGCTGGAAATGTGGTTCTCCCTGCTTCTATATTTTGTAACTCAAGGTGACTATCCCTCAAATACCGGTGGGAAAACATCTGTGGTCCAAATAAGCTCTTCTCATAGCTCTCAAACCCGTCTCTAGCTAGATCTGACCTTCATCAAAGGTACCAAGAAACTTTCACAGGAACATAAAGTGTAACTCTTCTTGTGAAATAAATTCTTGGTGAAGCATAACCAAACCTAGTTTAGAAAGTTACAGCTGACTACAAAGGCACAGCACTTCAGGCCACAAGGTTAAAAACAGCACAGCACCCATTCCAAAATCCATGAAAAAAAATTAAACAGAAAAACATATAGTTATACAAATATGCCAGCAGCCAGAATTCCAAAATCAATGAAAAATGAGAAAGGTCTCCATCTATATGTAGACAAATCTAGACAGACACTACACACTTCTAAATATATCCATGATCATATTGAGACACATAAATACTGCATGATCTGCATTCCCCAGCATCATATCTGTACTGATAACTGTCCCTGTGCTCTGCTGCCTGTCTGCCAACTCAAGTTTTGTAGCCTGCTACATTTTTTGAAACATACGCCAAAACCTACTTGCTTGCTGCAGGGTTCCTAGCACTGTTCAGAATAGGCTACCTGTAGGAACCGATCAGAAATGCAGTGCTGTACAACTCAACCCATGAATGGGGGGGGAGGGCATCAGTTCTGATCCTTGAGCCTGTTGGCATGAGCATAAGGCCCTAACTTGCTCTCCATCCAGGCAGGGCAAAATAGTAAGCAAGGTTCCAGCATGGACGAGACTTCTTCCTAAGCAAACTAGAAAGATGAGAGCCATCCATTTTCATTCAGGGTTTTCGCCAACAGAAATACACAGGCACGGAGTCCAACAGGATGCGCAAGCACAGAGCAAGTGAACAACATACGTGCAAGCTGGTTCCCCATGCAAGGGCTGCAGGGTCAATCTACCCATATGCAGTAGGCATTTGCTTAGCAGCCTGATTGAAGCCACTAGCATTACCAAGCTCAGAGATACCCAGAAATTCTGGACTAAAGGTCATTCTTTTTTATCTAGGCAAATTTTCTAGGTAGATAAAGACAGTATCACCAGGAAGACAGATTACTGAGAGCCGTTATCTAGATAATAGTGAAGGAAAGTAATCTTATAAACAAAATTTGTTATGCAATTGGAGCTGATAAAAACTCATGATTTTCCAAACACTTATTTTTCCGTGATACATTTTTAGATAAAAATTTTCATTATGGTAACTATGCTAAAGCCTAGAGTCACATGATTACTTATCAAAAAAGTTATGTTTAACAGTATAAATAATCAGTAAGAACATGCTTTCTGCCTAAATTTTGTTTTTCATGTGTTTGTATTTAAAATAATTCACCCTGTATGGAACACCTGCAGAACAGCTCTGGAGAGATACTTTCATTTGACGCATAGAAAGTTAATTTTCAATTTACACAAACGTTCTTACTCTACCTGTTTCACACTGCCCAGTAAGGACAGGTTTCCTATCATGCAGGATTTTCCAGAAGCCCCCGCAACCTCCTCAAGCTCACTCACAAATTCACAGACAACAGAACATGTTCAGCAACAAAAAGGATACACTTAAATCTAATTTTAAAAACCCTCAGAAGTTCAAGCCGGAAATGAAGCATGAAAGAGTTCCTTCGGACTGCATTTATCAGCTCTGTACTATGCAGACTATTATTTAGTATTTTACCTAGGACAAAGTGAAAAGCAGCAATAGGTTAGCTCTGAAACCATCATGAAGCAGTATGGCAATGTTCTTCATTAAACCCTCCAAGAAAGAATTAAATTCTTTACAACTGACAAGGTAGAAAGATCACTGTACAGCATCAGCTTTTCTATGCAAGAAAGTTCAAGTCCTTAAGTTTTACGAGAGTCTAAACCTGCTCCTTTCACAGGCATTTCCTTCTTTTCAGCAGATTAGTTTTTTAGCAGGGCATTAGGCTAATAGTTTTTAATACCTCTTTTATACAACACTTTTATAATCCTATTATATCTGCCTATTAAAAAAACACCAACTGCACCGAGAAATGGTGAACTCATGGGCTATTTAAAAAACCAAACAAACAAAAAAACAAACAAAAGAAACCCAATCCTCAGACAAACACCCTTTTCACCCCACTTTCTACTTCTCAGGATTTCAAGGCAAACGAAGCAAGCACATTAAACCACTCTCTGCTGCTGCCACATCCCTCCTTCCTGTAGAGCAGTCACGCCAAGAAGCATGGAGAGCACTACGCAAGCAGCAAACACTTTTCATCCAGGAAACCCCACACCATAAAGAGACCTCTGTTACCTCTCACATGCGGCAGGAAAGAGTCAGCTCAAAACACAGAGAATGACTAAAAAAAAACAAAAAAAAACAACACATCCCGCGTTTCCCCAGCTCCAAGAGGCTCCCTAGTGCCGTCCCCTCCCTCGGCACATGTCCCAGCCCGGGAAGGCAGACAGCCTCTCTCCCTTCCTCCGAGCACAGCAGAACCAGCACAGGGGCATTCAGGCACATCTTGACAGAGCACTGTGCCAGACACAATACTGCATACAAATAATTACCACAACAAACTATCTGATTAGAAACAAAGGCTCAAGCCTTTACTCCTAAAAGCAAACCACAATTTATATTTAGCCTTTTTGGTATCTGCTCCATTTGGAGATTTTTAACATTAGAGATGCCATCATCTTACATAGGTCATGCTGCCCACCCTCTTGTCCATACCTGTAGAGAAGTCCAGGTGCTCCCACTGCACTCCTCTTCATTATCACCTGGACATACCTGCTGATGACAGTGCCACCACAGACAGAAGTGTGTACTTTATGCAAGGGTGTTTCAACCAGCCTGGCTTACTGACCAGCCTTTTCACAAAAGGTAACTTATGATTACAAGGTTGTCCCTCGCTGCTGCTTTTTCCACTACTTTGCCCCGTAACACTCCTCTAGCAATCTCGTAGAATCAGCAGGGGTGAAACAATGGAGGTGTCACTGCCATCTTGCCCATCTGGGGTTCTCCCAGGCTACCAGGCCAGCAGCACCACACTATGAGCTGTGCTGGGCAAGCTCCAGGAGAGTTTTGCTGCCAACCTACCTAAGCCTCCTCCCTAGCTGATATATATTAAGCTGACAAACACACTTCCTTCAGCTGAGTTGCACCTACATTAGAAGAATTTATGAGTGCACCTACGTCAGGTAAGGGGTGTGATTTTCTCATGCTTCCAGTCAACATACAAATAATGACAAAACATATAGAAAGGCCTGAGTACACACAGGGTACATGGCTAAGACAGATTGTATTAGAGGTAGGGAAAAAAAGGATATGTACAGCCTCATGACAAGTGTTAATCTCCTGTAACTCAAACCTGTTTGAACTCTTTGTGGACTATGTACATTCCAAGCAAGTAGATATTTCAAAGCTTCCCCGGTAAGCCTCCTCTATGACACAAAGGTCTTATTTATTATCAGGACTGCACAAGAGTTTTGGGGGGAAAAGTTCCTTGTTTGAGACACTTAGTCCTCTCTGCTTCAGTCCACAAACTATACTCTCTCTGGACTGGCACCAGCTCTCATGCAAACATGGGGTTAGCTGGATCAGGAGGCAGGCAGTATTTCTAGACCTTGTGTCTTCCCACTGAAGAATGTCAGAAGACCTGGTATGACTATCAGCAGAAAAACAGTAGCTTAGCTTTCAGTTGAATAGGAACAGTTATTTTAGGAGGATGATAATATATATTTCCAGGCAATAACTGGTAACATTTTACAAACTGCCTTGAAGCAGACAATTTTAAAGAGGAAATGTATGAGTTAAAAAGAAACAGACCAAGGTGCATTTGTCAGGCCTGATTAGAATAAAAGCCACTGCCAGCTAAAACATTCCAGTTGTGTTGAAAATACGAACAGATGTGCTGGGTCCACATACTTTTCTTGCTCTTTATTACTTGATAACTGCTTGATATTCAATGTAAAAGAACAAAAGTACTTTTGTACAAAAGCAGGTCCAACTCCCTGAATTACAAACTAAAAAAGATAAAGAATCAATAAGACACCAGGAAATAATCTAGATATTTACCTTACATAATTTACTGTCTCCATGCGTGTGGGTATCACGGAAGAAGTGGTTGCAACACATGTAAATGAGGAAAGGCTTGGCAGGCAAATACAATAAATCCATTTCATACAAAAGGAACATCATAGCAGAAAAGCACTGAAAGAAGACTCTCCATACATCTTTAACTCTGACATGCAGGACAGAGAACAAAATAGGAGCGTCTCATTATCTCACTTATCCCTAACAGGGACGCCATTGTTCTTCCACCCAACACAACCCAAAACAAGGAGTGCTGTTCCTCTGTTCCAACCTGCTTTGGTTTATGATCTAAGAGCTGAACAACTTGCTCCACAGGGAATGCACTGGACAAAAGAAGCAGTCCCTGAGCACTGGTATGCATGAAGTCCATTGTCCTTTGAACGTGTGTCATTAATTTTCTGGCTGCCAGACACCCACCCAGCCACTCTCTTACTTCCCCCCTCCCCAACAGGACAAGGGGAGACAGTAAGATGAAAAAGCTCGTGGGCTGAAATAAAGACAGGGAGATCACTCATCAATTGCCATCACAGGCAAGACAGACTCGACTTGGGGAAAATTAATTTATTGCCATTTAAAAAAAAAAAAGTAGGATGGTAAGAGACAAAAACTACAACACTTTCCCTCCACTTCCTTCTTCCCAGGCTCAACTTCACCCCTTCATTCCCACCTCCACTACTCCCCACCCTACAACAGGGCAGGGAGATTGGGAATGGGGGTCAGTCCATAACAGCTCCTCTCTGTCACTCCTTCCTCCTCACATTTTGTCTCTGCTTCAGTGTGGGTCCTCCCATGCGGTACAGTCCTTCACAAACTGCTCCAGCATGGGTCCCTTCCACAGGCCACAGTTCCTGCCAGAAAATCTGCTCCTGCATGGGGTCCTCTCCACAGGCTGCAGTCCACACCAGCAGTCTTCTCCAGCATGGGCTCTCCATGGGCTGGCAGCTTCCTTCAGGGCATGTCCATACGCTGGGGCATGGGGTCCTCCACCAGCTGCAGGGTGGGTATCTGCCTCCACAGGCTGCAGGATCGATATATGGATATCTGCTCCACACCAGGAATGCCTCCTCCCCTCCTCCTTCTCTGACCTTGGTGTTCACAGAACTGGGTTGGTGGGGTATTTTTTTTTTTGGGGGGGGGGCGTTGTCACATTTTTTGTGGGTTTTCTTTTTCCTCTCTCTCTCCTCACTCCTCTCACAGCTGCTGCACAGCATTTTGCACTTTCTTAAATACATTTTCCCCAAGGCACCACCAGCCCAGCTGGTGGGCTCAGCCTTGGCCAGTGGTGGGCCCGTTTTGGGGCTGGCTAGAACTGGCTCTGTTCAGCACATCTTGGTTTTGGCATTACTCTTGTTCCAGTGCTTTACATCTATCTCAAATAAAATAGTGGATATACAGTTACTTTTAACATTTCCAGACAATTTGGTGAGCAAGCAGCAGACATTTTTATATAGTCACATTTCACTTATAAAACAGAGGCCCAACTCTTGGCAATTACTCAGTGCCTAAAACATCACATTAAGATTTCTGAGATTACCAAAGGAAAAGCTCATGCTTTCTTTACTAAGGAAGTACAGACCATTTGCTGCAAATGACACAACATCATTACCAAGCACAGGCCAACTGAGCGGGTGCTACTCCAATATTCCAGTACAGTTTTCACTTTCCTAGGATATAATGAACTCTGATTTTTCACTAGGAAATGCAATCCAACGTCTCCAGACCGAAGAACATACTTATGAATGGCCTCTCTTGTTACACAACTACAGCTGAGCCACTGACCTCACTGTAAAAGACACGGCACTGTCAGACTGGGGGCAGTCAAAAAGATGGAGCAAGGCACACAGCAAACAGTACTGGCACATCCTGTTACTACCTAACTGCTTACCAGGGAAATATCTTTAAAAAAAAAAAAAAAAACAACAAACCACAGCACAGTTTTAAAACACCTTCCCCGTGAGGTCAGTGGAATATCCTGAAAAAGCACATGGTAAAACAGATTTCTGTAAACACAGGAATCTCATGTATAATGGAAAGCTAAACTCATGATTCAACTCAGCAATACCCTATCTTTTTCTGGCAGCTGCTGCCTTGCTGGAGTGGCATCAGTCAGTATGGATGCCAGATGTCAGAGACCTTGCCACTTTTCAAAGAAATAAAAGAACAACCCTCAAACCAACCACTCAACACATTTCTGGCCAAATTCCTTACTAACCTCACTCCTGCACAAAAAATAAGATCTGAGAAAAACACTATATTAAAGCAGTGCACATTCTTATTTCAGCTTTAAGTACTCACAATACATTTTTTAAACCAAATTGTCTACCACAGATAGCTAAAGCAATACAGTACAGAAGTTGAGGTAAGAAGTATAGACCTGTGGCTACTTAACACATTTATAATTTTCGATTTACAAGTATCTATGAACAAAGATGTAAAAAAAATGAAAAGTAATAAAGTTGTACATGTATTACGAATGCATAACTAAGAACAGAATCCCATTATTTGTTTCTTATGGAGCTACTTCAGCATGAGAACTGCACCAAGGACATTCCAGTTGAAACTTCCTTAGGCATGAACAGATTTAACATTTTTTTTTATTGTTGTAGTCTCAGTAAGGATTACAAATCGTCAGTGCCTAGCAAAGACAGTTATCAAGAAACCATGTAGATGGCACGATTTTGTCAAGCTATTAAGCATACAGGACCTTTTCCATGTTACTACACGATTTAGATCTATGTAGATTATCAACCAATCTGCAGATGGATTTTTATGCAGGAGAAAAGTTTCAAACACGCATTTTAAGAGCTCACATCCTTTGGAAGTGTTATGGCTTAGAACAGCATTTGACAGAACTCAAAACTGTTCCAACAATTCTAGTTCAACCCAGCAACAAGCCATTTTAATCAAATGCTTGCGGAAGTAATTCTAAAAACATACCCCCCAAGAATCAGGATACTATTAAACCTTTCGGACAAGCAACTCAGTAAAATTTCAGGCAGTGGGAGATAGCGCATCATGCTTCCTCCCACTCAGCTACTAATCTCTTTTCCCCATCTCAGTGGATCTTGTTGAGGACTCTGAAGAACTAAAGGTGAGATGTGATGTGGACTCCTCCTCTCCTGCTCACTCAGGGTTAAAGAACTCCTGTCCCTCTACAACCCTCCTTACCCAAACAGCAGCGGGGCTCTAGCTCTTTCTAGGAACAAGAGAGAAGGTTGAGGGGGATGATACTTAGCTCAGAAGCAGAGTAGGGGAAAGCAGCTCGTTTCTGACCCCTCACTTCTTACTTCTGTGCAGGCATTACCCCTCCCTATCTCACCGATGAATAAAATTAGCTGTAAGAGTTCTGAAGTCAACTACAGGACTGAAGACTGAGGGGGACACATTTTCATCAAACGAGGGCTCCCATGAACCTGTGCAAGTCTCCTCTCAAACCCTCTGATCGCTATTCTGGCTCCTCCAAAATAACACCTAGAGCAAGGAGTGAAGAAGTTTATGTCTCATCAGTGAGAAAATTTCAGTGAACAGCATCACCTGCCTGTGCTCCAGTTTCTCCATGTGTGAAATGGAGACGATACTACCAAGTACTGAATTTACTTTACCACAAAACCGCTCAAAAGCTTTAGTTAAAATGAAAACACCAGCGCACTATCTGTCCTCCTGACTTACGATCTCTGAGCCCGACACAGTAAGTACTTCCACCTGGTATATAGTTTTTAGGTACATAACTGTCCCCAATCATATCTGTAACGCTACACTGCAATGAAATTACGTACCGGCAGACTTATTTGCAGGACCATATCCCCAGGTCCTGCCTTTGACGTTCATGACAGATCACTGCAGAGGAACTCCCTGCATACACAGGGGACTGCCTAGAGGCAGAAGGCGAGCCCGAGTTTTCTCCACGCACCAGATGCTCAAAGTACGAGGCGCAATCGGATAAACCCCCTTTGCTCTTTCGCTAAGGTTTTAAAACCGAAACACCGTCCGGAAACCAGTCACCACCACCACTCACTTCCACATTTTTACCCCTCCCTCCACCAGCTAACCCAGCCTCAACACCCCGCTCCCTCCCGTACTCCCCACTCCCGCCACCGCAGCCCCTCTGGCTGCCCGCCCGGCCGGCGGCGGCGTTCGGGGGCAGGCCCGCCCTCCCGGCAGGCAGCTCCCCACCGCGCTCCCCCGCTCCTTAAGCGAAACCCGTACCTACGAGGCCCGCGCCTGAGGGCGCCCGGGCGCCGCACGCCTCTCCCGCCCCGGCGCCACAGAGGACAGACGGACGAACCGCNCCGCCGCCGCCTCCACGGCTGAGGTGGTGGTGGGGGGCGCGATGGGAGCTCTGTCGTTCCTTCCTGCCCGCCGCACAACCAGCGAGCGCGGGGATAGAGCGGCCGCCTCCCGCTACAGAGACCCCCGCCGGAGGGACGGAGCGACCCCGGCCCTGGTGGCCGTCCGTGTCGTGTGGCCGTTCCTCCCCCCGCCTCCCCCTCCCCGCCATGGCAGCTGCTCAGCGGGTCTGGGAATAGCGGGGCCGTGCGGGCCCAGCGGGCCTTATCCGCTTGTTTGCTTTGGGATTTCAGAGCAAACTCGGGAGGCATAACTTTTATCAGCACAGGTGAGATGGTTGCCGGCGGCTCGGTGCGGCCGGGGCACTTCGTGGCCCGGTGCCGGGGCTCGGCCAGGGCTCTCGGCGTTGGCGGGAATGCAGAAGGGCCTGGGTGTTTTCCAGGCTGCCGGGGGGGAGTTTGAGGGCGGTGGGCATCGCAGCATCCGCCTTGCTGGTATTTGTCAGAAGCTAAGAGTTTCCCTTCCCTCAAAATGTATCGGGTACCCCTTGTGTACAGCGGCTTGGGTGGTGTGCTTAGAACCTCAGGAATCAGAACTTTAAGTGCCGGCTTCCAAAACCTAATGGCTCAGGAAAGAGAAAGGTGTTCCCCTTCCTTAATCTTTAGTCAAATGACAAAAGGGCTTTCTGTGTCACGCCCTAATGGAGTGCAAATAAAACCCCTTCAAGTGTGCATGCCCACATGCAGGTGGCTGACAGTGTTTAGCTGTTACTAACAAGTTTTCTTAATATTTGAAAAAAGACTCAAAATCAAAGGTATTTTTGCCTGCAGGACAAATTAGATCACTGTTTGGATTAACCAAAATTCGTATTGCCATAATACAACATTTGTTGTTTCTCTGTGCAAAACTTCCCAGCGTAACGGCCCCTACCCACAAAAAAGGAACAGTTATTTTAAGTTATTTGGTCAAAATAGCAAAGCCATTTCACTGACAATGGCAAGAAAAGCAAAAGAGGAGCAGTAGGGATGACCACAGAGCTGCCCTGCTGAGTCTGCTTGGCTCTAGGGTAAGCCTGTGTACGTGCCTGTCAGGAGCTGGAATATTCCACCCAGACCTCATAAAGTTGCACCAAAGAGGAAGCTGCTGCCAAACACTAAAAAAGCCCTTCAAGAAAAAGGCAAAATTCCTTTCTTTTGTGGTGAGAAATTACTTCTGTTAAAAGAACCAGAAAGGAGAAAATTTCTGTTTCAAAAAGAATTAAATGAAGCAAAATGTTGCAAATGTTTTTGCAAGAAAAAAATAACCTCCACTGAAGCTGTCAGGAATTGGATCTGAGGGAGAATGAAGGATGGTCTTAAATTCCTTCCATTTGTAAATAGTGAAGGATGTTGATAATCCAGAATTAAAAGATATATGAGTAGTTGTCCAGTAAAAACTGTATGAGTGACCCCTTTTCTAATGGTATCAGTCACACCTATTGATAGTTTTAGTCAGGTTTTATAATGCTATGTGATTGTTAGATCCAGACGCTACTTGCTGATTGTAATCAAATCTGCATTGGTCTCAAAGATAGTAAGTTTCTGTTAGTGCTATGAGAGTCAGAGCTGTAGATATGGAAGACTCTCCACTGAGAGAGTGACAGAGAGCATTTAGTCATCATTTGACGTAGACAAGAGTGTATTGGCATTATCTGGCTTGTCAGTCCACATGCATACCGCAGATTTAATTAGAGCATGTATCTTAAGTCCCAATGCACACAGCAGATCACATTCTCACTCATCCTACAGGCCAACAAAGAAAGGTAACTAGTGAGACATGAAGCTTTTATGGTGGTGGTCTCCCAGGACAGAGAAGGGACGAGAGGTGTGTGTGAAGATGCGAGAAGCGAGTCAGGATATGCAGAGGATCTGCAAGTGGTGTGTGAACTTGGAGGTATCAGGAATACTGTGTTACAGGGGTGTAAAGGGTGTGCGGGAAACTTGAGCTATTTTGGTGAAGGCATCGTGGGAGATGTGGGAAACAAATGTGCTGAGAACAGCAATTAACTCTGTTTATGGCCCATGGAACACTGTGTTAAACTTATACAAGCACTTCTGTGGCTACACTTTTATAAAAGTCCCTATGCATGTTTTCTTCCACAAGCATTCTTATCTGGCAAATTTAACATTTGTCAAACTTTATTTAATCAGGTTTCTTTTCTCTTAACTAAATGTTTTACTTGTTCCAAAAAATAAAACTCTCTCGTGGATCTCATGGGAACGGAGTCTGTGTTGAGTCCTGAGTCAGGGTCTCCTTCAGTAATCTATCTTCAATCTTTTATTGAGCAAAACCTTACATTTTCCTCTACTTCAGAAATTCAGGTTGTCCTAGGTGGGATCTTTAGCTGTTGATTTTAATTTCGTTTGTAGAATAGGACAAGAACTGAACTTAAGCTGTCCAGAATATCAGCCATGCATCATTGGGCCCCACGCCACATGCAAATGTAGTAAAAGCTGTTTTTTCCCAAATGTCCCAGTGACTCCAGGTTTTCATATTTTAAAATTATATTTTTGAAATCTTTGAAAAAGATCAAAGGTCATTAGTTGTGTAAATAATATCATCCAATAAATAATTATCTGTAAACTTAGCGGGTATTTCAGTGGAATGCTACATCTCCAGTTTGGAGAAGGACATACAATATATGGAATGCTGAGTAACATTATCTTGAGGTGATGAATGGACAGCTTTTTTTCTTGTCTGGGAAGAGGAAATTATATCAGACAGAAAAACCTGATACCTCATCAGTTTCCTTAGCAGAGCATAAACGGTTTCCCTCAGAAATCAAATCTATTCCAGCGGCTGCTTAGTGCTACTAAAACATTACCAATGAAGCAATCCTGGATGTAGTTTATCTCAATACAGTGTCGTGGAAATAGAATTTCTGAGCAAACAGAATCAGAACATGGGTCATTTAAGTCTGTTTCTGTTAGTGTTGCTATTTGCTGAGCAGGAGTAGATTTTAAAGCCCTGCAGGTTAGCTTCCTGTTCACATAGACACCAGTGACTTGAAGTAAAATTGTTCCATAACACGACTTGTAGAAAATGTACAGAAGCACTGTTTTCTTGGACACAGATACGAAGTCCACATCAGATGCTCTTCCCTGCAGCAAGTGTAAAAGCAGCCTTTCTTTTAATCTCTGTTCTTCAGTCTCACAATTTAAACACAGGCCTTTTACCTGAAAAACCCTTTGGATGAAAACTGTTTGCCTGATGCAATGTGGCCTCGAGAAGTGAACAACAGCAGTGACCCTTTCTTGCATGCAGATGTGATGCAGAGGAACCATTGGAAGGGAGATTTGACTTCACAGGCAGTGGTTTGCGCACAAAATCCAACCTTTCCTTGTGTGCACACAAGAGGAGGTTCCTCCTCGAGTGTTTTAGACATAGAATCATAGAATCATAGAATGGTTTAGGTTGGAAAGGACCTTGAAGATCATCCAGTTCCAACCCCCCTGCTATAGGCAGGGACACCTCCCACTAGACCAGGTTGCCCAAGGCCACGTCCAGCCTGGCCTTGAACACCTCCAGGGATGGGGCCTCAACAACCTCTCTGGGCAACCTGTTCCAGTGCCTTACCACCCTCAAAGTGAAAAACTTCTTCCTAATGTTCAATCTAAACCTGCCCTCTTCCAGTTTGAAGCCATTCCCCCTCATCCTATCACTACATGCCCTAGTAAAAAGTCCTTCCCCAGCTCTCCTGTAGGCCCGCTTCAGGTACTGGAAGGCTGCAATAAGATCTCCCCGGAGCCTTCTCTTCTCCAGGCTGAACAGCCCCAACTCTTTCAGCCTCTCCTCATAGGAGAGGTGCTCCAGCCCTCGGATCCTCCTCGTGGCCCTCCTCTGGACACGCTCCAGCAGGTCCATGTCCTTCTTATGTTGGGGACTCCAGAGCTGGACGCAGTACTCCAGGTGGGGTCTCACGAGAGTGGAGTAGAGGGGCAGAATCACCTCCCTCGCCCTGCTGGCCACACTTCTTTTGATGCAGCCCAGGATGCGGTTGGCCTTCTGGGCTGCGATCGCACATTGCTGGCTCATGTTGAGCTTCTCGTCGATCAGCACACCCAGGTCCTTCTCCTCAGTGCTGCTCTCCAGCCATTCCCCGCCCAACCTGTAATTGTGCTTGGGATTGCCCCGACCTAGATGTAAGACCTTGCATTTGGCCTTATTGAACTGCATGAGGTTGGCTTGGGCCCACCTCTCCAGCCTGTCCAGGTCCCTCTGGATGGCATCCCTCCCTTCCAGCGTGTCTACCTCGCCAAACAGCTTGGTATCATCGGCAAACTTGCTGAGGGTGCTCTCGACCCCACTGTCCATATCTCCTACAAAGATGTTGAACAGTACAGGTCCCAGCACCGACCCCTGAGGAACGCCACTTGTCACTGGTCTCCACTTGGACATCGAGCCGTTGACCGCAACTCTTTGAGTGCGACCGTCCAGCCAGTTCTTTATCCATCGAATGGTCCATTTGTCAAATCCATGTCTCTCCAATTTAGAGACCAGGATATCATGTGGGACAGTGTCAAATGCCTTGCACAAGTCCAAGTAGATGACATCAGTCGATCTTCCTTTGTCCACCGCCGTTATGACCCCTTCGTAGAAGGCCACCAAATTAGTCAGGCATGATCTGCCCTTGGTGAAGCCATGCTGGCTGTCACCAATCACCTCTTTGATTTCTGTGTGCCTCAGCAGAGTTTCCAGGAGGATCTGCTCCATGATCTTGCCAGGCACAGAGGTGAGACTGACTGGCCTGTAGTTCCCCGGGTCTTCCTTATTTCCCTTTTTGAAAATGGGGGTTATGTTTCCCCTTTTCCAGTCATCAGGAACCTCGCCAGACCGCCACGACTTCTCAAATATGATGGCTTCAAATAAAATATGATGGCTTCAAAATGACTTCTCAAATATGATGGCTTCAAATATGAGTCACATCAGTGACTCACGATCTCTGTGACACTAGTGTTTGCTCTGTGTTCAGATAGTTGTGTTAAATCCAGAGTTCTGTGATCCTGTTTTTACTGTGTCTTATTCAGCTGCGCCCTGCTTTAAACCTCGGAGCCTAATTGCAACACACACTAAGTAAACATTCTGGGGCACAAAGTAACTTCCATGGAAATATCCCTAGAGGTCATGACTTACTGGCACAGTTGCACAAGTCAGTGAAGAGAGCTCACTTCAGCGTGGGTCGGGTGCCAATAAAAGTGTGGTGTCAGTAGCAAGGAGTTTAGAGTGGGCTTCAAAAGTCATCCCAGTGACTGGTGGATGTTCAAGCAATTGGTTCATGCTGAATTTCATGTCACTGCAACTACACTGTTAGTGGTACCCAACCTTGTCTGGATACGGGTACACAAGACAGAAGTTACATCTTTGCTTTGTCGAGGTAACGCTTTGACCTTCTGAGTTAAGTAACAGCTGTAGCCCAGGGTAAATTTACTGTTGAGGGTCACAGCCATTTTTGTCCCACAGATTGTGGGGGCAATAGCCCTGGAGTAAAAGGATAGAGGGGATGTTTGATAAAATGAAAAACGGAAGGAGTCAAATCAGTAACACTAGAAAGGGATCTGAGACAGGAGGGAGAGTGAGTGACAGAGGGTTTAGGTCTTCTAAGGGACAGTGGAAAACAGACACAGAGCATGGCAGAAGTGAGAAGCAGATGAAAAGGGCATTAACCTGAAACACCAGAAAGGAAAGTCCCATGCAAGGGATCAGATAAAACACTAGGGGGATTTCACAAAATGTAACAAGGATGGTCTCATCTTTCACATTCTGCCGGAGCTGCTCCTTGTTCCTTAGTACGAGTTTCCTTAGCTCAGTCTGGATTACAGTTTCCTTGCAAATATGAGGAGAGCAAGGGCCCAAATGTTCACATATTTCTCTGATGAATTCAGTGATAAAAATACAACACACCATGGATTTGCCACAAGACCCCTGGCAGATAAATGCAAGGTATTTCTGAAATAGCATTATCAAGGATAGGTGGGATTGAATTGTCACTCTGTAATTGTCCCAGGCTCATACTCCATCTGTGTGAGAATGAGAAAGGAAAAGACGAGGCACCCAAGTCTCCATATGAGTTCACTGAATTCTGTATGCATAACCATTAATAAGTACTATGCTAGGGAGGAGGGAGTGTGAACCTTAAAACATCCAGTCAAAGTTGTTGTCAGGTCATTAGCCTAACTTTTACAAATAACCCAAAGTTACTTCTTCGAGTCAAAATGCATAGCAGCTCTAAGATTTTTCTGCATGTACCCAGACTTAAACTGGTGTTCATATCTGTGGCTGAGAAGGAATTTCCCCCATGTGGAAGTCACACAGACCTCTGTCTCCTACCTTACTCTGCCCTGTCACACAGCTCCATCAGCTAAGATCTCCTGGGCATGTTTTACACCAAGAGCAGCTTTCTCTTGGAGCAGGGGCCTCAGGCGTTGGAGACACCTGGCCTGAGCTGAAGAACAATTTCTTTTTTGAAAGATTTCACACTTTAGGTTTTGGTTTTGTTTGGGTTTTTTCTCCAGCTGATCTGGAACAATAGAACACTTTGGCAGATTTCCTCGTACAGGGTGTGTATTACAGTACAGAGGTGGAGACTCAGGGACTATGGCCACAGTCTGCTGGTGCAGCTGGGATGTCACTGGTCATTTCTGTGGTTACAGGGAGAAGGATGAGCAAAGCTGAGGTGCGAGGGCAGTGAGGTGGGCATACGCTGTCTGTTCAGAGTGCGGCAGCTGTGCTCCACTTCCTAGACATGAAGATCGTCTGAAGATGCTGCTGAGGCTGAAGGAAGCAAGGTGAATGCATGAGGGATGGACCCTGATCTGCCGGTAGGGAACGAGGAGGGAGAATTCCACATCAGAAAGAAGCCCAACCAACGTGATAAGCCAATGAGTCTTTATCGGAGCCCCTTGCATCTTTTTAAAAGTAAAACAGAATAGAGGGGAGGGTTGGTCAGGCCAGCTCTATGCCGTTTATCATAAACTTGCCCGGCCTGAGCTGCCAGGTTCTCAGGAGGAAACTTTCAAGCGGTGCCTCCCCATCCAGAATTGTCTATTGCCCACACGCAAGATTATTTCTTTTCTTCCAATATTTCCTCTCGCTCCCCGGGAGAGTTTTCTTCTCGTGGTCGTGAAAGCTACTCAATTCCAATAGACACCAGTACAGCTCCCCAGCTTTGGGCTGGCACCCACAGGCTGCCCCAGCAGTCACCTCCACGAAGCCTTTGGCCGGGTTTGGTGTCAGCCACCCGCCGACCTTTGATGCTTTGCTGCCGCACGGTGGCAGCTGCAGATAGTGCCCGACGTCCCTTCCCGCTGCTCCCATCTTCACTTGGGTCTTTCAGTGCCTGCGGCTGACCCGGGTGAGTCCCTGCTGACCTGCTCCTCGGGTGGCCCAGCTCCTCTCCAGCGAGGGGGCAAGAGACGGAGCGTCTCCCCTGGAGGCTCCTACCCAACGTGCCGATGATGTGCGGGTTT
>VUYV01000106.1:1383726-1472689 GCA_008711295.1 Anarhynchus alexandrinus
TTTTTTTTTTTTTTCCACTTTTTTTGGAACATAATTTCACTTGTCTTCATTCATAAAGATTATAGTCATTCATTAAAGTCTTACTGAGCTGTTTGCTTTGACTTCCTGCAGCAGTTAGTTGCACAAGGTAATTATATGGTTATGAGGTATTATTTTATTACTCCAGGAATCACGGCTTTATTTTTGTACTCGCCAGGGGTTCATTAAGAGCGCTTAGAGTGTGTATCTTCTTTCCTCCAATTCACAAAGACTTGAACTCATCTGTATTCTGAAGAGGACCGTATTGCCTGCATACCTCTGGAAACCTCTTCCTCGCACCCCCTGAAGTAAGGTCTTTGAGGGGATTTTTAAGGAATGTGTAGGATTTGGGTTGGAAATCCCTCTCCATTTTTTTAAAAATTGTTTTTGCAATCTCTTGGATAATATTCTTGGTCTGGAGTATTAAGAATGTAAATCTACGTCCCATCTGTAAAAAGCACGTCTGCAAAATGAGCTGAACTGAGCTTTACTGCACTTTAACCTGGAGAGGCTTTTCCTGAAAGACTTTTCTTTCCTGCTCCCATTTTCGTCGGTGGGTATTTGAAGTACTGTGGCAGCTACAAATGGCAAGAGCTGCCTTCACTTTGTCTTTAGCTAGAACTCTTATTTTCCCCACTTACCCGTCTGCTTAGCTGTAGCCTGCCTTGCTGAAGATGCCTGAAATGAGTCATACAGTATATGTGCCGTTTGTGAATTCTTGCCTTTTTCTTGCTACTTTGACCCTTTGGTTTTGGCACGTGGGTAGAGGACTGATAGATGGAGCCACTTCAGCCAGAGTTGTGCTGTATCAGAAAAGCCTACGCTGACTTGGTCTTGCTGGGTTTGTTTTGTTATTACAGAGGAGGTTCTTGGTTCTTAGTCACTGAGCAAAAATCAGTCTTGCTGGTGCATCACCTGACAGTGGTGATTCACCGCCCAGCTCTCATCCTTTTTACCTGACCCTGGGGTTGTGCTTCGGAGGGGGGGGTCTCTGACTCTCTCCACACCGAATCTCAATCTGTCGCTCCGTACGGCGTGAGGACTTGGAAAATGTGCTGACTTGGGAGACCTCCCTCCTAACCGGTTTTGCCTTCCCAGCCCGGGGCCGGGGCGAGCTCTGGGCCAGGTGGTGGGTGTGTGCCTTCAGAGCCAGCCCGAGTTGAAAGGTTGTGTTGACTTAGCACTGGGGGAGCTCTGCGCAAGCCAAATATTTAGCTTTCCATCTGATAACCTGTTGGTTGTTTCCACCCTCGCCACAACCAAATGCTTTTTCATTCCCAAACCAAGTTGGGGCTTCCACAGAAGTTTTTTGCAGCTTCTCGGCTTTCGGTGTGGCAGATGTGAGGGCGCTGACGAGGTGGTCTCGTGACAGAGGCACGGGTGCAGCCATCGCCCTTCCTAGGCTCTCTTCTCAATATTTTTTTTTTAAATTTCTTTTGTTTTGGCATTGTGTTGGGTGAATCTGGTACCAGCTTGGTGTCTCAGTTTTTCCATCTGTCAAAATGTTTTTGTTTAAATAAATAAATAAAAGGCTGACATAAAAGGAAGTAAAAATAAGCTGTAGTAACTAGGACTCACAGCAGCTGAAAAGAAAACTTGACTATAAGGTGAATTCGCTGATAATTTGCAAAGACGTGAGGATTACTGGGCAAATGCAAGTTTGGGATTAGGTTGACCAGCTACAGCGACTTGAAGTGAGGACATTAGTAACCAAGAGACCTTTTTACATTGCTTGTTCCAATTTCAGAGAATGATGGGGGAGGGAGGGAGGAAGAGGAGAAAGAGCTGTTTGTCTGCCAGCTGAAAGTCACGACTGTTACAGTATACATTGAATCCCAAAGGTTAGAGAATCCTACACTATTTTACTCCTCCCATCCTTCCAGAAACTGTTTCACCAGGGGCTAGTAACTGTCCTTTGCAGCCTTCCAAACAAGGTTTTATAAATAAGCCACTGTCTGGGACACAGTGAGTTGTTGTCACCTGTGGGGTGACAACAGAAGCTGTGCAGTGGCAGCCCTGGGGCCAGAGCCTTTCACTCAGGCCAGGGAGAACCGTCCAGGTCTTAAATGGTCCCTTGCCTTTATGGTCTGGGAGCTCATGCCTCGGAGCTTATCCAAACGGTCCAATTCCAGGATATATGTTCCTTTTTGAAGGAAAATGGCCTAGAAGCCAGTGCTCCTGACGGCAGGGGGACAGGCGGCTGCTGCAGTGAGGGAAAGAGTTGGCAGATACCTGGGTGCAGGAGAGCTGTGGAGATGGGTGGTGATGCTTGCTGTGGCACCGCTGCTTCCACGCTCCTTGGCTTGTACTTTCCCTGCACCGTTCCCAGTTCCTTTATCCTTTTGTCCCGCACTTGATGCTAGCTGTGGTTCAGGGTATTGCCGCTGGTGCCTGGAGGGGCTGGAAATGTCGATGGTGTTTTGTCAGCACTGGTAGTTCCCCGTGCTTCGTGTTCGTGCTCTGCAGCCATGTGGTGGGGGTGGCCTGCTGTGCTGCCCTGCGAGGGAGCACTGCACGGGTGGCAAGTGTGTTTCCATGCCTGCGTAGCCATAAAGGACAGGCACCCCAAATAGAAAGCCTTCTGTGTTGCTGAGGAGGAGGCGGTGGCAGCAGGCAGAGCTCCCTCACTAACGGCTGCAGAGGCAGCAATGTTGCTTCACCCCAAGATGTCATGTGCTTACTCGGCAGGAGGAAAGCTGCTTTGATCAAGCTGGAGAGTTGCAACAAGAGACCTGTGGTCTTCTCAGGCCGCGTTGCTGCAAGTGAGAATGGCCACATTTCCCTTTCTGCTCTTGAGAGTATCTGGTTGTAGGATGTGTGGAGCCAAGAAGAGCCTCTTGAATGTTTTCCAGGCTCTGAGAGTTCTCACGCCTTGGTGCAGTGAGCTTCCCAAGAGGATTGGAGGCTCAGAGTTTTCTCCAATTAAAAAACGTTAACACCATCAAAATAACTGGCTGAGCATTGTAGCGTTTCCAGCAAAGAGATGGGGAACCAGGCAGACTTTTCATTCTGATGAGTCACTGACTCTCCTGATTCGCCTCTTGTAGGAGCTGTTTGGGCAGCTGTTGATGCAGGAGCATGCTTCTGAGTGGTGGTCTCTGGGGAGCAGGACAGGGCTGCGTGCTGCTTCACCTCTGAACTGGTGGATAGTTCTTCTGCCTAGCTCTTCATCAGTAAAGCCTTGCTTGCAGCTGTGGTTCTTGCCTGACTTGATCCTGCCTCATCAGGATAGCTGGGGAGCTGATGGGGAGGGGGGTGTTGGTGCAGAGAAACAAAATGCCCAACTGCTTTCTGTAGTCCTAAAAGCATGAATTGGAAATCAGAGGGTTTGATGCTTTACGTTCCTGGATCATCTTATAACCATGTCACAGCTGAAGGTTTTGTCTCTGTCCCAAAGAAGGACCGTGGTCCCTCTCTAGGAACTCAAGACCTGTCAGTACCCATATCCTTCCCCGTGCGCAGGCAGGACCACTGTACACTGTTCTGTAGCTGGTCTCCAGGTCCTCCTCCTGTGTTTTTGTGATGCCCACATCTGTCTGAGAGAGGAGATCTTAGAAGCTAGGCAGTTTCTGTTCTGGGGATGTTGAGGATGAGGGGGCTACTTATTTTTGAGGGTAATTATCGGTCAATTTGGAAGAACAATATGGAATCACATTAATGGACTTAAGAGTCTTGTCAGGAAAAGCTTTTATCTTCCATTATTCACTTTTTGTGCCTGAGACTCTATATAAAATAAGATCACTGGAGGGGTGGGGACTGCGCAGAGAAAGGAGCCTGGTAGACTCCCAGCTTGCTCTGTGGGCTCTTTATTAATACTTAATATGACTTGGATGCACACAGGAATCTTATCTGTTGGAGTAAGGGTCATGGACACTTTTTTTCCCTTGTTAGCATATTTTTTCACAGTAGAATTGTGCCTTTGTTTATTAATTGAAGACTATAAAAAGGCTTTTTCCCATGTCTCTCTCCTCAAAAAGGAGGGCTGTTGATTGGTTCAAGGCCAAAAAAAGCAGACTTAGAGTCAAACTGATCTGTAATCTCACTGCTTTGTTTAACTTTATCTAGGGAGCTTCAGTTTTGTGTGGCTAGTTTTACAAAACTAAAGCAAACAAAAAAGGAATGGTTATTAGGCAGATTTTGCTCTAACAGACACCTACCTAATTCGATCAGACTCCAGTGAAGTAAAGCTATTTAAAGCAGGGCTTGAGGAACTGCCTGGTCTATATGTTCATGGATCACTGTGAAAGGGCTTATTCAAGTGCATTTAAAATATGGTGCACTGATGTTAAGGAGGGCTCCTTTCCACAGGCATTCCTTTTTACTGGTAGAAACCTGCATTTTACTGATTTGCAAAACCAGAGGGTGGAAGTGCGATTACTTAGTGTCCAAGTGTCTATATTGGCGAGCATGTGAAGCATACTAATGGGATAATACTAATGAGAGCTGTTGAATTATTTACATGAATTACTGAATGTGGCGTAAAATATCTTCCACTGTTAATACCACTAATTAGACCACCAACGTATTGCATTCGTTATCATAAATAATCTGTAGGTTGAATCAGACCATTTGTTTTAGCTTCCACAGTCCCTGTAATAGTTTAATTTGGCTTAAAATGGCTTTCAAAGTTGCTCGGTTTACAGGTTTTTCTCTTTTTTTTTTTTTTCTTCACCTTAACTACTTATGTAAAGTGTCCAGATGCCCTAAGTGAATTCTTCATTGTTTGTTGCTGTCCCTACTCATCTTATGCATGTAGGAGAATTGTCTTCTGTTTATATTTAATTCCTGAAATACAAACATTCCCAAATAAAACTCTAGAACATCCTAGAGAAGATTCTCTGAAAGCTTTAGAGTCCTAACTGGAAAGGTAAGGAAGGCTTCAATTCTCTGTTCTGTTGTCATTGGAATTATGAGAGTTTTGAAGTCTGCCAATACCAAAACACATCCTTTTCCTGCAAACCCAAATTGTCCAATGTTTGCTCTCTTTTCATGCAATTTCACAACTCTTTTTTTTTTTTTTTTTTTCCCCTCTGGGATCTTTGGTTTACTTTTTTTTGGTTTTGTTTTTGCAAGAGAAATACCTTCAAGGGTATGTCTTTTGAAACATCTTATTTGATTTTTGTTGAAATTTTGAGAATTGATCATTGGAGTAGAGATGAAGCATGGGAAATTTTAATACAAATGACGATTCTTTGAGGGAGTTCTTTAGAATAGTTCTCCTGCATGCTGTCTTCATGGTGACAGTGATGTGACTCATTGAGCAAACTTCCTGGCATTTCTGCCAGCTGTGATTTCTCAGGATTTTAAAGGAGGTGATAACCGAATTATAAATAGACAATAGATTCCATCTGTAAATTTCAAAGCTAGATCCAGAGTTTTCCAGAAGGTGGGAGTGCATTTTTGGACCCTGGATTGGTTCTGGCTATGATATTTTGCCAAAAGGACAGACAATTAGTCTAGACATGCAAACACACCAGTGTCCTTGTAGTGAGGTGCTTACTTATGGTGTCTTGATTCTGTACAACACACTGGAATCACTTGGAATGACTTCCAGGTTTGCACTCCAGTTCAGCCAATCACTCTTATGTCTGCTAGCTGTCAGAAACTTACTTGACTGCCAAAATCCTTGCAGTGTCATGTGAGAGACCAGTGAAATAAAAATAAAGAAATATTTACAGGCTTACTTTAAAATTATTTTTTTATGACTTTTGGGATATGTGATTGCCTAGCCATGCATTTAGGACGTGTACACATGTGTGTTTTGCTGCACTACTCTGCTAGCTAGAACCACTTTTAAATGGATGTCCTACCATCGTGTCAGTCAGGCTTTCTTAGCACAGAAGAGAGCTGAACCATACAATTAACTTCACAGAGACCAATTAAGGCTGGCTGTTCTGAGCTCTGGTGGGGGTGGGGGAGGTGGTCCAGCATCAGACCCTGTCAAGTGATGTACTGGGTGGTTAAAAAGACCTGCGAAGCTCTGGTAGCTCCTTGCACCAGAACAGGGAGAGGGCTTTTCCCAGGCTTGCTTTTGAAACCAGGCACGAAGTTGTGTGGTCTCCAGCACTGGAGATGCTCGGTGGCTCATTCCAGCCAACAGGAAGTGCTCGTAGTTGCTGATGGCTAATTTAAGCAGCTGCTTTTTAAAGACACAGTGTCAGTGGCGCCTGTTCTGTGTATGCAAGCAGATGCTGATCTGGTGCTGCTGAAATGGCGCAGTGTTTTAGGATGGTGATGGGTGTCCCACAGGGCTCTGCATGTATGAGTGTGGCTTCCTTTTGCGTGAACTCAGCTGGCTGGGGTGTGAACTAGGTGACCAGCAGTTTGCAGCTTAGGTGATGTTTCTGCCTCCTTTGCAGACCTGGGAAGGCTTCGGGATCGTTGTCTGGGTCTCAGGGCACAGCCTGCCGGAGGCACTGGAAGTGGATTGGTTCCTGGTCATGCCCGGTGGAAGGAGGGGACCCAGCCGGCAGCAGCTAAGCCGTACAGCTTTGCCTTCTCTCCAGACGTTGGTTGGTGGGAGCTGCGGAAACGGTACCGGTTTGAGAAACAGGTGAGGAAAAAGGTAGGGTTGTTGAGAACACCTGTGGCTAGGGTAGCACTAAAAGCTAGGAGCCTTGATCCACTCTGAACTCTGTGCAGGAGTGTGGCTTCGTGGTTAAAGCAAGGAACTGGGAGATGGGAACCTCGAGCCCTCTACTGTGCCATTAGGAGGTGGCCCATCCAAGAGGGAACGTGCCCTGTGTGACAGATCTCTTCCAGCTTGTCTTCTCAGCTCTGCTGTGGCACACGCTTCCCTGTGCGTCCCCTCTCTTGACTTCATGCATTAAAATCAGCCTTGTGAGGAGGATTGTGGAAGTGGTTTCTGCTACGCATCACCACTGACCGTGGTCGCAATGGCCAGGGGTGGAAATCCCACAGCACTCAGTCTGTCTTTCTTTCCTTTCTTTCCTTCTGTGTGTAGATTATGAGTCCTCGTCCCTCTTTCTCGCTTGCCTGAGATACCACAGGGAGTTAGTGTGACATATCAGAGCTCAGCTGTGAGCACTTCTCCCATGTGATAGAAAGGCAGGGCTGGAGGATGCCTATATTCTGTTCTAGCCCTGCTGGCTGCAGATGAAACTAATTCTTACAGTTGGCAAAGCTCATCTCCATTTTCTGGGGAAGTTGGGGGCTGAAAAAGGAACACACAGTGACATTTAGATCTCCACGTTTGGCCCAGAGACTTAAAAGAGCCCAGTGTTACTTCCTTCCATACTGAAGTTACCAGACTAGAGAAACTATCTGCTGCACGTTGAGGCCCTGATCTGCTTGGTATAGGTTCATCCTTACGGAGTAGAGATCCAAGCCATTTAGCTTTGGCCTTTAAAGACTTCTCTGGCTGGGACAGATGGATGGATGGCAGTCTTGGATTCTTAAAGAACAAGTGACTGCATTGAGACCATGTAGTCAGCGCCTCAAGGTCCTGGGGGAGCATCGCTTATCCTGGTTTCAGTCAGACGCAGCATAGTTTACATCTGAACTTCCTCTGTTAGTTTAGTCTGCCAGAGCTTTTAGTTGTCCCAGCCTCCTCCGAAGGCTAGGAAAGAGGGAAGTGTGAGAACAGTTGAGAGGTCAGCCTCTAGGAAGCGGCTGAACTCCTCCATTCCGTTTTAGTTACCTCTCTTTTCAAGAGAGGAGCTGTCAGCAGAAAGACGATGGGCACTGCAGTACTGGAGAAGGAGGCTGGGTGCTACTGTAATGTCCTAGGGATGGGTGGAAGGAGCTAACATTAAGCACTTGGTCTGGCGGGGATTCCAAAATGATTTTTGCTTGGAGTTGTTTCCTCACTCTGTACCTCTGTTACTCCATGTACAAGTTTACTGAAATATTGTTGGGCGTGTCATAGCACCTCTGGTAGACCAATCTGTTGTCTAGAGAAAATGCTGGATAAGGGTTTTGTCTGAGCTAAGAAGAAGATGAAGCTCACCACCAGTCTTGCGCCAGAAGTATGAATGCAAGACTTCTGCCATCTCTCCTCTAGCAATGCTCAGTGCCAAATTCATGACCCCAAGCACTGCCTGTCATGGAAAGAGGCAGAGATGATGTAGAATGTTTATCAAGTGAGTGATATATGTTTGCTTCAGGAATGGTAGTGCCATCAGCCTCTCTGCGCCTCCAATCACAGCGCTGATTACTCCAGAGCCTGTACGTCACTGCCGGATCCCTGAACTGCCGTTGGATGGGAGCCTTCTCTTTGAATTCCTGTTCTTCATCTACCTACTGGTAGCCCTCTTCATTCAGTACATCAACATCTACAAGACTGTCTGGTGGTACCCATACAATCACCCTGCTTCCTGCACCTCACTGGTGAGTTCCCCAGCAAATGCCATCACTCATCCTTTTTCATTATACAGCTTCTTTTCATGCTTCTTCAGTCCAGGAGTCACCAAGCATTTGACATTAAGCGGGTGAAGGGGAGTTCACATGCACCCTCATCAGTCAGGGCCATGTCATCCCCCATTTTACAGGGGAGAAAATACATGGAAGGTGAAAGAGAGGTGTCAGCAGGACTCCTTCAGTGGAAATTTCTTGCAGATACTTGCGTGGACTAGCTAGCCCCTAGGGTTTGGAATGGAGCTGAGACTCCAGGAGCCTGCTCTTTCCTGCTCTGGGTGCCCCTTCCCAGTGGAAACAACAGAGCCCGAGAGAAGGGAGATGATGCAAGTTTTCATTAGGATCTCACAGCAGGTCAGCAGCAGAGGAGTTGGAGAGGGGCTCAGATCCTCAGCTTATGTAAACCTCCCAGTCTCCTCAGTTTCAGTCTTCTTCCTGGCCCAATAAGCTACATAACCTGGCAGTGACCTGTACCTGAGTCAGCAAACCTCACATGAGTGAAGCTAGCCACTGAAGTGCTCCTTCAGTTTATGTTGTGTCCTTACTGCTTGGAAGCATGAGGTGGTTCCTTAGTTAACTATACCGACAGGTGGTGCTGGTGTTCCAGTTATCCAGCTATTAGTTTCAAGTTCACCTGTGCGATGCTGGACACAGCTTGCTAGGATCCTGGTCCTAGATATCCCTTTGACCCCCAAAATGCCTGCCTGAAGGGTGGGTTTGTTCTGTTTTCAGTGGAAATCTCTCCATGGGAAGAAACCTCCATGTGGGGAAGATCTTGCTTCTGGAGACATTCCTGTATTACTGATGTTTATCCCTTTTCCCTCATCCCTAATAGATTTAGGGAATGCTTACACGAGCTCCTAGTGCGCTTACAGCAGCCAGCGTTCCAGTCCCACCCCAGCTGGGTGGTTTCAGAGTCCCTTCCCCTGGTGAAGACTCTTTTTCTTTCCTCCTTTAGAATTTTCACCTCATTGACTACCACCTGGCGGCATTCATCACAGTGATGCTGGCGCGGAGGCTGGTGTGGGCCCTCATCTCTGAGGTAACGTCCCCACTGTTCCCTCACCTGTCTGTAGTACTGGTTGCAGAGTGTGACCACCCATGGCCTCAGGAAGTTCTGTGAGTTGGATGGCTGAAGGGTTTCCTCCCCCAGAATAAGTCTGGGTGTGAAGGACTAAGATTTTGGGGATGCCCGTCTGCCTCAGAGCTTTTCTCCTTGAGCCCTTTCATTGTCCTGCAGTATTGGGTAGCTCTGTTGCCTTTGCAGCTATAATGAGATGAAATGGTCCCACTTGCTTCTTTATCCCTACAGGTGCAATACAATACCTCACTATCTTGTGCCAGCAAAGTGGCTGATAGAATTGGAAGGAGAAGGATGAATAGCGATGTAAGCCAAGACTGGAAGAATGAACAGGAGATTAGAAGGGAAAGGTCAGGAGGAGGATGTCTGAGTATACTAAAATGAAATAGGAATAGCTGGCAGAACTGCTTTTCCAGTCCTGGTTGCTCAGTAACTCTGAGGGTCTGGTCATGTCAGCTCAGATTTTGAGACCCTCTCTGTGTTTGTGAGAGCAGAACCAGGCCAAATACATGTTTGAGAAAGGTTATTTTGAGGAAAATGGAAGTTCTTACCACTGAAATCATTAATACAATTCCAGACTAAGCAACTAAGCAATAAGTTTAAAAGTAAGTAAGTAAAATAAAAGAACCCTTATGTCCTGTTGAATAGGTGAACGGAGAAGATGGGATCTCAGAAGTTCTCTTTTCATCTCTGATTCCTGCCATTTTCATTTATGTTCCCATCCTCCGTAAAACCTCCCATAGACTGAAATTTCTGCATTGAAACCTTCCATGCAAGTTCTTGCACATCCCATCTATTGGCTCTAATACCGAAGAATCTTTTCATAGTTTGATTTGTCTTCTCCCCTTTGGGGACCGGAACAAGCTTTTTTTGCTGTCCGTTTGAAGGTGGTGCCTCCTCACTAGGCTGCAGCCTGTACAACCAGTAGAAATAGAAATCTAGTGGGAATCTAGTTTTGAGATTACCAAGGTGCACCATCTTATCTTCCCTCAACTGAAGACTGTGACATTGCAGTTCTTTAGGAAAATTAATGCTGAAGCTGATCCTTCTAAAGGAAAGAGCAAGAGGAAATGTGTTTCAGGCTGTCCTGGACTATCATCAGAGCACTAAGGAACTTAAGCAAAAATATTTTCTACTTTGTAGCTCTGGTTTTGGTTTGTTTTTTTTTTTTTAAATGCCCTATTTTAGTAATGCCCTACAACTTGTGCTTGTTTGAATCTTTTGAATTCTACCAAACAAATAAAATCAAAGCAGTTCACATTTGTAAGAGGGAGTCAGTCTCCTACTTCTGGGAGGAAGAGGGCAGCCATCCCTCTTACAGTGCCTTCTGGCACCCCTCTCCCTGTTCCTCTTCTAGAGGCACCCCTCCCTTTGCTCCTGCTCTAACACAAGTGTTACAGGGTTGTTGACTGCTTCTTCTCCGTTTGCAGGCCTCTCAGGTGGGTGCGACATCAGTGATTCACTACATGGTGCGCCTGGTGCTGCTCACCCTCTGTGGATGGGTGCTCTGCTGGACTTTGGTCAATCTCTTCCGCAGCCATTCTGTTCTCAACCTTCTCTTCCTGGGCTACCCGTGAGTGACACCACCTTGTACCTTCAGGGTAGGGGGACCATAGCCACTTGAGGGTGGCACGAGCCACCATGGGAAGCAGAGCTGTTGGCTGTAATCTGTCTCCTTGTCTTATGAGTAAAGGGGAAGTAGGAATGGCTGGGGGATGATAAGAGGAGGTGGTGCTGAGCTAATTAAGCAAATTGCTTTAGTATGCTGTTTGCACGAGAGGCCTTTACTGTGACTGGAGACTGAGCCATTTGGATCACTGGTTCCACAAATGGGATTTAAAGAAGCTTCTCTGCACAGTTGTTGAAGCTACAGCCTCTAGCCTTTCGTGGAGAAGAGTTGGCCACTAGCATCTGGAGTGAGGGTTCCTATGTGGTGTCCTTCTCATAAGGGCCAACAGCTGTTGAGAAGGTGGCTTCTGCTTCATGTTAAGATAGCCATCATTTCAGCCCTCTCTTTCTTTCTTTCTTTCTTTCCCTGCAGGTTTGGTGTCTATGTTCCTCTGTGCTGCTTCCACCAGGACAGCAGAGCACAGCCTCTACCTGCAGACTGCGGTTACTTGGTACAGGACCAGATGGTGGATGATGGGTCTTCAGCTGTCAGCAGCCTGGTCAAACCCAAAGATTTCCTCTCGCTTCTGTGGGAATCCCTGAGAGAACAGTTCAATAATCCTACGTCTATCCCCACCCACAGCTGCCCCCTCTCCCCAGATCTCATCCGCAATGAGGTGGAGTGCCTAAAAGCAGATTTCAACCGCAGGATCAAGGAAGTTCTCTTCAACTCTCTCTTCAGTGCCTACTATGTGGCATTCCTGCCACTATGTTTTGTGAAGGTAGCTATTGTCTGGCTCCCTCTGTGCCCCTGCCCGCCGTCTCCTTCTGAATGTTGTGTGAATTGCTGCCAGGCCAGATTCCTGGTTAATTCCCCTTTTCTCTGTCTCCCCTTTGGCAGCCCGGATAGCGGAGCATGGCTGCATCCGGAGTGCACTAGTACTGCTCCTGGTTGGCGGATAGGTATTGCCATAAATGTGATGCACCTCTAGTCCCATCACCCCACTTACTAACTCCCCTTCTCCCACCCCCTGTCCTAGGCAGATGGATAGATGTGTTCTTCCTAGCAAAGGGAACCTGTTGTTACCTGTCTCAGATCCAGCGTCCTGGGTTTCAAGTGCTTGGATCAGAGGCTTTGGTGTTGAGCCTGTTGGAAAACAGAGCCAACTAGGATGCTTGGCAAGCTAAATCCAAGAACCTCTGTCAGTGTGGGGGTTGTATCTTTTAATCTCTCTTTTTTCTAACTTGAACAAGCTCCAGTTGGTGTAGTGAAATGGGCAGGGCTTCACAATCCATGTAGCAGTCTTGGTGCAATTGGTGCTCCTGGGGCCGTTCTGTGGCAAGCAAACCCCCTTGTTATTTGCTGCTGGAGGAGGAGATGCACCAGCTGCAGCATCATCCCCCTGCCCCTTCTCCTTCAGGTCAAGGAGAAGGGAATCTTGAGTGTTTCCTAAGCTGTAACCCTCTGAAATCACTGGTCCAAAAGCGCATGCCTGTAATGTGTGGTGTGGGTCTGCTGGATGCACATGCAGTATGTCCCTTGTCATTCCCTCCTCTGTTTTGTGACAGCGGTGCCAAGTTCTTGTCTGGTCTCTTTGCAGAGCACCCAGTACTACGACATGCGCTGGTCCTGTGAGCATCTCATCATGGTGTGGATCAATGCCTTTGTCATGCTCACCACTCAACTGCTGCCTCCCAAGTACTGTGACCTGCTCCACAGATCAGCTGCCCACCTTGGCAAGTGGCAGAAACTAGAACATGGTTCCTACAGCAATGCTCCACAGCATATGTGAGTGTGGGGATGAGGAGGGGTTGGCATGCCCAGCAAGGGGCTGAGAAGACATTCTAATAGATGAGCAAGTATCGGTAATGCTTATTTACCGAGGAAGCTTCCCCATTCACCATAGCGCCAGGGGCCACAGGTGCAGCTCTGCTGGTCTTTCTGTTCCCTAGAAATAGAAACATCTGCTCTGGAGAGCTGTGAGCTCCTGCAGTCACTGCTGGTTCCTTCCCAGAAACAAATGCTGAGGTCTTCTCGGCTGCTTGAGTAGCTTGTGCAGGGGCAAGGGGTGGCCCCCTCCGATGCAGGGAGCTAGGTTCTTGCACTGTGAGCCATTTGTTCACATTACTCAGTCGGAGTCCATCTGGTGGGCTTGTGATCACCTCTCTGTGCTCTTCCGGTGGGAGCTAGGGTATGTCCTTGTGGCAGAGGCTTTGGTGTTTTTCAAGATGCAGTCCATTCCTGTGAACCCATGTTCAGGGAGTTGGGAGCACAGGTGCTCATGCTCTGGCATTCTTTCCCCACAGCTGGTCAGAAAACACAATATGGCCACAAGGAGTTCTGGTGCGACGTAGCCGATGCCTGTATAAAGCAGTTGGGCCTTACAACGTAGCAGTGCCTTCAGATGTGTCCCATGCCCGCTTTTATGCAAGTATCTCTTCTCTTACTTGACATGTTATGGTTGTGGGAGGGAGGAGAGGCTCAAACCTAGAAGCAGCAGAGCAGGTCGCGCAGAACGGGGTTCAGTGCTGTGCAACAGCCTGTTGCTGCTAAACAAAATACCTGTTCTCAGCAGAGGGGCTTTCCCGTTGCAGTACTACAGTGATGTCTGGGCAAGAAGGAAGTCACAGCTGCCTTGTCAGTGCTTTCCCATCATGGTGACACAGCTCTCCCATCAGGCAGTGGCATATTCTTAAGAGGGTTCTAGTTAACATCTTCCAGGGAAATGGGGAAGTATGTCAGCTGGACAATAGGTTATCATCTCACTCGTCCTCCCCTTCTCGAGTAAAATGACATTTCTACACACTTTGTTTTTTATGCTGCTTTCCCTAAGTAGCAGCTAACAGTGGCTGAAGTACAAACATTTCGCAAGCCCAGCACAGTGGTTGCTAGCTCAGTGGTGCCCAACAGCATTGTGCACATTCCCCTCCTCACTTAAACACTGCAACAAATTATAGAAATCTGTCCTTTTTAACTGTTTCCCTGCAGTTCCTTTTTCACCGTCCATTACGGCTGCTCAACCTGCTGATCCTCATCGAAGGCAGTGTGGTCTGCTACCAGCTCTACTCACTGCTGCGCTCAGAGAAGTGGAACCACACCCTCTCCATGGCCCTGATCCTTTTCTGCAATTATTATGTCTTATTTAAGCTCCTCCGGGACCGAATAGTATTAGGCAGGGCATACTCCTACCCACTTAACAACTATGGACTGAAGGCGCACTAGGCCGGCCAAACGTGTACCCCTTCTCTTTCCCTTCCCACAGGGCAGGGAGGGAACCTCAGAAAAAAAAAATATTTTCGTACAGTTCTATTTTTTTCTTGCGGCGTTTATAAATATTTAAAATATTTTATATTTTGTATACTATTGTTTTTGTGGGGCGGGAAGGGAACCAGTGGCAATTAAATGTCGCTTTATAAACAAGGTGTTATTTTATATATATAAAAAAAATCAGTGTGTATATACCGTATATCTATACCCATACATATATCTATGTGAAGCAACAGGATTGTGCGTGTGGTCACTGTGTCTGCTTTGCTCACACAACTGCCTTGCTATTGCGCATACTGTGGGGCTATAACTGCTGTAGAACTTGGATAAGCTAACAGCCAGAGGAAGAAAGGAAACACGGGGGCTTTTCACCAGTATGGGTAAAGTTTATCTTAGTAACCTCAGTACCAGGAAAGTCTTGCATTGGAAACGTGCACTGATGTGATACCAGTTCAGGGAAAGGGAGGAGGCAGGGTGCGGAAATACAAAGTTATTGTAAGTCAGTAAAAGCTCTTGGTTCTTTCTTCTTCCCACTGTTAGCAGGATGTAAGTATTATTTTTAAAAAATAACAAACTCTTTAGCTCCTATCTCTTCTAGCAACTTGAGGTCCCTCACTCTGCCCAGAGAATGAACTAAATATTGAAATTATAAGTTTAGGATCGTGTATCCTTTAGGAAGGGGTTTGAAATAAATAGGTTCATCTAGCAGGATAGTAATTGAAAATTTTAAACATCCATCTCTAATCCCTTGAGTAATATCAGTAAATTAGGGAATGTGCAGCCATTTCCTTCAAGCAGTAATGTTCCTGGAAGAAATTTAGTCTTGTCAAACACTTATCAACTCTCTTATTGCTATACAATGCATTTCAGCAGTGTTTCAAGCTAAAGTGCATTGATAGCATTTAATAACTTATCATTAATAATAGAGAAAATACTTTGCTTTTAAACAGTTCTTAATAAAGCTGAACTATGCTAGAATATCATGAAAAAATAGTTGTGGCAGTATCACATAGAGGAATTGAAGACGGTATCAACCATATAATTAATTTAACCGTGGATGCTGGTGACAGCTGATGGTAGGAGTTGATGCTTTAACTCAGGTAATTAAGGAGGAGAGGGCAGTGCAAAGTTCCTCCATTCAGATGCTATCTGACTTAACTTTAGCCATTAGTAAAGTGCTGGCTCTGTTTAACAAGTGGATATGTATGGGGGGAAAAAAAAAACCAAACCGCACTGAGTTTGGCAGAAACTGCAGCTACTTTCTGTTCCTTCTTTCCTTGCAAGCTAAGTAAGAATATAGCAATCTTCTCTACTCCTGTCTGGAGGACAGCTTCTCCAGCAGCCTGTCCACAACCCCAGGATACCTGATGAAGTAGGCAACAGGAGATGCCTCTGAGCATTAACCCCAAGCGACTCCAAAACGAACACAAATGCTTAGCTTTGGTTACTGCTAGGCCTTATCTGTCACGTGGCCATAGTGCTGCTGCCAGGACACAGGTAATTGGGAGTTTACAGTCTGGGGCCTTTCAATGAAACACAGTACTGTGGCTTAGAGCCATGCCATGCTTTATGTAGTATAGCCTCATCTTTAATCCATCTCTTAATTCTACCTTGATTACTTCAAAGTACATTTGCGATAAGAGGGGGTTGGCTTCTTATCAGGCTCTTTGCTGGAGATGGCTTTGTGCAACAGCTTTCTTGCACCCAGCTTCGATTCTGGCAGCAGCTCAGTAGCATTTCCTACTTCCAGTACCATAGAAATGTCACCTGTTTTTAATAGCTGGCTCAGCACTCCTTAAGCAGCATTTCACAGTAGTTTCTTCCATTTGGAGACCTAAATGGTAGTAAGCTTATACTTAAGCAACCAGTGGAAGAAAAGAGGCTCTCCAAGGCTTAGCTTGAGAAATGGTGATGTGTAATAGAAATCCTGAACCAGAGCTTTGGGTCACAGATTTGATGAAGGTTCATGCTCTGCTTTTTCCTCCCCTTGCCTGTAAGGCTGAAGGTAGGTAGTGAGTTCATGCAGTGAGCACACCCATAGTTTGTGCAACAGTTATGCTGCAAACAGTGTCGGGTCAGTCTAAGGGACAGAAGCACAGTGACACTTCCATAGCTATAGACTTTCTGTTTTGCTCTGAGGGACTAAGTAAGGGGGAACAACGCACGCTACCTAATTGCAGGTATGATAAGGTCCTCCTCATTCCAAGGGAGCTAGGCATTATTTCTTAAGGGAAGCTGCCTTTCCCCATCAAAACAGTACCTTTATTATATCCTGGAGCAAGAGGAGTTCTGTGAGAAGGTTTAAGGTCTGGGGATTGTACCTTTCCATGCACAGTAGTACAAACTGCCTGCATGCAGCCCTGTGGATGCAACTCTCTTCCATCTTTACACAGGACCCCTACACGGAAAGAAGTTGCAGAAGATAGTTGCAGCTTCCCCTGTTGGCAAAAACACAGCGAGGAGCTAGCTAGCACAGTTGGTCTCCCCAGTATAAACTGGACCATCCAATAACAAACAGGGAGCAGAAATTATGTCTGCTCAGCATCAGTGTTCCTCCCCATTCCTCAAATGAGCCTGCTACTAAGCCTTATTCAGATGAACATTGAAAACAAGTCCACTCTAATACTTGGTCAGGTCAGACTAGGGAAAAAGAGACTTATTCCTCATCTTGGTCACTCTGTCATGCAAGTATGTCGTAATAAATGGATGGTTTTTTGGTCTGGGAACGAAACTGCTCCAACTTCAGGCCAATCCTCAGAAGAACAGCTTCATCCCACCATTTTGCCATGACCTGGGAAAAGATGAGAGGCAGAGAGAGAAAGGAAGAGGGGAAAAAAAAAAAAGGAGTAGCATCATCACATACAGATGCTTTTGAAAGCCATGCAAAACATAACTAATTTCCCCCCTCCACCCCCCAATAGCACCAAAAGGACATATGCTTTTCCCTTTTACCCCGGTAAGTATGGCATCACTGGATTTGGGATAAAGGCAGCTGTGTGACTTAATTACAAGACATGGACCTTTCATTTACATGAGACCCATTTCAAGAGGGAGAAGAGCAAGGAAGGACTTAAAGACATTACAGAACTGAGAAATAAGGAAGAGAGAGAAAAGAGTAGTGACAAATAGTAGGTACTGATGCGTAGACAGGGAGAGAGAAATCCATCTCCCAGGTACCCGAGAAGTCCCTCTGCCATTCAGGAGTGAGTTACTCTGAGGCAAATCTCTACAACCACAAGTTAAACCTTTATTACCTGTACCTGCCGACTCCTTGAGTATGCTGTGTGGAACAGTAGGAACCAGGTTATAGCGGTTCAGGACAAAGCCAGTTGGGGATTTCGTGACCCAGCGTTCACAAAGAGACAATGCTCACCTGGAAGCTGATAGGAAGCCCAGCAGTAGAATACCCAATGGGGACCACAAGGCCTGGAATCCCAGTGAAGTTAGCAAGCTGCATGAACCTGGGGAAAAAGCTGTCGTCAGCATTCCTGCCTCAGGACAGCAGCAAAGCCATCTTTTTTGGGGAGAGCTAGCTAGGATTGATCTCTCCTGCTTTACAGCCTGAGCAATTTCAGTTAGTGCAGCTAATCTTACTCTTCTTACCTCATGGACCGGACTGTCAAGGATAAATTGCTGCTCCCAGACAAGAGGTCAGATTCATAGATTCTTGGGGCAGTGGAAGCAACACCTGTGGAGGAATCACAGAATGATTGAGATTGAAAGGGACCTCAGGAGGTCATCTTGTCTAACCTTCTGTCTCAAGGATGGTCAGCTAGAGCAGGTTGCCCAGAACCATGTCTGAACGTCTTTCACATATCCCCAGGGATGGAGATTCTACAGCCTTTCTGGGCAACTTGATCCAGTGCTTAAAGAGCAAAGGAAGAGTCAGTGAGCAATCTTCAAGGAACAGCTCAGTTCATTAAAGCCCCATGTTTGATATACATTGGTGATGCAAGCTTACACCCCTGGAATGCAATAAAGTCACTGGGATTTATGAATTAAGCAGTTTCTATTTAGAGCAAGAACATTTGCATACATAAGTAGATGTCCAGTCCCTCCTGTGTAAATGCACTGGCTCTGCAGCTCCTGTTTCAAGTACTAAGGAGTTTCTCACTGCCATGGATATGGGCATTAAAGTGTACAAATAAACAGCAAACCTAGAAATACATAGCAGCCTTTCTAACCAGTATTATCTTTTAAAGGCTTGAGGCACAGTGAAGTCTTCGCACAAAAGTCACGCTCTTAAAATTGGAGAGGGAAAATTAATGGAGTAACTGTTCTTAAAATGCACCACACAGTTGTCAGGGACCAGCTCTTTAGCCAAGGTTGCCAATACCTGGTGTAAGGATACAGTTCACAGTGGTGAAGATCTCTTGCAAAAATCTCATGGTCCGAGTTCTCTGTCGATTTGCCTGCAAGCAGAGAGACTACTGTCTGACCAGGTCCTCCTGGTTCTGAGGCTCACGTTTGATGATGACAGACTCTGCCCATCACAGTCTATGCCTTTGCAAAAGAAGACACATTTCCTGCAGTTTGGAATCAACATGCAGGACACCAATACATGTCCTCTGTTGTGCCCCACCATACAGCCTTCTTTCACATCAGAGGCGGTACAGCTAAGTGATATCTTTCCACCTGTATGGGGAGGTTAAGAGAATCCTCCACCCCACCTTTAGAATTTCACTAGGTGCCTCCCTTCAGCCTTCACCACAGTATGCTCCTTCCTTACCGTAATATAATCCAGAGCTGTGAACTGGGAAGCCAAGGCCAGGTTAGCCCGAGTGTCCAAATTCTGAAAGAGAAAACACTGATCATGGCTCTGCTTGCAAGAAACTGTATGTGACAGCCCAGGAGTTCTCTTCCAGGTCTGCTCTCCTGTATCGGTAGTCATCCAACAGATGGTTTGTCACAGAAAAGGCAGGAGAGCCTCAGGTTTCTCACTGACATGACACTTGTTCTGTATCAGCCAGGATGACTACTGCCACTGATCCAAGCTACTGCTACTTACCATTTCCTGGAAATGTTTATTGAAGTCAGGTTGCAGGAAGTCCCTCATCTCACTGAGAATGCAGATTACATGTGCTACTCGCACTTCCTCCATCTCTGGAAGAGACACTTCAACCACGCTGGCTCCCAAACTCTGCAGGTGCTCCACAGCTGAGTACAGAACAGGTAAAGCACAGACAGCATCCTTGAGTTCCCCAGACTTCATAAAAAGGCGGTGAATCCCCACCCCCTCGAGAAGTTAGAGACCCCATAGGCCATTAAGAGGCAAGCATCTTCAGTGCATCATGTGGCATGCAGACTGCTGCAGGTTCTTCTCATAGATAAAAGCCTTCAGCCTAACTAGATAGATCTCAATACTCCAGCAGGGCAGGGGTAGGGGCTTGCAGACAGGTTCCTAATTTACCCGCTCCATTTCAAGCAAGTTCATCTCCTCCCTCTAGCCCCCCAGTTAACCTAAAAAGTAAGGGTGCACTGACGATGCTTCCTAGAGCACTTGACGTGACCAGTATTCTATCAGCATGAAGTGATTATTTAGCATCATGAGATTCCCATTCAAAGCCTCTTCTGGTAGAGGAAGATGGTGGATACTCAAGAGACCAGGTCAACAGTACAGGTTCACTAAATCCTGATGCACTTTAGCAAGGCTGAACACCAAGACTTCGGGAAAAGTTAATCTTTTGCAGTCTAGAAAGAATTCCCTTCTTTCTTTGACCCCAACTTCTTCATAAATACCCAAGCTTCCCTATTTCACTGGCTTATGGTGCATCTCTCCTAAGAAAACTCTACACATGTAGAAGTATGTCTATGGAAATGAGGAGGCTGAATTAAAACCAAGCAAACAAAGCCTGGATACTGTGAAATATATCAGCTCCAATGTATAGGAGGCCAACTACTATACCAGGCATTGTAGTCTTTCTCTTCCACCCCACCAAGTACTCACCAGGGTGAATTTTGCTTAGTGTAAAATCTGACAAAGCCACCCTAAAGGCACCATTTGGCTGATTTCATGGAAATACCAGACGACTGGATACATCACAAAGACATAGCCCTGTTTTTCCTACTGAACATTATGTTGTGAAACAAGTCCCTCCCTTAGGTCTTTCACCATTAAAGCTTGCAGACTAAGTATTACTGAGCACAGATCTGTCTTTATGCAGACAGAGGCTTAGCACACTGGACTGCATTCTTCCATTGTAACCTGACAAGCCTATAACTGCTGAGCTTTTTAACCCTCAGCAGTCAGGAGGGCTTCCCTAGTACAAAGCTACTGCTGTTTGTCCAGCCAGACCTCTTTAAGCATCTGCCGTTAAGGACTTCAGACAAGATCTTTTTAATACATACAAGAGGAGCACCAAGTGATACCATGACATCAGGCAGAATAAGAGACTTAGAGACTTTTCCTCTTTACCTTTCTTACAGACAGACAGGACTTCAGCATCACATGCCTAGAGAAAAAGAGGAAATAACTAAGTAGACTTTAGTCACTGCCCTCATCTCCTTGGTGAGCACACTCACCAGGACTTCAGTCCTCACGGAGCTTTCCTTGTTCCTGTACTTAACGGTAGTGAAACACAGCCTTCCAGGACTGTCTTAGGCCACCTGCTCCAAGAAAACAGCTTGCAGGTTGTCTTTTCCAGAGGAGAGGATATTCCTCTGCACTGGAGCAGAGCCAGAAAGAGTCCTTGTTTTCCTCCAGGGAAGAAATCCTGAGCACATTCATGGGGTTGCATTACAATTGCCAAGTGGTACTAGCTTGCAAGCCCAGTTTCTACACTGGAATGATAAAACACCACTCAGCAGCTACAGCATTGTCACCAAATGGATACACTAATTTTCCTCATTTGATTTTAAACTAAGTGCCTTTTGTAATCACTTCAGAAACATTGCTTCCGATAGAAACAGCAGTACGAGGAAGCATACTGCCATCAACTGTACAGTCATTAACTTTCCTCATGCCTCCAACAGACTTTTACTCAAAAGGCCGCCTTAGGAAAAAATCTATCCCTGTTGATGTTTTCACCCAGGATATATTCTCTTCCAATTATAGGACTAAATATGAGAACTTCTAATGATGACAGGCAAGAGAACAGTGAATGCCCTGAATTCCTTCAAAACCTCATTTTGCAAAGCAGCAGAAAGAGAAAGAGAGAGCGGGCACCTTAAAAAATGTCCAGTCCACTCCCAGTTTTAAGCCTTTCAGGTCAGGAGCACACATATCGGACAGGGTTGCTTTGGGCTGTTTTAGTCCTGCAGGGAACAAACAAGAGTTCCTCATTTCATCTAGGATGCCTCTAGGGAGACAGAGCACCTGGGCTCAGGGAGGGAGAGGGCTCACCTACCATACGGATAGAGTGGATCCGGCTCAGCAAGAATATTGTAAACAATGGCTGCATCTGACACTGAGGTACAGATAGGGCCTATAAGAAGAGAGATCAGTTATAAAAATGTGACAAGGGGTAATTCGTAGCTTCCTCCCAAGGTCTTTCGTAGGCACAGATTGCCTCCCCTGTGAGAACACCACACACCAAGGTCCCCAAAGCGGAGCACAAGTCCTCTTACCTACGCTGACTGTGGAGTAAGAGAGTGGCAAGCTGCCATGACAACTGATGCGCCCAAATGTACCTAGAGAAAGAGAAATGGGCAGTTAGCTAGATACCAGCAGTTGCTAGTAAAATCTAAACTAGACGGCTTTGGTGCACCCAGTCAGTAACCAACGCACCCCTACCAGTCACTTTTATGTCTGCCATTTCAGAGCTTACCAGATACAAATCTGAGCAGCATCAGCCTCTCCCTATAATTGGGGTGATGGCAAACAATTGCGAGTGGAGATGCTTTTCACTAGCTCACTACAGATACCCAACTACGTTGGGAACACCTCCCAGCAGAGAAGGAAGATGGAAGAGGGACGAGTGGGTAGAAAGAAAAGCAGCAGGCATGTTTTGTTTAGCATTTGTCTCAAATAAGTTAGGGTTTTTTGAACATCTGTTCAACAGCCAGTACTGAGAATGCTTCCACTCTGCCAGTCCAACCCACGTGACTCTCAGGGTGTTATACTCCAGAGTTTCTCTGGTCAAGTTTTGCTTGAGAGGAATTAATGGACTGTGCCTGGCTTGTTTGTGGCATTCTATCTGATACACCAAACAAGACACACACCCCCTCCGTGATTAAAGGACTCTACCTTTCAGCCCGACCACACCACAGAATGAAGCAGGAATCCTCACAGAGCCGCCTCCATCTGTGCCAATAGCCACTGGGCAGAGCCCTACAAAAAAAAAAACAAACCACACATTGGCTTGTGATCAGAGAGACATCACATTGCCCTGTCCATTCTACCAGCAGCTGCAGCAAAGACAGCACACAGAGCTCTATTCAGCTAGGAGTTCCCTCCAGCTTCTAAACCCACTCATAAACACTAAATGCCTGAGGTACTTTGGCTCAGGAGCTTCCTCCCACCACCCCCGAACTCCATTTAGGACCACCTACCTGCTGCTACAGCTGCTGCTGACCCACTGGAGCTCCCACCTGTGAAGTGGTTAGCCTTGTAGGGATTCCTAGGGATCTTGTGGTACCTGAGGCAGACAAATAGTGTTGAATCTTTTCCTAGGAAGGACTGCATGCATTACAGGGCAGGAAAAGATCCAGAAACATAGCTGAGGGATTCCTGTCTCTTAGTAAAGAGATACATTTCATCCCAGATAGTGCTATGTCCCTAGAAAACAAGATGCAAAAAAGACTTCTGCCTCAGAGTCCAATCTTTTGTTACCACAAGCAGCCTATTCAAAAGAGACAGACGCAAAGCAGGAGAAAGGATGCCGCTCCAGCTCTTCTGTCTGCAACAGCACTGTGCCATTACTGCATGCCACATGGCAGGAAGGTTGGACCTAGATGATCTTTAAGGTCCTTTCCAATGTAAACCATTCATGACTCCATGATTATGCAGTTCCAAAAGGTGGAGCAGTTGATGACCAGCAACTCTTACAGACAAGCAAGTCAGAATCCCCAGCTCTCCCCTTTATCCCAGAGCAGCAACTCCCAAAGTCTCCAGTCTGACCACAGTCCCCAGATACCAAAGAGAGCTGCCAGGTGGCTGGGTATCCAGCTGACCTCACACAGTGAGGAAATGCCCTGGCACGTCGTTCCAGCTGAGGGGGAGCCCCAGTTCCATCCAGCTACACATGCATGAAGCGTGGCTCTGCACAGGAATTATCAAGGCTGCGAGGACCACTGCTCTAGAATAGCAGTTCTCAGCTTGGCTGTAGCTGGACAATTCACAACAGTAAAGCGAATTCCGGTGTACCTGTTTTAGCTAGGAAACAAAAACACTACTTTCTCCTGAGATGGCTGTGCCCTTTCTCACTCTTCTGGACCTTTAGCCATTACTGTGACTGAGCATTAGATTACTATTTATTTGTTTTCTGTCCCTGCTTTTGTCTACCACTCATCCTGTAAACATTCACACCTCCAGGCCTCTAAGGCCTGGCAAACCGAATTCCTTATTCAACAGACACCACTTGGATCCTCTCCTTCCTTTGGTTTCAGGAGTCTTCAGGCTTCCGCAGCTACTCTGACCCTCAAATCTACAATGCTGGGTTTTCACACCCCCGGGGTTTCTCCTGCACAGGGTGCTTCTGTCAGTTTTATTCTCACACGCTTGCCCTATTTTTGTACCCTTCCCTGTCAGTTCTGGACAGACTTTTAGGTCTTTCTAGACCCAGGGGAAGGGAGGGGAAAGACATTTTTACCTATTAGGGTTGCATCCAGTTGTCCCAGTCCCTAGTTCATGCATATTTGAGACCCCAATAATGATAGCCCCAGCCTCTCGCAGCTTCTTGGCCACAGTAGCATCTTCTGTTTCAGGCTCTGTCCCAAGATACACTGTTCCCACTCGGTGATGGTAAGGTACCTTAGGCAAGAAGACATGTTATTATTCATCCCAAAACAATGGCAAGGCAAGCAGGCACACGTGCATGTTTCACATGCACTCTTCAACTCCTCAACAGATCCCAGACATTAGGATCCACAGAGGTAAATAAGGGCTAGGAAGCTTCACTCTTCAACTTTTTCTGTCGGTTTCTCTTAGGAGGGACACTTAATCCTTCAATATTTTGTCCTTCTCCCATGCAGAGGAGTCCTTTTAATACCATGATACAGAAAAGCAGAAACATGTAGACGGTCAAAAACTCTGCCTCCCTGCAGCAATGCAATCACTATGCCCAGAGGCTGCAGAAGAGTCACTTTGTGCCCACAGCACACAGGAGCTCTATTTTCCATTTTTCTATGGACAGAGCAGCAGCTTTTCAGATCTGCAGTGCTTTGAAGCACGGCACCGAGATTAGATGGATGCCAAAATACCAGATGGACTCATTTTCAGGGTATGCTATGTACTCTTCACTTCGATGCAGCAATGGAAGAATCTGTACATAAACAGGACTCCCACCCTATGGGTAGGTCTCTGCAGAGCCTATGACAGCTTGATGGCACTGCCAGGAGTATTTAACGGTAACTGTTGTTAGGCCACAGGCAAAACTCCCTGTAAGTGGGAATTTTCAAAGTAATTTGCATATTTCTGACACAAGTATGTCCTTTAAGGTAAGGAGAGAGGGATGCTTTGCCAGTGGAGCAGTCAGTGCCCAAGAAATACAGACAGTTACAAATGCTTTTACCCATTCTCATTTCATCATAAGAGAGACTGTTTCCCACCCCCACCCTCTAATCCCCATGGATTAAAGAGATCAGTACAAGATATGTAACATGTCTGCTGTACCCAAGATCTGTCTTCACCTGGCAAAACTTGTTAATCCTACTCATTACAAACCCACATACTACCCCTTATCACAAACATTCTCAGGCCTCTGCTGAGGAGTTGGCCTTAAAACTTTGTCACAGTAAGTTGTCTGGGTTGACCACCTGCAGCAAAAACTGACAGCCAGACAAGGAAACTCACCACTTTGAACTCTTCTTTCAGACACACTGGGATGCCATCCAGATAAGACAGAGTACATTTATTCCTGTAACGAACAGTGGAGGCCTCAGCCATCTGCACAGAGGAAAAAAGAGTATATGTTATATATATTTAGTCGAGCGGAAGGTCACTACCAGTATCAGAACAGATACCAAAAATGGTTTTCTCAGGCTTCTACTAAGCCAAACTGTAAAAGTTTCTTTCTTCTTTCACCATATGCTGATGGCAAACTACTGCTTGGAAGCATCTATGCTAACGAATGCCACATAAGCACAGAAGTCCTGTTTTAAACACAGTCAACCAGCAGGAAACAGACTGCTTTAATGGTACCTCTCTTTGCAGGAAGGAAAGCAAGCTTGTTTGTAGTCCTCTACACAAGGAGGGAGGAAAAATGTACATATTTTTCTATGCAATATATCAGCAGAAGAGCCTCTGCCCTTTCTAACGGATGCTACGGCTCTTGAGGTGGCAGAGGACCCTTTCCTACCAGAGGCAGACATTACCAGCATTATTTGCTCCTGGTCCCATTGCACTATCGCTCTGAGTGGGGGCGTGGATTTGTCGCAGTCCTCCAGCGTGGCAATGATGTTCTTTGCTACCTGAGATGGCGTCAGCTTCCCACTCCTACAGGACAGGAGAAGTTGGGACCTTGTTAGGAGACCACCACACCACACCCACACACAAGGTTTGTCTCTCATGTAGCAAGATGGCAGCTGTCACAGCTGTAAGCAAGAACTAGGTAAGAATCTGTGTGTGGTGATGATTTTAACACAGTTGACACCATCAGGATAGAAAATTCCCTTCCTTAAGGGAAGAATCTGCATACACCCTTAGTTGGGTTGCATGCCCCCAACCCTTAGAGTAGGGGCAGGAGCTAGGAGGCTTACCCAGATATCCCTGAACCACCAGATAAGCAGGGAAGGACAGCTGACAGCTTTACAGACAGTCCTCAAGCTCCTGAAATCATGAAGCTATGGAATTCTTAGTATCATGAGCTAAGACCAAGAGGCCAGCTCCCTTTATACAGGTCTCCCGTTACAGCAAAGGGCTCACAGCATTACGGTCATAACCCACCTTTAACAAACAAGCCTTCCCTCCCTCCTGGCAAAAGGCTATGTCAAACCACAAACACATCTACCTCTGGCTGACACAAAAGCCTCACCTATAACACCAGACTGCAGTGTCAGCCGTTTGCTCCAAGGCCGCAGCCTACTGGCAGAGGTGGCCCTCGAGGAACAAGTGCCAGGAGTGCAAGAGGATTTATCTGAGCGCTCTACATCTGGCACGTGTCCCAGAGGCAACCAGGAGTTACCGAGCAGCCAACAGCTCACAGAACCTCAGAGTCAGGGATGTGCTTCCAACTCTTCCCCAGCTGGACACGTTTACTGGGTGAAAGCACTCAAACTGCTCACAGGAGCACAAGCAGCTGGGGAACCAAGGGAATCTTCAGAGACCCACAGTATGTGCAACTCGCATCATCCAGATGAACCTTCCTCTCCTTCTCACTCTTGTTTGGGCAAACAAGGTATGTAGAAATCTCTCCCAGAGAAGACTGACAATAAGACAAGGAAAACAGCATTTAAATATCCTTGTGGGTCTTGTAAAAGTTGTGTCAGCTCTCCCAGTTGGCTTTCCTTCATTATTCTATTAGGGAGAAAGGATTGCAGAGAGCAATGCTAAACAGTGGTACCTCAAGGACAATCCTACCTAAGAGATGCCTGAGAGCTTGTGGAACAATAACAGCCCACAGCAGGGGAACATGCAAGAGAGGTTGTTTACAGACCATAATTTCACCTACCGGTAGCAGTCCAGGTAGTCTTTGATCCCTTTGAAGCTAAACCCATTGCTAGCAGAATCAGACCTGCAAAGAAAGGATTAAAGGGGCAACTGTGAACCACCAAAGCCATCTCTGTTTAGACCTGTAGACTGCAGTATCACGGTCCAATGCAGGTTGGGCATCACTCACTCACAGTAAACCTGCTGGTCACCATTTGGACCGCTAGCCTATGCATTTCAGCTCACGCTCTGTCAGACTCCTTGCACACATGCAAGACGCCAGCTACTCTCAGGGTGCCACAGAAATAAGGGCACATAATAACATGTCCTGCTGACATGTTCTAGTTGCTTCGTAGTTCTAGTGCAATACAGCAGTCACTAAACCATTCAAAATTTATTCCAGGTTTACATTTGCTATTCACCACTGGAGCATTACAGAATAGCTAGAGCATATTGGTAAACCTGCTCCCAGGATCTCTGTCCTAAGTTCGATCCGGACAGCCAGCAGCACATACAGCGTGTGACGCAAGAGGGGGAAGAGACATTATGTAGCACACACTAGGATTCACATCAGCAAACTGCTTAAAAACTAAGTCACTGGCTCTAGTACCTAAGAAATAGACCATTTCTCATCACAACAGGATGAACACAACATCAGTTGAAAAGCTAGCTACAATTACTACTCCTGTGATGTCTCCCCATCATCACCCAAACCAGAAGCAATATCCTGGGAGAGGACAGCATATGGCACCATGATATGCTATGCAGGGAAGAGGTAAGGTTCCAGTAACTGTAATACTCAATATATCACTGGCAGAGCTGGGGACGCAAGAACCAGAAGACTACACTCACCCTGATCAATGCCTGCAGGAAATACATCCCTCCCTCTAAAGTGAAGGAGCCAAAAGCTTTTCCTTGCTTTAGCTTAAGAACTCAAGCAGGGAGCAAGCTTAGTCCTGTTAAAAGCCAAGATACCACAGAGAACCCACTCTGTGAGATGCTGCTGTAGTGCAGCTCATAGCCATTTTCATTAACTACTGGATAGGCCCACAACTAAGAACCAAAAGCAGATGGGGAGAGCTTTCATAGCAGCCCAGCTGCTCCCACCTCAGCATCAGACCTCAACGAGACATGTGAGCCTGAGAAATATTTCGCCTGGAATCTAGTGGGATTTAATTGAGCACAGGCTGCAATCAAGAAGCTGAACAGGCCTTTATCCAAGCAACCTAACTAACAAAGCCTAATTTCTCATGGATCATTTTCTTTATAACCTGCATTCCTTCTCTCCTCCAAGCAACCCCTGTGTTCTCTGAGATTCCTTGCAGGCAAGAAACAGCACACCTGCAAACTCACTTAAAGGGATGTGTGCGCCGACTAGCAAACCACTAAGTATATCTGCTCTATTAGTGCAACCAGAGCTCTGGCAAGGGCTGAATTTGGTCTCTCCCCAATAAGCAGACTCCCTGAAGCTTGCAGAAACTTCACATTGCTTGTAACTACTGCTGATATATAAATTACAAAAGGAAAGATGACTGACAGCACTATTTGTCTTGTAAAGTGGCTGGGTGTGGAAAAAGATTTTCATACAGATTACTGACAATGACAGCTTCCCACTAATATATAATGGTGCCAACACATGTGTTCTTCCACTCCACTCTTACATCACATACTGACCTGCCATCTATCAGCTGCTCGATAATATCTGAAGTGCTTTTAGCTTCAGACTTGTCTTCTGTAGCCTCCGCAGCAACCTCCGGGATAAACGTGGGATCTTCATGAATGTCAAGTGACCGCATGAGCGAGAAATTGTTCAGCCTGAAAGAGAGAGTCACTGCTAGAGTTTGCAAGCTCTACCATGACGAATTTTTCACTGTTCAGAGGGAATCTTACCCAAGAACATTTTGTCTTAGCAGTCTGCTCTCACAGCAGGGAGTTGCAACAGTTACAAGATAATCTTTCACACCTTTCCTAAAGGCAGCATCAAATCTATTCTGCTTGCTTAACAAAGCCTCCTACCTCTTGACATAAGGCCAGCCAGCCCCCCTAAACCCAAGCTGGGAATAAAATGGTGAAAGTTTTCGATTCACTGTAGTTAGACATATCATCTACAGACCAATAAAGACAGGAATGGAGAGGAAAAGAAAAGGAGAAAGTAGCACAAGCCATACATTCAAGCACTAATCCCGTTAAAACAAGCATCTCTTCAGACTTTTCCATGACATGCCTCAACATAGTTCGTTTGCAACCAAACACAACAGGGATTGCAGGACTTAGAACATGTAAAGCAAGGAAATCAAGACCCTGTCATAGATGCCAAGGAATGATCTGCTGTCTAAGAGCAGTGACATTTGTCTGGGTTTGATTCACTCAAAAAAGCCCATTCCTCAAGTAAAAATTCAGGGGTACCATTTGTGTTTAATACATTTCTCAGTGCCCTGCACAGATGACCCATCAAATGACAAGCAAACTATGTCAGCCAAGTGTGAGCCCAAGGTTCCTGACACCTCTTACCTGAGTGGCTCTTAGTGCAATGTACACTTGAAAGCACAGTTTCTAAACAAAAACATAAGTGAGAGAGAAGGAGAAAAGGCTGACCTAAAACAGTGAATATCTTTAAAAAGAACATAGTGAAACCTCTGAACTTCATGTCTGGCCTCATTTCCCCACTACTACTATTCTTTTACCACTACTGGTTATAAACACAGCAGATTCGCACATGCTTCACACAGCTTTGAAAAAAAAAAGACTGCTCTTTAGTAAAAGAACAGAAAGGCAATGAGACAAGCTGGCTAATTCGGTTTCTGTGCACCTGCCCGAGTGTGAAAAAAGGTTAATTTCTTCTGACAGAGACCAACTCAAACCAGAGTAGTTAAAAAAATAAGCTAGTAAACAACAGCTATGACATAATCTTGCACACTCTCCAATGAAGTTATGCCGCTTCCCTCTTAGAAAAGGTCATTTTGGATAACCTTTAGGTGGTGTGCAATGCAAGCATCTTTAAAAAAACAAAAAACAACAAACAACACAAAAAAAACCAAACAAACTTGGAGGGGGAGAAAACTCCTCACTCTTACCTTATTAAGAGTGGCAGTAAGAAGATCTGTCCAAAAGCCTAGAAGAAAGTAAGCAGAAACATTGGTTTGCAGTAACTTTGACCTGAACACCTTCCTCACTAGACAAGGAATGCTGAATGTGCTCACAATTGCTGCAGTCTCAGAGCACCCTAGAGAGCATGCAATGCTACATAGTAAAAAAATAGCACAAATCCTTCTATTTCAGGCCACAAAATTGGCCCAAAATGCTTTCCCTCCTCCTCTCATATTTATGTAATTATAAAGAGTGTATTCTTTGGCTCTCCTGCCTTTGTCCTTCCCTGACTCTGTCCGGAAAGCCTGCAGCTGCAGGCTGCAACGCTGTTAAGAGGCATCTATATAGCTCCCATCCCTTCCTTTCTTCATGTTCCGCAGATTATGCAAACATTGAATACGGTAGAAGCTTATTACTCTGTTTCTCTCCCTGTTAGGATCTTTCCTGTTGCTCAACCAGCTCCTGCGGTAAACAGAGTCAACTTGGAAAAGCATGAGAAATTTAGAGATCCCATGGTAGGCGGCAGCTGAAAACACCCTTTGAATACCTTGGTTCCCAGTGTAGAAATACCAGTGGTCCCAAAGAGACCAGCCTTGTTCTAGCCAGTCTTAACAGCTCAGCAATGGACTTCAAAAACCTGTTAAGGGATGTGCAAATACAGTACAAGTCTGAAGCAAGGCTCACACTCCTAGATCCATGAAGCGATATGTTGCCTCACACATTACGTAAGAATTACAGTCTCTTTTTTCCTAATCTACATCAAATCTAAACCAGCACAATTCTGTAAGAGATTGAGCATCTTGCATCACTCCTCCACGAGGGATGTCAGAAAAGGAGACAAGCCCAGGGCCATGCACTAGAAGCAGCCACAAAGCAAGGGATAAAAAGGTATTCTGGTTGTTACATCCTGGAAGAAAGCAACTTGTAAGGTATTCTCACGAATAAAGGCACAGCCCACTACTAGCTTTCACTCCAGGCCCCACCAGCCGCCAAGCTCTGTAGCAGGTCACACTGCTGAAACAAGACTTTCATGGTTAACCTTGACACTGGCTCAAAAGGCAAAGCCAAGCAGCAGCAGCAACAAAATCCACCTGCTTTTGGGTGGACGATGCCACAAGGTGCTCGCTGCCGAGGGGACACAGGCTTTTCCCCCCAGCACCCTGCCATACAGCAGTCATGCCTCCTCCACACCGGCCTCAGCGGGAATCAACCCACAGGCTCAAAGCCCACCCGAGGAAGAGCTCTGGGGGCGACAGCTGCCTTCAACGCCAAAACCCACCAGAGGAAGAGCTCCGGGGGGGTGGGGAGAAAGCTGCCTTCAACGCCAAAGCTCACCTGAGGAAGAGCTCCGGGGGAACATCTGCCTTCAGTGCCTTCCCTGACAACCCCGCTCAGAGGGCTGAAGGACCCCGAACCCCTTGACATCCAAGGAAAGCTGGTGGCGGCTGTATTCTGAGCCTGATGTCGGCTTCGGGCTCTCCACACCCGAGGACACTCAGCACACCCTCACCCAGAGGCCATCCCTCTCTCTCCCCCACCACGGCATCCCACTTGGGGGGGGGGGGGGGGGGNCCCCCAGCAACCTCAGGTTTTACTGCCTTGTTTACACGCCAAGCACCGGCGCCGGGCCCAGGCCCCTCGCTCCGACTCACCGTGTTGGCCACATGGACGAAGAGGCGCAGCCCGGAGCCGCACAGCCGCGGTGCCCACTGCGGAGAGGAGGCGACAGGTGAGCGCCGGGCCCCGCTCCCTCCCCTCCCCTCCTTCCCGCCCTCCGCCCGCTCCCTCCTTCCCCGGCGCTCACAGGGTCCCGCGGCGGGCTGCGGCTCCCCGCCTCGGCCCGGCCCGGCTCCCGGCGGCGCAGCACGGCCCCCGCGCTGCCGGTGTGCCGCCGCACGCAGCACAGGTAGGCGGCGGCGACCGGCAGCAGCGAGAGGAAAAGCAACAGCAGCGGCGCCATGACCGTTCTTCCACCGAACTCGGCGGCGGCGGCGAGCCCTCCCCGCTGACCGGGGCGGCGCTGGAGCCTCGCCCCGCCTGCGGGCCGGCCCTGCCCGCCCACCGAGGGTGCCCGCGCCCCGCCCGCAGCTGAGAGAGAGAGAAGAACGGCGGGAACTGTGACGGTGCCGGATAAGCCGGGCCTTGTCGCCACCGCGCCGCCCGCCATGTCCCGCTTCTTCCAGGCGCTTCGCCGCGCCGCCGGTAGCCGGGCGGGGGGTCCCGGCGTGGAGGAGGCGGACGTTTACCGGTGGGGTCTGACAGGTTAGCGGGCCAGGCCCCCGGGGCTGCCCGGGGGGAAGGGGTGGGGAGGGAGCGGTAACGCGCGTCGGTTTCTGTGAGGGAGGAGGAGCCCTGCGGCTCTGTGTTAACAACCTGCAGGCCTCCAGTAAGTAAAGGTGTAATTAAAGGTGGCTCCCGGGCCGTGTAACAGCGGGCCGCGGCAGGGAGAACGGTGGTGGTGGTGCTGCTGCTGCTGCGATGGCCGCTCCGTACCAGCCGTGCCCGGCGGCCTCGGCCGCGCTCGCCGGGGCTTTGCAGGGGGGTGAGCGGGTGGTTGGGCCGGGGCCGGGGTTCCCTGGGCCCGGCTTTTGCCGCTCCGGTGCCTCAGCGCAGCCTCAGACGGCGCTGTGCTTGGGGAGCCCGTCAACAGGACAACATCCGTGGGCCTCGAAGTGGGTTGATGCAGAAGGGGAATGCTTTAAAGCGCTTTCCGCTGCCTGAAAGGTAGACATTTAAAGCCCTTATTTCAGTCCCGGTGCTAGTTGGGGGTTACTTCACCCGCTCGGGGTGCGCGTTTCCCCAGGGAGGGGAGGGCGGCAATGGTGCGATGGTATTAACGATGCACAGCACTTGAGTCCAGGTACAAGGAAAAGGTCTTGAAGACTCCTGCTTGGCTTGTTTTGTGTTTGTTTTGACATACCGCACTCCGCAATGAGGGTAGTGGTGATGGTCGTAGCTACAGTGACCTACGCTTGAGGTCTGCCCTAGCTTAAGTATAGGAAAGCTGGAAAGTATCTTGGTGAGAAACGATTATTATACAATAGGAGAGTGTTACGGACTTTTCTGTTAGCATAAAGCGTGTCCCTGGATGTATTACATATTTTAAAAAGCAGTTGGAGCTGAAAGCAAGCTGTCTTTTAGGAATGCGAAGTAGTGGCTTAATTATCAGGTTTGGTTCCTTGTACAGGCCTTTATAATGACTTGGGGGCATTTTTGTGTGTGCAATTTCCTGAATATGGTTTAATTTAATGGATATGCTGTAACACCCGTGTCTCAGCCCTTCAGCAAGGTAAACCAGCGCCTGCTGAAAACTGGGGTGCTTTTCTTGTAAGGCAGCTGTTTGGGAAGGCCTGGTTGTGCAGGACCTGTTTCTGGTGGCTTCAAGGCGTAACTGTGTATTGGATGACTATGTAAATGTAACAAATTGCTTTTATTCCCAGGCATTAAGCTTCGTCCCTATCAAATAGAAGGTGTAAACTGGCTGGTGCGATGCTACGAAATCCAGCATGGCTGTATCCTGGGCGACGAGATGGGTCTTGGGAAGACTTGTCAGGTGCGTTGTCGTCTTCTTCGTCTGGAAAAATTATCTTTGTCTAATTTAGCCCAATGTTTCTGCAGAATGAAAAGAAAATCACCCTAATGATTGGTCAGTTAAGCAGCCCCATCCTGAAGTCCTTAATCAAAAGAGAGAGCTCATTGTTTCTTTTATTCCTTAATCACTTAAAACCCCTGTTAGGTCCTGAGTGACACTCCGAAAAGGTTTCAGGGTTTTGTAAAAAGATGAGTGGTCATTTTACAGACATCTGAATCTGTAATTCATAGTGCTTAGAGTTGAAGGGACAATACACAGCACAGAGAGGAGGATGTTGTTTTGATGCACCTGCAGCAAGATGATTTTTGGGTTTGTCAACACATGGATTAAAATTTACACATGTAAATTTTTCAGTGTTGCTTTTTTTTTTGGCAAGTTTTTAAATGGGTTTCAGTTTTGTTGGAAGATGAATGTTTGTGCTTTGGTTCAGCTGGTGGTATTCAATGGCTCTTAAATAACAAACTGGTAGTTTTAGAAAGTGATGTATGGTAGGTCTTCTTTTTTGTGAGTGTGGGGAAAGGTCTTCAGAAAGGGGCTCCAGATATTGAGGTCCTGTTTTGAGATCTAACCTTTTTTGTCATTGATGATGGATCTCACTTGACATTCTCTTAGCTCTGCTTTGTGTTAGAGAACCTATGGGAACCAGCTCTAGAGGGAGACAGTTTATGTAGGTTCACGCTATTGTGTTTAACCCTTTTCTTATTATAAAAAAATACTTTTCTCGCCTTCTAGACTATTTCTCTACTTCTTTATTTGACAACAAAAATAACGAACAAAGAGAAATTTCTGATACTTTGTCCTCTGTCCGTTCTGAGCAACTGGAAGGAGGAACTGGAGAGGTAAGTTTCAACAGTTGTCCGGCTCATAATATTCTTGCATGGCAAGCTACAAAGATTCTCTTCAAATGGGCTCAGTCCAACAGTTTTCTTCCTTTCAAAATTAAGAAAAGTAAAAAGGGAAGCTACCAAAACACCAAATCCATCCAACGCCACTTGCAATTAATGTGTAGTCTTTACAATGCTGTGGTATACATGAATTCATCCAATTTCCAGTATTGTCTGACTTTCAGCCGATATGCCCCCACTAGCTCCTTGCTTTTTATTGATTTGTAACCCTCCGTGCTCAGCCTCTCTTAGGCAAAATCTGCTGAAGACACCCAGGATTCTGTATGATGAAAGGTGAGACCCAAGTTGAATGGTATCTTTCTTGGCATGCTCACATATGCATGCAAAATTACATTACATCTGTGCATGCAACAACGTCTTCACTGGCGTGCAATGACTGTGTTGATGGCATATTTGCTATCCCCCGAATTTATACATCTTTGGGGTGGAGTCCAAAGACTCCATTAAAGAGGAAGGGCAAAAAGTTGAAGATTAGAACAGAAGTCTGTCTATGTGACTATCAGGCGATGCTGTCTTTCAGCATCTGAAGTTATCCAGATCAGGCCAGCTCACTTCAGAATGTAACCTGGATGGACTTGCAGTTGGAATAGTTGAGGCAAAGTGCATCCCTTCGTTCATCAGCAGTGAACAGCTATCCAGCAGGACTATCAGGCAATATCAGTGGTGGGATTAAGTGACGAAAAGTGTTATGGTCCCAACTCTTCCTCGACGGAACTGGTTTTATCTGCTTTTTGACTAAGAGGATCGATTTTTGAGGCCCTGACTTGGACCTGTTTGCTGCAGACATTGTTTGCCTTTATTTTAGTGTGATTTAAGCCAATTCTTTGACCCCACCTGGACAAACTGTATTCATTCACCTACTTCTCGTGAACATTTTCAGTTCAGAATAAAAGATGGGCCATGAGACTGATTTTCAATCATCTGCCTTGGACTTTGAGACCTAGGAGAACGCAGTTTTTCTGGGATTTGTCCAGACCAGAACCAGCAGCTGAGGTGTCAACCTGAGATGCAAATTAGTCAGGAAGGGGTTAGATTCAAAAGCTGAGGTCCAGCCACATCTCACAGAAGGGCAGGGTGTTTGGATAGGAAGTTCTCATTATCTGTGCAGTAGCTATGTTTGATAATGGGATCTAGGGTCATAAACACACGAAAGATTCAGCTTGGCTCACTGTTTTTGCTCTGTCTTTCTCTTGACAACAGGTTTGCTCCAGGTCTTTCCTTTGTGACATACATAGGCAGCAAGGAGGAACGACCCAAACTGCAGCAGAACCTGAAAGAGCAATCTCACTTCCATGCACTTTTGACAACATATGAGGTACATGATGTCTTTGTCACTTGAAAGGAGGTTTTTTCTTGCCTTTTCCATTCCTCTGTACGACCCAGCTCATGCCTTGTCCTCTTTACTCATCTCTGACCTTCCTCAGTGATTTTCTACTCTGTCACCTATTTCACAAACTGATCTAAGTTGCTGTAGTTTTTATGTCCATAAGATAATCTAGTTTAACCCCAGCTTTACTGTACAGCTGAATCACACCTTGAGTCACGTGTCCATCCTTAACTAATGCTAAATGGTATCTGCATTGTCTCTGTATGGTGCCTTACAGACCTTTAACATTTAATAGAAGTGTATACGAGTGATGTTTATTAAGATTCTATTAATTGGGCAATGCAAGAACACTTAAAGTTTGCTTTTTTTGTGGCCTCTTCAGCACGCCCTCCTCAGACAAAACTCTCATTCCTGGACTGCAAAATGGTGAGGTTCCTGTTACAATTGATAGGACTTTGGGCTGAATCTGTTCAGAGCTCTTCTGAGGTCCTGTCCTGTTGTAAATGAAACCAACCACACTAGGGTTGCTTCCTTGGTCACTGCTTTGGACTTCGCATGATCTGATGCTTAGTTATCTGGAGCGGGAAAAAGCCTTTATTTTCCTCTTATGAGTCAGTCCCACGCAGGTGTTACTTCATATCAGCACTTTGATTTTATTTTAACAATCTCTTAACAAACAAACGCATCAACTTGAAAGTAGATGAAAAACATCTCTTACAGCTCCCTTTTTTTTTTTTTCTCCTTCTGATTTCCCTTTCCCTTTGCCCTTTCGCTTTCCCTCTTTTCAAGTATTTTACGGTCTCTTCCCACTGGGAGTTGTGTGACCTGTGCTCACTATTCAGGTACACTGAATCTTTTTCCACATTGCACAAGTGGGAGTGGGTAGCAGTGATAACCTTTGTCCTGAATATGATAAATGGAGGTGCTCATACTGAAGCAAGTCCAAGAAAGCAATCAACTGTATCAAAATATTCACTTAGCTAGGATTTTTCTTGTCTCTGTTGTTTTTGATGATAAATTGTGTGCTTTTTAAGGATTTCTCGAGTGACCTGATTTCTTTTCCTCTGAATCTGAAGTTGGGCAAACAAAGTCTACACTTTAGAATACTATGAGGTCATTGTAATAGCTTAGATTAATCCACTGAAGCATACGTTTGATTAGGGTGAAAAAGATTTCAATGCTGAAGGTGCATGGTGTTTCTTACTGAGTGAGAAAGATACGGGAAAACTTTACAGAGGTGAAGAGCATTTACGGCGTATGTAAAATTTCATTAATTCTCTGAGGTTCTGCTGCTGGTGTTCTGCCAGACAAGAGTTAAAATGTAGGATCACAACAGCTTGTGGTTACAATAGCTGTGTGATACAATGTGCTGCGTTCCTCAGGTAATACATACGTCCATTCCACTCTCCTCCATTCCACTATAGTTTGCAAGGAGACAAAAAGATGTTCTGTTTCTTAACTGGTGTATTAACTTAAGTCATAAATCATGGTTCATTTCTTTTCATTGCAGATTTGTCTGAAAGATGCAGCATTTCTAAAATTGTGAGTCTGGTTTTAATTTTTTCAAATTTAATTCTGCACATCTGTCAGCAATTTCTCAAGTGTGTGTTTGTATGTGTGTGTGAGATCCCGTGCTTATTTCACAAGAGCCAAGGGCGTTCTTTGCTTGTGATTAGAGCTTTGTCTTTACCAGTTTTCAGTGAAGAATCTTTAATGTCAGCTAAGATGTAAGGGAACTTCCCCCAAGGACAGTTTTCAAACCAGTTAACTCAAAATAATATCATACGTAATGGCTCATAGCAGTACACTAGATATCAGTTGAGAAGACTGATGCTTAGAACAGAGGAGATCTTCAAGAGCTTCAGATTTTAAAGGCATTAGATACAAAATTTGCTGAATTTCACCTGCATTGTACTATCATAGTCACATGCTAATACCATATCCTGAAGTTCATTGCCTCTTGCCACCAGTCAGAACTGTGGAGGGCTTCTGGAGCATTATGCTTTCTAGCAAGACTGATTATACAGATGAAATTCAGCCCATAGGAAGTATTGTCATGGTCATGCAGGATTTTACAGAAGCCTACACTTGAAATGGGAAGGAGTTTTCATATTTTTTAGTAGTAGCGCCAATGCCTTGCAATAGTGATAAATGCTGTGACAAATGCTGGGGTCAGCCAGATACTATGAACGGCTTGGGATCTTTGTAGCAGCAGAAACCCGGAGGCCCCCACTGACACAATTTTGGATATCCCAGAGCTAGTCAAGCCTGCTATGGGCACCCTGTTGTCTTTCAGCAAAGCACCTGTCCTTGGCCACTCCTGGAAATAGCAAGTTGTGCTTAATGAACGCATCATGGTAGAAGCCAGGCCTAATTAAAGGTAGCCATGGCCATACTGTCCTTACAGTTGCATATCATATACTGCACTGCTGCGTATGATTCTGCTTGTTTTGCAGTTTAGCTTTGGTATGTAGTACCCAAGGAGAGCAAGTTACTAGCCCTAGTATCACAGAAATGTTAACTCCAGTGCAGTTTCCTACTTCTAAGGCTAGCACATAAAGTCAAAGCCATGTCACTCAAGTTTCAGGTTTTTTGCTCTCTGGTCTTCCTTCTGAAAAAAAGTGGTTGCTAATCATTTGCACCTTGTCCTGCGTAGGAGCACTTGGAGCACTTTGTAAAGGTGGGTCAAAGTTATCAAGTGTCCCACCACCACCGCTCCTTACAAGCAGCGTAACAGCACAAATGAGTTGAGCAAGAGCCCTGCTCTAATGTAATGCATGAGAGATCAGACTCAGCTCTGCACATGAGCTTCTGCAGTGCTTCACACTGCAGCTTCCCCTCTGCAATTCAGTTGCTGAGCCTGTAGAATAAGAATTATGACATTTGACTGTCCCAGCAATGGAGAACCACTCTTAAATAGCAAAGAGGGGAATGAAGGCAAACTGAAAGGCTGTGAGGAGAATGTAGGTTGCTGTGATTCCAGCTCTTGTATTCCACTGGGAAGAGAAGCGTGTGGGTAAGAAAAGCTGCTTTCCCTTCCCTGCCTACCCATCGGCCAGACTTGACTGTGTGGAAATTGCTCTGTGATGTGGGAGTTGAAACCCTAGTGATAAGCAGGCACAAACACTGAGGGTTGAAAAGATCTGGAGTTTGTATTAAGCCTAGCGGATCTATTAGATAACCACTGATTCTGCAGACTTCTTGAGGAGACACTGCATATAGCTGTATGAACCTAGAATAAGTTGAAGCTCCTGTCTTGGGTGATTTGCTGAAGACTTGTAATCACTCTGCCATCACTGCCTCCTGATAGCTGTTGGGTTTTTGCACAGGTGCTACGGCCTGGTTTCATGTGTCTTTCCAAATTGTAGACCTCCTTGAATGTTTGACTAACTTGTGCTTATGTCATTTTCCCCATAATAATGGGGGTAAAGAGAGAAGCCACAAATTCAATGAATTTACTTAGTTTTGATTTCAGAAAAAGTCATCCAGGCTATAGCTAAGAAGCTGTGTTGGCTCTTGAAAAACAATACTTGTGAATTCCTCCCACCCCACTTGTGATGTTTGCTTGTTGTTCATGGGGTGGGACCATCTCAAGTTTAGCCAAGCAGAGCCACCACTATTTCAGTCTTTTTGTACTTACAAGAATGAATTGTCAGCCCCTAACTGAATATGCTGTTTTGTGTTTGTTCAGCTTTAACTGGGCTGCCTTGGTTGTAGATGAAGCTCACAGACTGAAAAATCAAAGTTCTCTGCTTTACAAGACACTTTCTGAGGTAAAATAACTAATCTATCTTCCAGTGTCTAAAGACTTTTTCCTCTTCAATATAGCATACAGATTCTCTGTTTATTCCTCTCAGTATTTATTAAGCTCTGGGCCACAACCAGTTTCCATCAGAGCTGGAGAACAGATTCTCATATTTAGTGGCAGATGAGTGAAGACCTGTCTTGTTGGCTTTTCATGGAGGTGGGCAGTATTTGGCGCTTATCTTTCATTCTGACTCATTTTTGGGCTTGACACGTTGGAGCAATTTGAGAGACTTTAAAATGTAAAGCAGCCAAACATAGCGCTGAACCACAGCTGTGCTACTGAAGTAGAAGTCATCTGGCTGACCTAAGACAATATAAAGCGACAAGAGGCTATCTCCAGCTCTGGGAGAGTGAACTTGCCTAGTTCGTGGGACCTCAAGTCATGAACTACTGACTGCCGTTGTCCCATTTAATGGAGCCACCCTTGTTTATTGAAATTAATAGATTTGTTCCAGCTTCCAAAGCAGCCTGCCAGAGTACAATGAATGCCTGAGTGAAGGCTGCACTTCTTGTCATGGCAATGAAACATGGGCATTAGGTCTGGGATGGCATCAGCAACAGTGAACTACAGTACCTTGAAAAATAATTTTTTTTATTAAATTCCTGAAAGTCTCATATCTTCTGAACATATTGTCTATGATGTCTGTATTTCGGGAGTTTTGGTTGTAGTCACAAAGAAATAGGCATGACTCACCTTAGCTCTCCTCTTAAAGTATTTTCTATTGCCAAACTTGAGAAGAACTTGTATTTTTTGAAAGGTAACCATATTCCCCAAGTCTCTTGACAGGGATTACTGTAAGCAACATGGACCAGATAATGTTGCTGTGTTTGTCAGAATTAGCCAGCAAATAGAAATGGAATATAATCTTCCACAGTTTCATTTCACTGTGCTATTCTGACAGCATTTCCCAGTCATCTCTCATTACCTAACACTGCGTCTGCAGTATTGGACCATAGAGTGCATGGATCTGAGAATTTTAATGGTGTTGGTTTTGCACTTTGTTCTTATTTTGCTTACACTGGCTTTCCTTGCATTGGTGCCATCCTGGTCAGTTTGGTGGAGCTGTTTGACTGTCACACCATACCTTACATTGGATGGCTTTGGCAGACATTTGCAGTTCTGTACCACCTGTCATCTTTAAGTTAAGCTTAAGAGTGGTGTGGGTGGAGTTGTACATTAAGTAACTTTTAATTCCAGATATTTTCTTCTAATAATTTTGTTTTGTTGCTGGTTCCTTCAGTTCTCAGTAGGCTTCAGCCTGCTGCTCACAGGCACTCCAATCCAGAACAGCCTTCAGGAACTGTACTCCTTACTCAGCCTTGTTGAACCTGACATCTTTCCTAAGGAACAAGTGAAAGAGTTTGTTGAGTATTACCAAGCAATTGAAAAGGAGAGTGAGTCAGGTCAGTAATAAGCAATATTGTACTTCAATCAGAACCAGCTGTTGTTATCTTGACTGGGAAACAGGCATGTTGTGTCCTCTTTATTTGCTTTCTTTTAATGCTTACTAGCTTTAAAACAAGGCCACTAAAAGTAATGATTGCTTACCTTAATGTAGCTCTTATGTATTTGAGATATGCAGCTATGTTTTGGTTTCTCTGTTTATAAAATTGGGCTTGAATCATTTCACTAATAGATGTGAGGTTCCTTGTACATTTATTTTGAAGGTATAGTTATGAAGGTACTGTATAAATTCCTTACATTTAAAGCAGTAATCTCCTTTTTTTTTTTCCCTGCCTCTGCATAGCCGAAGAATTGCACAATCTTCTGCAACCATTTTTGCTTCGAAGAGTCAAATCTGAGGTGGCTGCAGAGCTGCCAAAGAAGGTGGAAGTGGTTCTGTACCATGGAATGTCAGCTTTGCAGAGGAAGTACTACAAGGCCATTTTGATGAAAGATCTAGGTAACTGAGGGTTTTGAATCCTATGAGTTAATTTTAAAAAACAAAATTAATTCCTTTTGTAAATCTGGTTGTGTTGTAGTGAAGCAGAAGATACTTTGGCCTGCAGGATATGCATAGAATAAACATGCCAAATTCAGTGCTTTGGGCTGCTTGATTTGTGGTTTTAGCTTGTGATAAAATGAGAGACATGGATCTAGAGCTGAGCTGTTGCAGAGCTAGGGAGCGTCAGCTTCAGGATTCTGCTTTGGGCGAGCCTGTAATTAAAAATACTTATCACGAAGAAAGCCTGCTCCTATTCTGTGTTTTTATGTTCAGACAAAAGGGTGGTACAAGAAATTTTGGATATCTGGATCTCTACAAATTTTCCAGTAGAAGCACAGATGACATAAAGCAAATTTAAACCTACTGGATATAGATATGAGTTGCTTAGGGAACCACAAGGCCATGTAGACAACGCAGCCACAGACTCTTAGGTTAATGGCTTGCTTCTTGTCACTTCACGTATGAAGTGAATATAGGAAGTTCCATCTTAACACGAGGAGGAACCTCTTTACTTGAGGGTGGCAAAGCACTGGAACAGGCTGCCCAGAGAGGTGGTGGAGTCTCACACTCTGGAGACATTCAAAACCCACCTGGACGTCAGCCTGTGCAACCTGCTGTAGGTGACCCTGCTCGGGCAGGGAAGTTGGACTAGATGATCTCCAGAGGTCCCTTCCAACCCTGACCATTCTGTGATTCTCTGTAACGGTAACAAAGCATCCTGAGGTATGAGGTATTTGCTTCTCTCTGAATTGCTCCTCTTCCATCTATACATACCACATCATATGGCTTGTCAGTGCTTATGAGTTGTAGAGAAAGTAAAACTAGGGGGATGCAGACCCTTTGTTCTTCCTGTGCTAGCACTTTGCATGAACATCACCAGGCAATCTGAACCCTCCTCTAAAGTCAGTGTATGTGCATATATTTTTTTCTTCTCAGAAAAATGCAACCCTTCCTAACTTCTTGGTTGCCCAGGAGATCTTGACTGTGCTATATTACTTTTTTTTGTTGGAAAATTCAAATGAACTGCACCAAATTCCTTTCACTATCTTTGATTATTTCTAGATCTATAATTCACTCTTAGAAAAATGAAAGTGACCCTTTCCAGGGAGTCCAGAAAGTTTCAGGGAGTTTGATAAGGCAGAATAGTTTTCTTCAGGGTCTTATTTCTAAAGGCTTGTCCAAAAAATGTGGAGGAAATTTTGTTTGGTCCATAAGAACAGATGTGTTAGTCTTGAGGTGGAAATTCAAATGCAGATGTAATATGCAGAGAGAGATACTCCACTGCTGAAGCACTGCAGAGCAATGCTCAGTACCCAGACATTCCCAGTCATGCCCATTGATGGAGCATGGGCTTTCCTGCTCAGTTCCTTTTCTGTGCTCTTTGTTCCAGATGCATTTGAAAGTGAAACAGGAAGGAAGGTTACACTTCAGAATGTCTTAATTCAGCTTCGGAAATGTGTTGCCCACCCATACCTTTTCAATGGTAAGAAAGCGCTGTTCTCTCTTGAAATAGAAAAAAGTAAGTTTCTTGATTTACACAGTGGTTTTCTATTATTGCTTGGCAGTGTAATGCTTAGAAGAAGCAAGTAATAAACAATGTTGTACTTGAATCATTAGCAGCTGTGAGTTTGTGACCAGTTCCAACACATGACAGTTCATCAATAATGAGGAATAAAGTAGGAGACTGTGAAGTCTGAGTTTCTTACTGCAGCTCTCCACTTGTGCATCTTCTCTCACCTAAACAATGAAATCACAATGCTTTGTGAACCACTGGGGGTGTTCTTTAGAGACAAAGAAGGACCATCACTTCTCAAGCAAGCATCATGGGTGTCTGCTTGGCAACAGTTGGCATGCAGACACACTGCCACATAGTTGTTACTCGCATAGTATTAGGTCTGCTTCTGAAACTCCTTTCTATTCCAGGTGTTGAGCCAGAACCCTTTGAGATTGGGGACCATATTGTTGAAGCCAGTGGCAAGCTGTGTTTGTTGGATAAACTCCTTTCATTCTTGTATGCTGGGTATGTCATGTTGGGGTGAGGAAGATAGAGTGGGCTTGGCACAGGGAGAAGATGTAAACAGGGAAGGCAAACTACCTTATTTAGCCATAGATTGAGCAGATATTCATCACAATGCAAGCACTGCCTTATTTATTGCACATTACTGACTACCTCAAAGAAGTCATTTCAGTATAAGGAGCTGCATTAGAGATGGTAGATTTTTGTAGCTTCCCTTTAAACATTTCTCAAAACACTTCACTAACTCTCTTGCACGCTCTCATATTTGCCATATTTGGGAACCTGGGAGAATAACCATCTGACATGGTATTCAGCATGTATGGTTTGACCACGGGTTTCCTGAGAATGGCCTCCAATGCGTTGGCTGAGTTCCTTTGTGCTACCATGCCTGTGTTAGCCCAGGAGGCAGAATGTGTAGCAAATGTGAAAAAGTAATTTGACTGGACCCAATCCCAAGAATAAGCTGAAATTTCAGCTTTGGGAATGGCGTTCAGAACTCCTTGTGTTGAGCTTTGGTGACTTCAGAACCTGGAACCCAGGAGCTTTGGGTATTTCCCTCCAGCTCTCAGATGGAAGGCAAATCAAACTGCAGTTTGTATTCTTGTGCGGTCTTTGAAACGGTGCCTCCTGCATGACACAAGTTCTGCCTTCTCTCTTAATTGGGCTGTGATGTCTCTTTGACTACGTCCAAAGGACAGAGCTTCAGCAGACCTTGGGAATTTTGGATGTGGTTGTGGAGGACTTGGTCCTTCTGCTGTATAACATCTTGTGAGTGGGTGCCTCTCCCTTGAATGTCTTTGCCACAGGACCAGCCCTGTGCAAATTCTGGACTTGAAAATGCCTGTGTTCTGCTCTACAGTGAAGTCTGATTTTAAACAGAGCACTGACGCCTATAGCTGGGAGGAGGAGAGGCGATTTCTCACTTATACGTGATTGTACACAAAGTTTGATCTTTGAGGATCATTTGCTGGACGAGAAAATGCTCTACTGCCACAGAGATGCAGATATTACATTTTCACAGAATTTAAGATGCTTTGTAGTGTGTGATTTGAGAGCAGTCTGGCATGGCAGGTCATGTGGTGACAAAGACCTCATGATGCTAAGTTGAAAGTGAGGATCCTTTTGGACAGGCTCCTTTGGATCCTCACCAGGCTGCATCCAGCCAGCAGCAGAGCTGTGCCAGAGCCTTATTATGTCTCTGTGACTCCAGACTCTAGACATGGCGACTGAGGATGGCAGATGAGGCTGACTGGTTGCATCTGGATGTGGGGCTGAAAATGTGGTGAGGGAATGGGCCATGACTCTGAGGCTTAGTGTACAGAGGTGATGAGGCCTTGCTATGTAGCAGTGACTGGTTAAGTTATTATAACCCCTCTACCACTCTGTGAAATGCTGTCGCAGCATGTTGAGGCTCATGGTGTCTCACGTTCTTCTTCCAGTGGCCACCGTGTCTTGCTTTTTTCTCAGATGACTCAACTCCTTGATATCCTGCAAGACTACATGGACTATAGAGGTATGTTCTGCACTCTTTGATAGCGGAGGGCTTATCCTAATGATCTCTGCCGTATACTGTTCTGATTTTGGTTGATCTGCCTGGGATGGAGAAGGGACTGTGTTATGGATTTATTGCTTCTTAGTAGATAGAAACCATATTGTTGCAGTGGCGCTGTGAATTGGAGGGTTTTGAGTTCAGCTCTTTGCTGTGCTACCACCTGAGTGAAATGAGCTGGCTCTTCAATGTTCTTCAAAGTAATTTCAGCTTTGGTTCCTCGATAAAATGGAGCTAACAGATGGCAGGGTAGCAATGTTTTGTATATACCTGTGTTCGATTATGTACCTGAGTTGTGAAGTAATTGCACAGAAAGCAGTAGGCTTGCTCTAGATCAAGTTTGTCCAGCACAAAATGCAAATTGGGCCACATTCATACCAGGAAATTAATTTTTGATTAAAACAGTTGTTGGCAGCGGGGCCCCAACATGTCTGTGAGGGCAGGTTGGATCAGACCATTTTTGGCAAGGTTACCAAAGGGTTCTTGGGACATTTTCTTTTGTTTCAATCCACGTGGCTCCATGCCTACTTAGGATTTCCCATGAAAGAGGCTTTTGTTTGGTGTTTATGGTTTTGGACAACTAATAATGGAGGATAAAGCCAAATGTAGGGCCATATCCCATACTGCTTGCTCACAGGAAAGCACACATTCGAGGCCGTGGGAGTTTGCATAAGGAGGATCCAATGGTTGTTGGCCTGTTTTGTGGGGCCAACAGCCAGCACAGCATAGACTGCAATGGGACTGTGCAGTAACGTTCTTTTACTTTGGCTCTGAATTTTCCTGTTGTGTTTCCAAGCAGTAAATTAAATGCTGAGTCTCTGCTTCAAACACAGCTAAATTACTCTTTGCTGACAGTTAATCTGGAAGTCAGGGTCACTACCTCACTTTATATGAGGTTTAGCTAGGAAAGAATGAAAGAGTTGAAGGCAATAAAATGAGAATCAAGGCAGGAGGATTTGGCATAAAAAGATTCGGGACAGCAGTGAGACAATAGAGAATGAAGTAAGAGAGTAAAAGCATAGACAGAATTTCAGAAACATACATGTTGCTTGTTTGAAAAGGCTACAGCTACGAGCGGCTCGATGGTTCTGTTAGGGGTGAAGAGAGACACCTTGCCATTAAGAACTTTGGTCAACAGCCCATCTTCATCTTCCTGCTGAGCACCAGAGCAGGTAAGTAAGGAAAGGAAAGACAAACAACCCATCTTACCTCTGCACTCTTCTTTTGCTCCTTCTGGCAAGATTTCAGGGAGTTCTGAATCCTGCAGAGCCTGTTCATGTGGGGGATTTTTGAGGGAGACAAGTCACATCCTGAACTTGGGTCTCTCAGCTAGGACATCTGGTTTCTGTGCTTTCCTTTCGGCAGCTGATGCCAAGATACTTTTCATATTGCAGCCACTTGAGTTACTTTTTTTTATTCCAAGTCCCATAATGCCTGTCCCTGTGCCAGGTTGAGCTTAAGGAATCTCATTAGCATCTTATTTCTGCGAGCACCAGACTTTAGGAGGGAACAGACTTCCTCTAAGTAAGCTGGTGGTATTGCTTCTCAAGTTTGCTGAATGTGGGCATGCTCTGTAGCTGGCAAACAGACTCAAATGAGAGCCTTTTACTGTCCTGAGACTGCAGAGAACACTATGGGACTGCCATCTGTGTTTCTTCCCCTCTTAGCTCCTCAGGCAGATCTGCTATTCAAGCAAGCGCAGAGGCAGGCTTGTCTCCAGAGCAGGGATCCACACTGCTTGATCTCAAGCATCACATTTGAACTAAGTTTTTCTTTGGGCTTCTGGTCAGACTTTCCTGGATGAGCCTGGCTCCGATGATGCTGCAGTGGATTGAGGGGAATATGTGGAGAGACTGAAGAGAAGTGCCTAATGCTAGATGGTAGGAATAAGTATGTCTCTCACCACAGTGCCTGAACTCTCCCTGCCCATGTCAGCCAGACTTAAAGTTGTTTTTTACTGCATATTGCTATGTCTGGCCAAAGCATCTTGTATTCAGCTGGGAACAGGTGTGCTAACAGTATTTCCATCACTGTTATGGACAGAAATTTTCAGGTGCATGACTGTCTCCACTTTCAGGGATGTTCTGATTACTGTGAAGAGGTGCTTGGCACGAGCTGGAAGAAGTGTAAGGCAGCAGGCTCCCCCCTCTTTAACTACAGTATGTAGTCACAGTAGTGGGTGTTAAAATACAGTTAATGATATTTTTTTATTTATTTTCCTTCCATGAGAGCCCAGACTCTAACCTCAAAAACTTTTAAGTCATATAAATACTTAGGCTCTGGTTATTGTATAGTTGGTCCTGATGTTTTCCACTGTTTCAGCAGTGTTGCTTCTGTGCTGCAGCCAAATCATGACTTGGGCAGTCCATTGAAGCCTCAGTGAAGCGAGTCCTTGCTGGGTTAATCTGCCTGCCAGCGGAAGAATGCCTGTGTTCATCAGCCTTGACAACCAGTCCCCTTTCCATTGGTTCACTTGCATCCTATCTTTTTTGACTACATTGCACAGTACAGCTTGGGTTTGGGCTGCTGCAGGAAGCTGGAAATGGAAGGCTTACCCATCTTTTTAGATCCTCATGAGACTTAGATTTGGGGTTGAGGGAGGGATTGAATTAGATACAGTTGATCAGATCTGACAGAACCTTGCATAGGTTAAATTCTCCAGCTCCTCCTTTATTTTCTGCTGGTGACATGTTTTGTAACCTTCTTTGTTTGTAGGTGGAGTTGGCATGAACCTGACAGCAGCAGATACAGTTATTTTTACCGATAGTGATTTTAACCCACAAAATGACTTGCAAGCAATAGCAAGAGCTCACCGGATTGGGCAGAACAAGTGAGAAATGTTGCTACTTCTGGTTTGGTTGCTGGCTCTCTTGGTCTCTCACTATTTCTTTCCCTATCCATAGGCAATGGAGGGTTAAAACACAATAGATTGAAGATCAAAGAAGGAGAGCACAGAGGATTTTATGTCTTTGTTTTTCTGTTGCAACGTCGTGCAGTCTTGTCCTTGTCATGTATCTAGGGTGGGAGCTTTGTTGATCTGGAGGAGGAGAGGGAATCTGGAGGTTTGCCTGCACTTTTGCAGTGAGCATTTCTTCTGTGTCAAGAAGCAGTTGTATCAGCATTACATTTCTGCTGATTATTATTGTTGATTTTGTTCTTGCTTTTTTTCCCTGCCAAAGGAGTGGGTGAGGGGTAGTGATCCATGCAATGAAGCAGCTTTAGTGCACCTCAAAAGAAGAAAATAATAACAATTTTCTTAAACTTTTCAAGGCCTGTAAAAATTATTCGCTTGATTGGGCGAGATACAATTGAAGAAATAGTCTACCGAAGAGCTGCTTCTAAGCTCCGGCTGACAAATGCCATTGTAGAAGGGGGTCACTTTGCTCTGGGAGCACCCAAGCCTCAGGGAGCAGCAGAGTTACAGGTAAAATAGAGCTCTATCCTCAATTTGACTCCAGTAATGTCTTTAGAAATGTCCCAGAATGTTTCTGTATTTATGTCTGATACGAACCTAGCCAAACGCATGTTTTGGGGGAGATGTGCATTGACACGACAGCTTTTGCATGTCTTAAGAACCAAAGTGATGGTCCGGGTCCAGACAAGATTTGATGTTTGAAGATAGTTTTTACAATTTTGAGGTGTATCCATTGTTGAAAAAGGGTGTGTTTTCTTGGAGAAGAGGGGAAGGCAGAACCTCTCCTTGTTTTACTTGTTTATTTTTAATTATAACAGGTCTAAAGTGGAAGCTGACTCACTGTTTCTAGAACTTATCTGTCTCTGGTGCTTTCCTCCCACAAACAGAGCTGATGATAAGTACTTAGTCAGCTTTTGGTTTCTGGTCTGAAACTCGGTCAACATTCTGTTGACCTCTTGGCAAATACAGTGTCTCAGGAGTCAGGGCACGATTTATAATTCTGACCTGAAAGTTGAGGTTTGTGCTGAGAACTTGGGTTGAAAACCTCAAGCAAAGTGACATTTAGGGAAATATACCCCCTATAGGCAGCTAAACCTGAGAGAGGTTTGGAATTAGTGTATTCTTTCCCCCGCTGCCTCCCCTCCCTGCCCCACCAGCATGTATCTCAGCAATTATAGTTTCCATGGGAGAAGTGGAACTGAGCCCATAGGAAATTCCATGCTGATATTTTTCTCCCCATGGATTTTTGTGGTATTTAAGCTTTTGTTTTAAAGGAGTTGGGGGCAAAAACAACCCCGGTCTTTCTGGCTATGAAGAAAGCTGCTTAAATGCAGTTAGTACAATGCTATTTTGTCATTTAGCCCTGGAGAAAAATGACTGTTCAAGTCTGGATGAATTATGTTTGAGGGAGATATGTTGTAGGGGCCTGTCCCATCAGGAGTTGGGAGAACTAAGCATGTTAAAGCTTAAGTATTTTGACAGGTAACATTAAGGCTTAGATTTCTCCACTTGTACATCCTTTGCATTTAAGCCTGGGAAGCTCAAGACACTGGGATTGGCATGGCATTAGGAAATATTAATACTGAACTTCCCTTTCTCTTTGTTAAAGCTTAGTGAAATCTTGAAATTTGGCTTGGATAAATTGCTCTCCTCTGAGGGAAGTACAATACAGGATGTGGAGCTAGAAAACATCCTTGGAGAGACAAAAGGAGGGAAGTGGGTAATGGATGTTGTGCTGCCACGCAAAGAAGACAGTGAAGAGGAAGATACAGACAGTAAGTTAAGAATCTAAATACCTATGAAATGCATGAACTTGGGTGCTTTTAGAGAAGGCGTCCCAGGCAGGGGTGGTATTTTTCAGGCAACAAGAAGAAAAGTGGGCTTGTAATTGAGTGAGTGACTTGGATTTTGTTTGTGGCCTATCCATAAACTTTATTTCTGAGCCTTTATTGGTCTTTTTCTTCTTTTTGTGTCCTTATTTGCCTATTTGTAAGATAATAGTAACAATACTTGCCCAGTTCAATGGCTGGGGGACTGAATTCCTTCACGTCCTTTGAATATTTTGTGACCTCAGATGAAATTCATGAGAAAAGGGGAAATATTCAAGTTGCAGATGCTGATTTTCCCACAGAGAGCCATTAAGATAGATCTACAATTTTAGAGATATAACAGTAACTTAAGGAAAGGCTACATAGCAGGTCTTTTGTGTTTATCTCCAAACGAAATATTATTGGCCATGAAAATTACAAGTTGAAATGACTTTAAAAAATTCCAAAATGTGAGATAAGAAATGCGGAGTCGTGGAGTCTCAGCAACTAGAACAAACCTACTCTGTGTTCAGTACTCTACCAAACCAGGGCACAGTCCAGATGTCATACAATTGTGGTTAGTTTTTCGTAGCCCCATACTATACGAGAATAAATTCTAAGGATACTTTCCCTCTTCTAGTGTCATGGTGAGAAAGACTGAATTTCTGGTTTGGGTACACAGCAGCACTTAAATAACAGATCTGTGACTGAAGCAGAAATATGGCCCTGCAGGTTAGGTATTGTCTGTCCTGCAGCAGTTGCCAGCAACAAGTAATTATTTGCTGAGAGTTAGCAGAGAGTGATATTTTTTTGTTGGTAACTTAAAGAGGAGCAGTGGTACCACACTGTGTAATAGTTATTGGGAAGATAGTTCACCTGAAGAGCAGTAACTCTGGGCTGCCAGAGTTCTGTGCTTTTATTTTGTTTGGGAGCTCAAAAGCAAAAGTTTGCTGTCCTTTTACAATAGTTGCCTGTAACTAGGTAGCAAAGCTAAATGGATTTGCTACTGGCAGAGATGGAACGACCAAAGAAAACAGTGATGGAGACACAACTTAAAATAGTTAATTGACTGAAATAGGAAGAAAGGTTCTGTGCTAGTATAAATGACTTAACAGAAAAGCTTTTGCCTAAGGAAGCAAATCTTGATTCCCTTGTTTCCACATGATGCTGACACTGGTCATACAAAAAAATATGATGAGAGCGAACATCTTTTTCTGCTGAGGGTAGAAACCTTGTCACAGAGAAGCTGAATTTCTTTTGATCTCACTATACGTTTTAGGTGTTAGTTCCATTTTACGCTTTTTAATTATTTTTTTAAAGATCACATGTATGTGTATGAAGGCAAAGATTACTCAAAAGAACCCAGCAGAGAAGACAAAAGAGCATTTGATCAGCTTTTGGATCTTCAGAAAGCCTTGACTGAAGAGAACAGTAAGGAAGGGAGAGCTCTCCGGAACAAAGCAAACGTAAGACAAAACACGTGACAAGGCACATGATTCTATTTCATTTACTTGTGGAAAACAAGACTGACAGTTCTCTCTCTGTACCTAAAGCTTGCAGAAGGCCTGTAAAGTTGGCTCTTGAATCTGAGGGCTTGACAATTCAGCAATTCTGAAAACAGATCAGAGATATGATGTGCAGGACACTCATGTAAACTTAGGTCACGAAACCACATACTATTTGGCAATTGGGATCTGATAGTTAAGACCTGTGGACAAGTAGACAAATTGGAAAGGAGTGTAGGTTAAGGTGGGCACCAGACATAGCTTTTAGATGAGCAGTTTGTTTCCATTGTACTTTTTTCTTTCTCCAGGCCCTTCTCACAGGCCTCCGGGAACAGTCAACCAGGAGGAAGCACTTGTTGAGCACAGAGGAGCTGGAGGCTAGGAGGAAGAAGCGCCAAGAAGCAGCAGCAAAGAGAGCAAGGCTGATGGAGGAAAAGAAGGCGGCAAAAGCAGAGGCAGAACACAAAAAAAGGTATGGTTTGTACTGCATCTACTACTTGTAAGCTGATGTCTGTTACACTATACTCAGGAAATGTGTGTCTGATTGACGAAAACAAGTTGTGTTCTGTATACACTGGCAGGTGGGGCTGGGGATGAAGGAAGGAGAAGGTGACAAAATGGCAGCGGGCCACCCTCATGAGAGAGTTAACCTCATACATCAGGATGTTTCTCTGTGTGTGCTTAAACTGCATAGTGTAGGGATGTGAAGCTGGGAAAAAGGCTCAAGGCCCTAGCAAGGGTTCTTTACCCCTGAATACACTGCCTGACTTCACATCTAATTTAATTCATAGAGACTGGCCTGAATAAGAACCCCATATCTGAATGTACAGTGAGCTTTTCGGAGAAGCTTTCTCAAATGTCACAGTTGGCCCCAATGTATTGGTCTGTCATCTGTGACTCTCTGGCATGTGTCTTAACTTTCTCCTCCTTGTTTCCTAGATGTTTTTCCTTTTCACCACTCTAAGTAGCTCCTTGCCCTTTGTCATATGCTCACTTTTTCCATGCCTACAATTAGCTTATCACACTGGCGTGTGGCTCTTAATATCACAGATAACAACTGTGGTAAACTTTGTGCCGGCCTAAAATAGGGAAGGAATCGTTGTTTCACTGCAATGATCTAAAACCAGGTGTGTGCCCCCCACCTTTGAATTTCATTGAACATCATCATCTTTGTTTCAGGATGGCCTGGTGGGAGGCAAATCATTACACATCTACCTGCCTTCCTTCAGAGGAAAGTGACTCTGAGGAAGAGTTTGAGGAGGATGAGGCTGGTCTGAATGTGGATTTAGACTATGAAGATGCAGACCTGAACTGTATCAAGTACGTCATGGGAGATGTCACCCACCCCAAAGCGGAAGAGGAGGATGCCATCATTGTCCACTGCCTAGGTGGGACTTACAACAACAGGAACGTTGTTAGGCAAGGTGGACAAGGGGGCTGAATTGTCCCTACTAGCTCGATAGTTTCTAGTTCCCATCCAGACTGAAATAATTTGGATTTGAGTCTGACTTAATCTTGAGTGGTGCAGAGGCAATACAGCCTCTACTCCGCCATGTATAACCCACATAAGTACTAGTAAGGCGTATATGGGTCTTTTCATGCCTTCTCTGGATTTATGGGTGAGCCTCTTGAAAGGTGCTGGTATGGGTTGAAGTTTTATAGCTGTGGCCAAGTAACCACAGTTCCTCCTGAGAGCAGTGTCTTTCGTTCATCCCATGGAGGCTGTAGGGATTGAACTGAGACATTGAAAATCATCTCCCTTATACAGTCAGCAGAGAGACACGGGCACTTCCAGAGGCTGAGGTCAGAGTTTCTCTATCTCAGTGCTCATCTCTCAGCACTGACAGTACAGAGGCTCTAGGCTAGTCTCCTAATTTAAGGACCTCTGTTAAGACACTAAAGCTGAGGGAGAGAAATTCACCTTACAGAGTTCCTCCTGAATCAGTATTAGAGCTGCTCTTTGACCAGCGCTATAGCAGAACATTATAGTCTGCTTTGGTTTATGTTAAACTCAGCACAAAACCTCATGTTTAAAGAGGAAATGCCAAATAAAAGTGAAAGCCCGCAAATAACAAACACCTAGTTGTGGGAAGCCCAAGGCACCAATCTGGGGACATACTAGGTGCATGCTCTATGCACCTATATGCATAGATGTGAGGATATTGACAGGTTTACATGCTTGAATCCATGGTTAGTACTGGTTTGAGCATCCTCAGTGGACACTAAGAAGCAATTCTTCCTGCAAAGTTTTTCAGGGAACTGTGACAAGTTTGTTTTTCTCAAGGGCTGAGGTTTATTCTGTAGGATGATCCCCTGAGTACTGGTTAGCTTCAATTTGTGTGTGGTTCCCACAACTGTTTTTGATAATTGTTCATTGCATTTGTACAGAGTAGGTCCCTTTCATGCAGGGGTGGTCTTCAACCTCACTTTCTAAAAGGAGTCTAACTTGTCATTTTATTCTAGATGACTCCGGCCGCTGGGGAAGGGGTGGTTTATTTACAGCTCTGGAGGCTCGTTCTGATCAGCCAAGGAAAATATATGAGATGGCAGGAAAGATGAAAGGTAAGAGATTAAAACATAACCTTAGGCCAAGATACTTGAAAGAGCTTAAATCCCACTGATGTTGCAGGAGTGAGGTACCTGGATACCTTGATATTCATGTTTTTTCCTCTTTCTCTAGATACGTGCATCCTTAGCTCTGAACGTAGTAATATAGCGGGTGCTTTGACTTGACTTGTTTGGAGTGTGAGAACTCTGCATAGGGGTTGGTGATTCCGATCCGTGCTGCAAATCATAAAAAAAGAAAAACAAATCAAACTTGTTCGTTATTCACAGGGTGTTTTTCACTGTATAAGACAAAGCTCTGCATCTTCTGTCAAAGTGCTTTTAAGAAGGATGAAAGTCACCTCAGGCAGTACTCAGTTGAGCCTTTGGTTCCCTCCAAGCACTAATTTTCTTCTGAGCGTGTATTAGCAGTTTTGAGCTACCTGCAGCTGGTGAGGAATGCATGTCTTGCTGTAAGGTGGATCTGTTGTTTTTTCTGATTTCCTATGAGATGCTTTCTTCTTGTTCCAGTGTCTCTCTTTCCATTTGTGGTCTTTAACTGGGAGATGTGTGTGTATCTGTGTGTCTTGGCGGGTGGGGGGTAACGTCAGTCTTGCTTCCCTGGGCAAAGGGACTGACTCTGCTGAAACCATCATGAGGAGATAACAAAAGCCAAGGAGAATAATACAGAACGTGACAATGAAATCACTGTTGCATTGACTCACTGTTGACTCTCCAGGACTGATTTTTTTTGTTGTTGTTCTGTTCTTGTTTTCTGGACAGACCTGGAGTTAGGAGGAACCCTGTTGTTCCCCATTGATGATAAAAAGTCCAGGAAAAAAGGACAAGACTTGGTGAGAATGAGAAGCTCCCTTTTGTATTGCTCTGTACACATGTTTTTGAGCTGTGTGAAATGAACATCATGTCTTTTTCCCAATAGTAATGGCACTGAATACTGAACATGGCTAAGCTGCAGTTAAACATTAGAGAAAAGGAGATCTTTTTCTCATTTATTAAAGCTAATAGTCAGTACAGTAATGCAGTTTTCCAGCATCTGTCACTGTGTCTCTTTGTGCTGTATATAGACTCCATTTCATGTTTTTGTGTGTTTTCTCCTTAGTTGGCCTTGATTGTAGCTCAGCACCGAGATCGGTCCAACAACTTGTCTGGCATTAAGCTGTCTGCTTTGGAAAAAGGCCTGAAGAAGATTTATTTAGCAGCCAAGAAAAGGAATGGTAAGTGTTTGTGCAGAAGAACAGTGAATCTTTACATGTGTGATTGCACCTAAAGACAATGACCAATTTCTACCTCTCCTGTCAGTGTTTTATCTGAAGGGAAGTAAGAGTGAGATCTCCATGGCAGATATGTTGTGTTCCAAAACATTTTTTCTGTTCTTGTTGGGTAGCTTGAAGTCCTTATCTAGATTGATTTCTCTGTGTGTATCTTGTCCTAAAGCATGTGCACTCTCTGTTCTGTGCTTCTCAGCAACAGTGCATCTTCCACGTATCGGATATGCAACAAAAGGTTTCAACTGGTATGGTACCGAACGGCTCATCCGAAAATATTTGGTAACACGGGGTATCCCCACTCTTATGTATCCTTTTGGAGTATGTCTTATTTTGTTCACAATCTAATATTGAAATGATCCCCTAAATATCTTGGTGAATACAAAGCAAGGAAGCAAGGCAAGGCACGGATGCCACAGTCCAACTAAAAACTTGGTTTGTCTGAGCTTGCTGTCGTCCAGGTACTCATTTCACAGTGAGGACTTACCATTTTAGGTGATAATGACAGATTAGTGTGATTCAGTGTGCCTGTCAGAATTTGTTAGAACTAGGTGCTAGTCTTCTGTTGACAGCCATCAACTTACCTGTATATGCCATATCTGTGGGTGAGATGACTGGAATTTCAGAATAACGGAAGTGACTCAGAAAGTAGCCAAAGTGAGAACGTGAAAAAAGCATTACAATGTTCCACGCAAGTGATAACCTGCTTCCTTGCCTGAACATGGTGGAGTTGGTGTGTGTTAGGGCAGGCTCTCATAACAAAACAGCTCACTGCTTTCACCTTCCAGGAAAGGAAAAAGAGGTTTACAAGGAGGCTCTGTTCTGTCACTTCTCTAGGAAGATGTGCATTTGCTATACTGCCACTGCCAGCAATTCTGTGAAACCAAAAACCTGAAACAAAGACAATAGTATTCAGAGCATTCTGCCTCCTTCCTTGGTGAATCTCTTAGTGGACAAGTTGTCTGGCATTCCTTGACGCTTGACAGCATTTCCTTGACACTTCTTATTAGATACTACTTCCCTAGGAATAAAAGCTCCTCTTCTGCTTCACAACCATAAGCCATGGAGATGCAGTAATTTCATTGAGAAACACGCACAAAAAGCCATGGATCTTTTCAACACCAACGCAGACAGTTTGTAGGTGTCCCCTTCAGAAACAAGGCTTAAGCAGCCATTATTCGCTCCTGTATCTCTCTGCCTTTATTGGTCAGAACATTTACATATTGTTGGTGGCTCTGGAGAGGAATGAGACTGCTTCAGAATTCAAAGAGTCTTTGGATAAGGATGTTGGCTCAATCCCAGATCTGTTTTGGAGATGGAAAATTAAACTTTCACTGATGGTCGGTTGTTATCCCTTACATTAAGTTATTGCTAGTGCTTGGAATACAGTATTGTTTGGCCGTATTTTTTCCTCCTCTTCAAATTTCATCCCTTGTCTCACTATACCTGTTTTCAATCAGCTTTTTAGTGGTTACCTGGGACTCTGTGTACATGCCCACATAGGCGTCTCAGTGGAAAGGAAGCTGTCTGCATTAACAACACCACATGACAACCACTTAATATAAACTGTTTATACTGTTCCATTTCCCCAGAAGTCTATTTGACTTCCATTTGTTCAAATAAATTTAGCCACATAATCACGTGCTTACAATCGAGCAAAATCCTAACCAGTATTCTTGGCAAAGATGTGCAAGGCTGCCAAAATTTGAGACTGGCTTTATAAATGACACCTTTCCTTCTCCCACAATTGCTTTTTCATTACACAGTTCTTCATTGCAGCTCTTGGGCAAAACCAGTTCCTTATTGCTGTCCAAAAAGCTGTGTGAAAGGTTCCATGACTCTTTGATTCACTTTGAGGAAATCTTAATGCAGAGTTTTTGATGTTGGCTTTACTCTATTGCAACAGAACTTTCCTGGGTTTTTTTGCATTGTTGGCACTGTTGGCTTTAGCATATTTTTTAGGGTTTTTTTAGTACAACCAGGCAATAGTAGCTCTCCTAATAAGTGTTTTGACCAGAGAGACTGTGAAGTGCCAAACTTAATTCAATTTAAAGTTCAGCTTCTAATAGGAAATCACCCCACAAGCAGTGGAAAGTATGGCTTTAAATATCTAATTGCCAACACATATCTCATTGGCTGCATTTACGCTGCCTCTGTAGCACGATCTGGTTACTTAATAATTTCAGGCCAGATTCTGACATGGCTCATCACGCTGACCGGTGTGCTGCACACTAAAAGAAGCCTTCCTGTGTTGGATACTCTGTCATTCACTCTTAGCTCTACCAGAAAACCCCAAGTGATTCATTAACTCATTAAACCCTACTGAAGCTTAGGTAAGCTAGTGCTACATAGCACCTCTGTGGGTAAGACCTTTCTTGCAGCTGCTCACAGGAACTGCCTCTATGTATTTGGCAAAGGGCTTGCAGGATCAGAGTCTGGCTGTGAAGGCTTCCTGGGGTGAAAGGTGGTGAGCAGATGTACATTACCTTGTTTTCCCCCAGCCATGTGAACTGGCGCTCTTCCAGCAGGCCGGCTGGTGGCACTGTTAATCAGCTGCAGCAGCACATGTTGCTCTTCAGCCTCCTTTCAGAGAGCAGGGCAGCGATCTCCAGCCTGGAAAAATGCTCCATCTTTGCCAGAATTAAAACACCAGTTATGCTTTTCTCTTTGCCAACTTGACAGAACCCGTAAGTTCAGCCAGCAGACTGAAGGCCCAGTTCTTCCACCTATTCTTTTCCTGTATATTTATTGCCCTTCTCTAAAAGGTTTCATTCCCAAGTGTTCCAGTGTTTGCAGTCTTATTCCTCGGCTTCACACACACCTATGGCCGCATCCCAGCCCACCTACGGGTTCTCTGGCCACCATGCAGTTACACATGGCCAGGATTTGGTTTGTGGCTGATTCCCCCAGAGTGGGTTGAAGTACTGCGTCTACCACCGCTATGGCCAGGTATTCCTATTTGTGGTGTTATGCTTTCCTTTGTTTCTTCAAGAAGGTGGGGCTGTCTCTGTCCTGTGCCCACCACCCTCCTATAATTGTGACTAGAATTACAAAGGAGAGGAGGGCATGACTACCTGCCTGCTAATGTCCTGTACCCTCTAAGAGAAGGCCTACAGAGGGCTGCAAGGTTCCTGGCACACACAGAGTAAAGGCCATGGAATGCAATAGACTCTAGCCCTCTATCTCAGGGGCAAGTCAGACAAAAGATGTTCTCTTTTCCCCCCTTGGGTCCTTTTGGCCTGTACAGATGAAATTTACCTTATTTTTTTCCCCCTTTAAATTTACTTAGGAAATGCTTCTGGAGCCTGGGGGTTTTGTTGTTTGGGTTTTTGGTTGTGGTTTTTTTTTTTTTTTAAACAATGTTCTTTAATATTCTTTAAATTTGCTGAACCCAAAGAAAGTCCTACCTCTATCTGCTTTGAAATGAAAGTGAGATTTCAGCTGAATCCTGAACTGGGTTTTGCAGAATCTCAGCCAAGTGAAGTTTTTCTAGTGTTTGCTACTCACCACCATTTCTCTTTATTTGGGCAGAAGTCATGTATTTTGGATAATTAATTCCATAAAGGGCTCGGTAGCTTTTATGCAAGTTGCTATGCAAACTAAATGTATCATGCTGTTTCTTCAGCTGTGCAGTGCTACTCATTTTCCCTTTCTAAACAGCAACCACCCCAAAAGGGAAGGAAGGTGTTCTTTTGTAGTCATGTCCCTCTGGCCTCCCTCTTCCTCTAAACAAGATTTTTTGCAGCATAAGAGCTGAAATGTGGCGCCTTGTGTGTATCTGTCATTGCACATTTACTTAAACTTAAATGTATGCTGCTAGATTGAGGCCAGTGGCACAGAGCAAGACCACGCACGGTTCAGATTGGCTATACAAGCAGTTTCATCAGATAGGACCTATGAAGTGGCATCCAGTCTCAGTGAAGAACTTCCCTCTCCACCCCATGCTGGAGGCTTCAGCTGATGCCACGTAAGAGTGGGCAGTAATTCAAAATGACGTTTATACTTGTGCTGGCTCAGCTCATGCTTCTGTTTCTTACTTGACATGGCACTGCCTCTGATTCTCAAAGCATTGTACAGATGAATTCTGTCTTTGGTGAGGAATCTCTATGGCCTGTAACTTAAGAATGATCTTTTTTATCCTATTCAGGAAACAGTAAAAATATTGAGAAACCAATCAGATTTTTATGGACATGTGTAGATTTGTGATTTTGTCACTGAATTTTGTCACATACGAAAATTATCTGGATATGTCACTGTGTGTTGGGGAAGGTGGAGTCTGGATTTTGGGGAAAGAAAGAGGAAGACTGGTTTCCAAGGAGATTGAGAAAATCTACAGCACGTTCAATCTCTGTATCTTAACAAATATTTTATGTATGTGTCTCCAAACAAGGCAGAATCGCAAAAATGATCAGTAGAAAAATATAAGGATAAGTAGATGGACTTATTCAAAAACAAGTTAATCTAGTGACCCTGGAAGAAAAGTGAAAGCAAACCTTTGAGCAAAGACATGACTTAAAAGTGTAACCTACATGTCAGGTTTTGTGAAAACTCTCACCACTTTACACTCAACGTAGAAGAGAGGGCGTAGAGTTTTGTTTAGCTCATTTGACTGGATAGCAGGCTGGTCATGCACTGTGATTGGCAAATCCCAATGTAAGACAGAATGATTCAAAACACTAAGGGATTTGTTATAAGATGGGATAATGTCCATGTTCCAGAAAATGCCTCTTCTAGTAGATCCAAGGTCACTTGTGTTCCACACAACTGTGACCAAAAATCCACCTCTCCCTGGTCCATTGTCCAACTCATGCTTTTCAGAGTGAAAAATACAAGCCTGAAAAATGCAGTAGCAGGATTAGTAGAATTACAGATGGGTATTTCCCCTAAAAAAGCAGATCTCTAGATTATTTTGAATTCCCTGTATGAATAAGTCAATGTGTGTGTTTTCATGCTGGACACTACCACCCACCCATCTTGGCCTTGGTCAGATGGTACTGTATTTGTAAGAAGACACCTAGAACCTTCTGAAAATGTGATGAGGTCAAAACCTGTCTCAATCCTTATGTTTCAGCCAGAAAGAGAATGTTCTGCTTGCACTTCCTAGCATTTTCCTGAGTATTTCTTCAAAGTTATGGATGGAAACAGTCCCCCTCAAGGAAGTACCTGAAATGACAATGTTAGTCATGTTTCTCTTGGAAAAACAAACCAAAGGAGTGTTAAGGGAAGTCAGAAGCTGCTGCTTGTAAGACCTGAAAAAGTCTCTGGTTTTTGCTGCCTTGAGCAGAAAATAATAATTTTATTTTATTAATTTATTTATTGGAGTAAGTGCAGGGCATCTACTAGCCTTCCTCTGCTACAGTGAACTTGAGGCTGTAACATTGGCATTCATATGATAAGGAATTTTCATTTCCAAATAGGAGAAGAGAGACAAACTAGGAGCAAATCAAAGGTATTTATGATCTCATGCAAGTCCGCTGCAGAAAGGGATGAAGAAACTGAGATCATATCCCTTGTCTGTGTGGGGATCCTGTCTGTGTGTATCCCCTGTCATGAAACAGGCCAACTTTGGGCCTGGCTTCATCTGAGTGTCCTACCTGCTCATCTGCCTATCTGTGTGTGCATCAAAGAGCGTGCCATAAGGCAGTGCCGGTCCATGTACTTGACCGCTTGCAGGTTCTTCCTAAAACATCTCCTGGCCAGTATTCCAGCAGGAATGGGAAAAAATCAAAACAGAAGGGAACTGAACAGTGAAGGTGCCTCGCATTACATGCAGACAGAGCATGGTCTGGACCAGAGACCACCTTTGTTTGATGTGGACATACTGGAGTAAGTCCAGCCTAGGTCCACTAAAACAATTCAGGGATTGGCGCATCTGATGGACCAGGAGAGGCTGGAAGAGCTGGGATATTTTAGCCTTTAGAAGAGAAGTTTCATCCATGTAATCCAGAAGTAATCCATGTGTGTAAATGTGTATCGATGTGTTTAAATACCTGATGGAAGGGAGTAGAAAAATGGAGACAGGCTCTTCTCGGTGGTATTCAGTGAAAGAAAAAGAGGGAACAGGCGCAAACTGAAATACATGAAATTCCAGCTAAATGTGAGAAAAAACATTTTTACTGCAAGGATGTTCAAACGCTGTATCAGGTTGCATAGGGAGGCTGTGGACTCTCCATCCTTGGAGATGCTCAAAACCCAACGGCACAGTCCTGAGCAGCCTTCTCTAGTTGACCCTGTTCTGAGGGGGGAGAGTGGGCCTCCAGAAGTCCATTCCAACTTAAGCGATTCTCCCGTGAATCTATGAGATCTGTTCTGGGTAATCTAAAAAAAAAAAAAAGCGCTAATCTGCACACTGCTGAATAGGTAAGGAGCATAGCACAGCACTTCACAAAATTCTGAACTATGATCCCACGTAAGTAGCTCAACTCATGCAAAACATTGCCTCATGTCTTGGTGGTTTACACAGATGCTGAGGGATAACCACGTAACAGTGTCTCCATGTCTGCCCCTGAGCCCCTCCTCAGTGTGTTCCTCCTTTGCCAATACTCTGTGACAGCTTGACCTTGTTGGGTGCATGGGCTGCTCACTGCTGGGTCTAACAGGTGTCTACACCAGCTAGGGCTGGAGACAGGGCGTAGTGCTGGTCCTCCCTGAGGTTTGTATGCATCCCCAGCTTACACCTCTTCGCAGTCTCCTTTCTGGGGGGCACTGCAACAAGTCCAGCTGCTCTAGATCATGAAATTAGTATTTAGAAATCCTCTAAATTTTCTTGAGCAGCAGCTGGGGTGGCATAGTAGAAGCAGAAATACAGACTTAGCAGAGGAGTTTCTTGAACTTGAAGGAAGTTCAGTTAAAGACCTTTGAAAAAGGCCCCTTTCCCTTGTTGAATTTTTCCCTTGAGTTTCTGTAGCCTTTCAGGCAGGGCAGCATCTCTCTCCCCTTGTCCTCTTCCCCACTGGACACAGGTATAACCTTGCTCCTTGTGCCGAGCCTCTCCCCGGCGCCAGACACGTGGCCTGCGTCAGCTCTAGCCTGTTGCCTTTCGCCGCGTTTCCCCCACCTCTGAGCGGGGACTTGCTGTCAGGTCGAGCCGTGGGGAGCCATTAGCAGCCGGCGAGGCTGGGGGGCAGAGGCTGAGAGTGTCGGAGGCTTTCCAGGGCAGCGCCATTGCCTGGAATGCAGCAGAGTACTGGGGCCTTGGGCAAGTTTAGACACGTCTTGATGCATAATAGAAGATGGAGCCTATCACTTGATATCGGCCTCTTCCAGTCAGTCCCGGGGCTGGGTAAGCATGTATGCCATGCAAAACAGGAGGCAATGTAATTACCATATCGCAGTGATATGGAAACATTTCTTCTAATTCCCGGTTGACTCTTCCACTGTAAAGTAATTCAGTGTTGTATGGATGTTGAGTAGGGGGCAAGCACCACAAATAAAACCATGGCATTATTTTGGAAAAAGGGAGCGAGGGGAAATTGGTGGGGAAAAATAAAAGATGCAATCTACAGCAGCCACAATAATGCAACACAGAAACTATCTGATAGGAGTAACTTTGGTATCTTCTGCGCTTGTTGCCTTTGTAGACTGGATTGTTCTTGAGTAGTTCAAAGCGCAGGGCTGGAATCTAGGAGGTCCAGATTTTCTTCACACTTTACCAGCTGCTGGTTCGTTGTATGGCCTGAAAACTTAATTATATTTAAAGGGTATGAAAACCCAGAGGTGAAATGAAGTCTGAATACAGAAAAGGTGACTTGCACAGCATGCAGAACTCTGCCTGTTTCCTCCTCAGCTGCCCAGAGCGAGCAGCGCCATAAGGAATTTGGTGCCCAAGGCAGGTTTACGGCAAACCAGGTCCTTCTCCCTGGGGGGCAGGAGGTCTTTCCGCATTGTGGACCTCTTGTGACCAGGGGCAAAGTGTGCTGCAGCTGCAGGCTATGGGTGGAGGAACAGACCAAGCGGTCCCGAAGGCGTTACAGCACCTGGAAATACATTTGGCCTTGGAGAAACCCCAAGAACTCGCTTGTCCTGGATGGGCGAGCTCCAAGGGTCTGGTCTTTCTGCTGGAGGAGAGAGCGTGAGGGCGGCGTTAAGGACAGGTGAGGGACAAGGCTGGGTGGAGAAGAGCTGTAGAGCGGGAAGGACTCAGCCTTGGAGGGGCTGTGGGCACCCGGGAGCGGGGACGATGGGTCGGTCTCGGGAAGGGGCTCTGCGAGGGAGCGTGTGTAGGAGCTGAGGCGTGGAGGAGGCAGAGCTGCAGGGAGAGAGGATCGAAGGGTGACATCGGGCCTCGAAGGGGCGAGTAGTGGCTCCGGCCGCAGGTCCCCACCGGGTATGGCCGCAGCAGGGGCCGGGGCGGGCGGGCAGCCCCGGTGGCAGGCTAGGGAGCAGGAGGCTGGGGTCCCGGTGGGAGCGCTGGGAGGAAGGGAGGGAGGGAGGGAAGGCTGCCCCGGGGGCGGTGGCTCCGGCGGGGGAGGGACGGGGCTGCGGGGCGGTGCCGGGCACAGGAAGCGGAAAGCGGCGGCGGCAGCGACGGCGGCCGCCGCCGGGGGAAGGCGGCGGGGCCCGGCACGGCGCGGCGGCGGGTCGGTGCCGGGAGCGGGCATGGGGCGGCCGCGGGAGGGAGGTGAGTGAGTCCGTCCGTCCGTCCGTCTGTCGGTCGGTCGATCGATCTGTCTGTGTGTGCGGGGTCGGGTGCGGTGCGGGGGGGGCGGTGGCGCTGCCCCCCACCACGCCCTCCCGCCGCCGCGACCCCGGGAGCAGCGATGGGGCAGCCTCCTCGGCTCCCGCGCCCGGCGGTGGGGCTCCGTCCCCGGTCGGGTGTAGGGGGGGAGGCTGAGAGCCCGGCTGGGCTCCGGCGGTGCCGGCTGCCGGGGGGGGGGGGGGGACGACGCCACCCCCTGCCCCCCCTGCCCGGAGCTTTACGGGGCGGCCGGGGGCCGGTTCCCGTGGCTTGGGCGGAGGAGGAAGGCGGCCGCCGGGCCTCCCTGCTGCCGGGCCGGGGGGCTCTGCCGGGCAGCCCTCGGCGCTGCCCTCGCCCGCCGTGGGGCTGCTGGGGCGGAGGGTCCCGGCCCCCCCGCCGCGGGCGGGAGAGGTCGCAACTTCTCAGGGTAAAATTAAAAAAAAAAAAACAGACAATCCTAAAATCTTAAATATCGGGGAGGGCCGCCGGTGCGTAGCCCCTGAGGGCGGGCAGCGGTTCCTCTGCCTTTGGAGGAGACCCGTGCGGTGTTGAGGCGCCCACACGGGTGTATCCCCGGCGGTGCGGAGGCTCCGCGGACGCCTCGCCCGTCCAGGCCGGGTAAAACAAGCTGCGTTATGGCCGGGCTCATCCCGCTGGGGGGTCACTGCCCGGGGGAGGGAGGACACAGGTCACGCTTTCTCTGCTTAGGAGGTGGCTGGGTCGCTGAAGCGATGCCCCAAGTCACGGTGTCGCAGGGACTGAGTGGTTGTTCCCGCTCGGCGGGTGATGGCGTGGGGAAGCTCCGGCTCAGGCGGACGGGGATAAATCTGCTCCAGCGACAGCCGCCGGGAGGAGGGTCTCCTCCTGCGCCTTGGCGGTGGTGGCCGGGGGCGCGTACCTGAAGGCTTCTGGGGGCACCCAACAGAGGGCACGGCTATCGCAGTCGCTGTTGAGCATCGGTCGCCGCACGCTTTGCTGAGCCGCTGTGAATGAACGATGTTTTCTTATTTAGATAAGACTGTCAAGGTTGTAAACTGGCTCTCCTACGCCAAGAGCTGAACTCTTTGACTGCAGGGTCTATGGAAGCATAGGTGACTTGGTGGCAGGGTTTTGGACAGGGGAGGCAGACTTGGCAGTTCTACAACTGTTTGAAGCAGTGAGGGTTTTTTTGGCACTGGGTTTGTCACTACTGACTTGCCCACAAGATCTTTGCAGCTCTAAAGAGTTAAGAAATGAAGTCACGCTGTTTGGAAAAGCAAATTAGGATGTTGCGGAGTATATTCTGTCATTGCCTGTAAACCCATCACTGGGGGCATCCTGACTTTGTGGAGAAGAGAGCTTCAGCAATGCTTTGCCATCTTTGAAGAGCTTCATTTTGACCATGCTTGGCTCTTTTCCTCCTCTGGGGTTTGGCTATATAGCTTGCTGCAACTACGGGACCAGTGTTCGCTCAGCGATCATTTCACATGTTAATTTTGAAAAATAAATTGTGAGCTAGAGTCTAACAGAAAGCCTTCCTTAAGAATGCTCCCTATGAGCTGAAATTTTGGAAGGATTCCAGCCTGTGTCAGAACCACCCAGGCAAGTATCTAACTGCCCACGGTCATTGGCCAGCAGTTCCCTGTGGCTGCTGCTGGCCGTCTGGTTTCGATTAGTAGTGGCAGTATTCTCGGTGGCTCTTATCTTAGGGATGCATTCAGCTACGGAGGGGTTTACTGTCGCTGGGAGACCGGGATATTGTACTAGGAAAATGCTACCAAGATGACTGTAGTTGTCCTGGCGAAACGGCATGTCATATTGTTGTGGTAGCCTGCCTGCCTTCCAGCCCCATCTCTGACAACCAAAGTGAAGAATGGTATCAGAAATGTGGCTTTGCTGCTATGGGGCATGTTGTGCTGCGTAGGGACCTGAGAGGTGGACCTGAGTGGAGAACTGTGATGTCCAGTTCTGCTGACGGGAAACAGTAAGTGTCATGCTCCTCCATGTCTGGTACCATCACTGGAGAATTTGGCGGAAGGAGAAAACTGTACAGTTTCAGCTTCCTTGTGAAAATTATCTTAGGATTTCTTTTAGTTTCTAATTTTTCTTTACTTCAGAATTATCTGATTTGGGTCAAATTAGAAAACAGTGGTTGTTTTCTCAGGGGTCAACACCTTTGCCCTTTCTGCTTATGAGGTCAGAATGGCATTGCCTTTGTACAGGGTTGAGCAGAAGCGGGGAGAGGGAGAGAGCCTGTGGAGTCCCACTGCATTGTGTACTGGGGATTTGATCAAGGTCTGTAGACTTCTTTTTCGTTTCAAATTCAAATAGAAAATGTAGGAAGGCATGTGGCATCCTAAAGGAGGGGGTGCACTTTCAGTAGAGGAACCTCTTGCAGTTTATGGCCTTTAATGCTATCTCAGTATCGAAGTGCTATGGCTAAGAGTAAACTTTGAAAATAAGGTATGGGTACTGCCTGCTTGGACAGGCAGAGTCTGAAGAGTCTTGCACAAGTCTTTCCCCTCTTTGTTTCAGTAAGGCTGTAGAGCTTTAAATGTCAGTATGGAAACCTGTGTTCCCATGCACAGTCCCAGCTGCTCTCATATCATGAGGATGAGGCCATGGTACCTTCTACCATGTTGCACAGCTCTGGGGTTAAGAGGTGCACTTGAAGGTCTGGCAACACAGGAGAAGCATATGAGCGAGGAAGCACAAGCTTTCACCAGTCTGACGGGGTGGCAGCTGAGGTATAATTTGCATGATAGACTTCAATGCTGGTTGTGCTTCAAAAGCTTGGATGGCACAGGTTCTTGGAGTGGGCAAGGGACATCCTCCAGGGAAGTACTTCACCGATGGGTCCCACGTGGAGAACTTCCCAACTTCCAGCTGTGTGACAGGGAGGCAAGAGGCTGGGGCTTACCACTTGGAAACACCCCTTGGTCGGGTAGTGGCTTTGGCTGGGCATTTCTGTTGTCAATTGAAACAGCCTCACTATGTTTTCAGACCTGTGTTGTTGCATGTTCTGATTAAACATGCAGGCGGATTGCTTCGACAAACCAAGTGACTTTTCTTTTTGAAATATCCACGTCATGGACTAATGGTTTTCAGCCTAGGGGCTGGAAATTCCCTGGGGTCTATGAAGTCTTTGGAAGAAGCCTCTTGAGAAGCAAAAGAAAAGAGAACCTATTGCTGGAGGGCTTGAATTTGCTGACTACTAAACATATTTTTAGGATGAGGGGCTTGCAAATCAAGAGCCACTGATGTAGAGTAAAAGTCCTGGTTTCTATGTGTATTCAAGGCTGAAATGAACCTTATTTAATAACATGCAAAAAAATAAAGAAAGGCTTTTTGGAAAAGCCTTGCTTCCCAAAGCTCATTGGCCGTTAAAACTGAAAGCCCTGGCTCTGCGAGTTGATCTGCATGGGCGAAGTTCTGTGCTTCCAGATCAGATTGCTGGACGGGGGCCTGCTCAGGAAACTCAGAAGCAAAAGGTTCCTGTGGCATTGCTCATAGGTCTTACTATATATGCAGTTGAACATAGCAAGTTACGTAACTTCTCGTTTTTCTGAGGTGAATAATAGGAATACGCCGCAGCCGTACTATGCAGCCGAGTTAATGCCAGAGTTGGAAGCCTTCCTCACTGCTTAGCCATCTTTTTAATTATTTTCACTCTCGAACCCTAACGCTATCCCATAGCTTGGCTCTTGGGGTTCTGCGTGTTTAATTTGTAAAGTTCTTCGTTCCACTAAGCGAAGAAGAAAGGTTTCTCAGCGCCATGGCTGGTGGGCATCCATTACCCTATAGGTGGCTGGTGCTGTTTCACCAGCGAGGCCGACGGCGCCCAGAGCTGAACGTGCACACATCCTCGTGGACACTTGTGGCTGCTTGTGCTCCAGATGGCACTTCCAAATATATGTAACTTCATGAACTGACTGGTAAATCAACTCTAATTGATTGCAAGCTTTAAACGGAGTAAAATTGAAACTGTACAGACAAGGATTTCAAAGCTGGGCTGCTTTGGAGTTACTTGCCTCAACTTCACAGGGGAAAATCCATCAGGGAAGCATGGGATGTAAAAGAGCGCTCTTGTTTGCGTCTGCCCTCTTTGATTTAAAGATGTAACTTGCTCTTTTAAATTTCCCTTGGGCTGGGAGCCAAACTGTGCTCCCTTGAAGACGATCACAAAGCGAACTTCATTGGAAATGGGATTGGGCTCCCAGCATGGAAAATAGCGATTCAAAAGAACTCTTTTTGGAGATTTATGAGCATATGAAAAGAGGGAGTTACAATGAGTTGTGTAGCTGCGTAGAAACTGTTATTACAGTGATCTCTGTGGTATTCTGGGGTAACTAAATTTCTCCACTGTCATGCAGGATACAGCCATCCTTGCCAGAATAGGGTCCCAAAATCTCCTTTGGGGCACCCTCAGCATTGCTTCCCCTCTAGTACTTGGCGTCCTTCTGTCACCGGTGAGTAAGGGAAAGGCAGAGTGAGAGCGCTGGCCCTTACTGGGAGTGAAGTGCTTGGTGTGTGCAGCCACACAGTTGTCATGGTTGGAGACAGAGGCGGCAATTCCCGTCTCCCCTCCAGCTGTTCACCCTGGTGTTGGTTTTGCTGTTTGGGGCTGTGCTGTGAACTAGGTTACGGAAAGGATCCAAGACAAAAGCGTGGTGAGGGGGAGAAAAGGGATTTTTTTGTTGTTTTGTTTTCCAGCAGTGCCGTTTGCGTGCTGAGAATTGTGTTGACACAACCGAGAGTGGTGAACCGTGGTGTGGAGGTGGAAGCTACTTACACCGGCTTTCTTGTCAGTGCCAAAATACAGCGCAACTGTACCCTCGGGCTGAAGGAGCTGTCTTTCACACAGGGCCAGAAGCTCTGCAAACAGACCCTGCCTTCAGTGGCATCCTGCAAGATGTAATGATCTTTTGTGAAGCTGTTTCAATTGGCTAAATTGGGCTCTCAATTCACACTTGTTTGTGGAGGGATGAGGCCCCAAATAATGGGGCTGCTTCTTTATGCAGCACAGTTAGAATCATGGAGTAGCTTGGGTTGGAAGGGACCTTTAAAGGTCGTCTAGTCCACCCCCCCCTGCAATAAGCAGGGACATCTTCAACTAGATCAGGTTGCTGATAGCCCCATCCAACCTGACCTTGAATGTTTCCAGGAATGGGGCATCGACCATCTCTCTGGGCAACCTGTTCCTGTGTTTCACCACCCTCAGCGTAAACAATTTCTTTGTTATATCTAGTCTAAATCTTCCCTCCCTTGTCCTGTCACAACAGGCCTTGCTAAAAAGTTTGCCCCCATCTTTCTTTTAGGCCCCCTTTAAGTACTGAAAGGCCGCTAAAAGCTCTCCCCAGAGCCTTCTCCAGGCTGAACAACCCCAAATCAAGTCAGTTGTCCTTACCCAGAGGGGTGGGATAAGAATCATTGTTAATCGTGATTTAGTTGTGGAGGTATTTAAAGACTGTGCTTGGTTTGGATATAGTTGTGCCATGTAGGATAAATGTACAGCTTGTCTTTTCTAGCAGTGCTCAGGCTGTAGTGGTGAGCACTGTTGGGGTGGTGGCTAATCCAGGGTTGTCTTCTGTCTGTGCCGTTGAAAGAGCTCCAACCCAGAGATGTAGTTTAGCATGTTAGCTGTCTTTCGGTCCCCTCCCTACCTCTTCCCCAGTAGTTCCAGAACCTTTTCTGGGGTGAGGCTGGTCCCCTTCCTGTTGTAGAATAGACCAGGAGGTAGGTAACCTGCTTGGCTCAGCTATGAGGAGTGTGTGTTTGGACTGTGCTCCTCCCTCCTTGGTTTCTTCATTTCATCCTGCTCAGACTGGGAGTGGTGTGTAGTTGGCAGCCCAGACTATCCTTTGTTGGCCAAATCTAGGTAGCCTTGTTGACAGTCGGCCTCGGTTGGGCACCAGGCAAAGCCAGTGGTCTTCTGCTTTTTCCAGCTGAAGTTGGGCAGACATATTTTATTCCTGGCAGCCCCGTAACTGCCTTGGCAAGAAGATCTCTTTAGCCACCGTTGTGTCCTGCAGCTGGGGCCAGGAGGTGGTGCAGAGTCCCCAAGTTCATCGTATTGCTTTTGACAACAATCCAGGAGGCTTAATGTTTCTTGGGGCCCTTCTTGTTGACTTTTCACAGAGCTGTGTCAAAACCGTTGCTGGTGTTTACACAGAAAACGAAAGTTGGCATGATCCAGCCTGCCCCGATGTTCCTGTGTTAGTCTTCCAATGAGTCTGCTTTCTGTGCCTGGTGCCCAGCACTGCCTTGCTTCTCCCACTGGCAGGTGGGCACCGCTCGCTCGTGATTCCTGTCTAGGCAGCCTGTGCCTTCCCACAGCAGCCGCTACCTGCTGAAATGTTCTCCAACATCTCCAGGGAGGTGTGACCTCTGGGGATGAGAGAGGGTAGAAGAGGGGCTCTGCTCCCAGTCCCCGTCTCAGCTCTGATCCTTCTGTTTGGGAGTTGGGGGGTGGAAATTCTGTTATGTGGTGAGAGCAGAAGGCTGGGAATTGATACTTTCCTAGAAGGCGAAGAAAAATGTGTAACCCTTACTGATGCACGCCAACAGCTCTCCTGGCTTTCCCTTTTCCTGTAATGTGGTGGTATGTATTTGTGAAGACAGTGGTGGCTCTCAAAGGGGCGCTGGAAACATCACGAACAGTCAGTGGTTTAAGCCTATAATACCTTTTGCACAACTGAGGGTGTTTCTGTTTTGTAATGCCTAATATTTGCAAGGTCCTGTGTAGCCATCTCCCCTATTGGTATCATAGTGCTTTTTGAAGGAGAGGGGAGGGGGGTGGCTTTACCTCCATTTATTGGGGAAGGACAGACTCAGAGGAAGGATTTTTCCGAGGTTGCCTAGCAGGACAGAGGTAAAAATCAGGTTTAATGAGTCCCAGCCTGTTGCTGGAGCCATGAGCTATAGGCTGTGTGCAAGTCTAGGGACTTAACAAGTGTTAATGTCATGTGTCCCAGGCTGGGGGATTTTTATTCCTGCTACAGTAATGATGCCATTTTCCAGACTGTGTCGTGCCTTGGCTTTATGTCTTGCTGTGTTTAAATTCATCCTCGTTCCTCCCCTCCCAAACCGGGCCTGATGTTCCCATCCTTATTTGTCCTTCCTCGATTCTCTGCCGCCTTTGAGGAGCTTCCTCGAGGCACGATATGCCTGTAGAAGCCCGGGAACTGGTGTACACGAAAGGTACCCCCCACCACTGCCTCCGCCTTTCCAAAAGCCCTGGCAAGCCCGAGCGTTGGGCGAATACCTGCAGCTCCCCGTGCAGCGGGAATGCGGCTTTGCGTTGCTGCGGATGGCGGCGCCAGCCAAGGAACCCTGTGGGGAAGAGGCTTCGTTCCTTGGCACGGCTTGCGCGTGTGGTAGAGCTCTCTGCTCGCTTACGAGCTTCTCTGGAGGTGTTAGTGGAGGGAAGTTACGGCTGGAAAGAATAGTTGGCCAAGCGTAAAGCCCGGCTTCTGTTGTTGTCCCTCTGCGTTTGGGGAGGGAGAGGGTGGAAAGCAGTGGTTTATTGCTAACAGCTTTGAGAACTGCTGTGAGCAGAAAATAGCGGGAGGAATCTCATTTAATTTTAAAGCGGTCTTTTATCCGCTCTGAAAGTACGGCATGGCTGTAGCCCTCCGCTCCACCAGTTGCTGGCTGGAGGCAGCGATGGGCTGGGCTGGAGGCACACGAGAGTGCTGCTCCGTGCCAAACGCTGGGCTCTGCCAAGGTACCTCGGTCTATGGCTGCAACCCCCCCGTCTGCATCTCTTCACCATTTGTGTGTATTTCCCCAAACTGGTGACTGACTCCCCTCCTTTCCATTTCTCTTCTTAACCTAACGTAGGACGTGGGTTTGGAAGGCGGGTTGGCGTCTACCTTTCTTCCCCACAGGGTTCGGGGTTTTTTGGCATGTCACTGTTGGGAATTNCGTCGTAAGAAGTGTTGGCCCATATAAGCTGGATATGATCTCTAATCAACTCTCCCCAGTGTTATTAGTATGTGTGTATATATAGATGTAATTTTTAATAAAATTCAATTCTTCGATGCCCAAATTAGCTTCTGGAGGCAAAGGTTACAAAGAAAGGGAGGTGCTCTTAGTGCCATTGATTGTATAGTAACTAATGCTTGTAAAATGGGCACACCTTGCGGTTGTGAAAACAAAGCAGGTTCAGACATGGTGGTCTGATCCTCTCCTGCGTTTCTCCTAGGAAAGTCACCCTCACCCCCCCACCCCTTCCCCCAGTGTATAGACCATAATGCTGCAGTTCTGAATCTTGGGGGTATTTGGGCTGTGCATTTCACAGGTGAAGAGATGGGGGTGTGGAAGGTGAGCCCACTACTTTTTCTGGGGGTGAATTGCTGTATGTAGGCTGCTGAGCCTTCTCCAAGTTACTGTCTTTTCCAGGTGACTTATGTGGCTTCTTCTGAATTTTTAGATGAATGGGCCAGACTTTGCAAAATAGAGATATGTTATCAGCTTATTTAAAGCTCTACAAATGCATGTATTTCTCTAGGCTGGAAAGAGAGATATGGGCCAGGACAAGCTTGCAGACTGGGCACAGTATGGTGAGTGGTGACGTGCGGCCAGGGTGAGGGTATTGCCACAGTCGCAATGCTGTTTTGCTTTGCTCAGAGCGCTTCCATGCCCTTTTGTCTTTCCTTAGGTCGATCGTGAGGAGCTGAACACCCTCCCTTCCCGCCCCTCTGATCAGATTCCTTGTAAATGAAGCTCACCTGCTCCCCGAGGGCCAGACCTCACTGATGACTGGGAAGCAAAGAGTACCTAGGAAAGCACTTTTACCACGGACTCCACCTCAGGAGCACCAGGAACTCGTCTTCTAAGTAAAATCTGTGCCCTTTCCGTGCAGACCCGATGTCTGCTGCAATGGATACAGAATCGACATATTCGGGATACTCCCACTACTCAGGTCACTCCAAAAAAGCCCACAGACAAGGGTAAGGAAATGTTTATTTTTAATTACGTGCTGCTCTAAGCTAGGATGTGGCCTGAGGAGAAAAAAAAACAAACCAACAACTGTAAGCCAGAATGAAATCAGTGGGGCCACAGCTCTGGAGGAGATACAAGTGGAGAGTCCTCATGAGGAACCCAGTGAGGAGACTGGAAGTAATAATGCTGCTAATTTAATGATATGCAACCTGTTGGATGCACTTTGGGGTCACGTATGGCCAGAAAGATTGAGAAAGCACCAGCAGAAGGAAACAATCACTTAACTCTGCTCTTAAAGTGCGAGGGATGAGTAGAGTCTCTGGGGAGAAGACGCGTCAGACTTCCTAAACGGATAATTCCCATTTGTTGTCTCTTCTGATGCCATTTCTTTATTGTGTAACAACAAGGTTTCCTATCTCTCCTCACCATCCTCCTGGCTACTCTTGTTGGTGTGTTGGGTTTTTTTTTAATAGAATTCGAGTGGTGCTTGAGTCCACAACAAGTCCTTTGTCAGCATTGATTGGATTTGAAGTCAGGCTTTTCTGAACTTGAATACCAAGCCCTCTCTGTTGTGATAGTTCAGCAGCCTCAAAAACCATCTTGCTCTAAAAATTCTGATTACTTGGAAACATTATCTTTTTTTTTTTTTTCCTCCTCCATCATCATTAGTTTTACATGCAAAACGTGTGCCATTTACAGTCTTTGCAACTTAGAATTGAGCTGATCCAAAATAACTTTGCATTTCAGAAGCAATTATCCTGGGTGGTTGGAAAAAGAATTCTTCCATGAAATGAAATATTTTTGCTCGCAGTCCAGTTATTGAGTAAAACATCTCTTGTTTGCCTTTTCTGCCTTCTTTAACACCCCCACCCCCCAGTATGGATTGCTCTTTGAAGCTTAGAATGCCATGTGGGAAGATGCCTTCAAAGTTCCCAAAACAACATACAAAATCCTAGAGCCTCTTACTGTGAACAGTAAAAAGTCTCATCCCTGAGACCTTTTGGCTTTGGTAATTCCAAGAGAGGTGCAATGGAGAGAGCAGAGCTGAAACACTGGATTCTCCTGAGCTTTAAGCCGGTCCCTGAGCACAGTGAGGGTCTCTGGTGCAAAGGCTGCTTTCCTGTCCAGGTAGGAAGAGGGAGGAAAATATTGGTGAGCAAATTGATGGGCCTTACCTCATCTTGAGACATTCTCAGATGAGAAGTTGTGAGGTCTACAAGGGTACTCTGGAAGTAAGCAGTACCCTGGTACCCTTGATGATGTTGCTGCCTTTGTAAGAGGTTAACTGGGGGTTATTTACCAGTCAAAATAAACTTCACCAGTTGTCCTACAATGTTAAGGTCCTAGCTGTCAAGACTACTTTGCAGGAACTAAAGCCATCTTGATCAATTTTAACTGTGCATCTCCCCGTGAGACACTTTATTGCAGGTGGAGAGCTGTGTAGACCGATTAATTCCAAATGGAGTTACCAGTTGTTGGGAGAATGCGAGCTTCCCTTGCAAGTGCAGCACTGGCAGAAGTTGTTTTAAGAGAAGATGAGGTGGTGGGGATGTACCCCTGTCCCATTTGCTCCCCTCTCCAGTCACTGAGAGGGCAGACTGTCCCAGCAACCAGGCTGTAGGCTGCTGTGGGCAAGGTCCCTTTCTACCTCTTCCAAAGCTTGTTTTGTCACAGATTGAGTCAATATTGATGAAGAGAAGGGCAAGCATGACTACAACCTAATGCTTAGGGCACCTGCTGCAGGTAGAAGTGTAAGCAGATTCCATGCCGTGCTCCAGAAACTATCTGGTAACGTTGTTCTCTTCTTGCTCTGTTTGGAAAAGGAGTCGGGACAGGCATAAATCGCCGCGAAGCAAAGATGGCAGTCGGTCTGAGAAGTCCGTCACTATCCAGACACCTCCTGCAGAGCCGCTGCTTGGGAATGATGCCTCTCGGGCGGAGGAGGGCCAGGTAAGGAAGGGAGTGAAAGCAAACATTGAGCATGGTTTCTGGAACAGAACGTATGACTTACCGGCACAAGAGTAGAAAAAAACTGTTACTCACGTGCTGTTAATAAAGAATTACGACTTATGGGCACCCTTTATTCATGCATAAAGTCAAGGTCTCAATCAGTTTTGTCTTTTTCCGAGAGCATTATTTTTGACAGCACCAGTGCTGATGCGACTACTCCTGGGGCACTAATTTGCCCCTGTCTCCAGAGCGTCACCTGCCAAGCTCTATAGAAACATCTTGTTTCCGTCATCTCACTATGCATTATTCAGGTCAGCCCTTTCACCTCTATGTGCACTTTTGTTTTTAAGCAGGATTTGCTCTGGGTAATCGTGTAAAGCACATTAGGACCAGGATCCCAGTTGGGAAAGGGGGCAAGAAATGTAAAACTAATGTGAAATAGCTGGGAAGAAGGGTGAACCCAGTGAAAGCTAGTATATTAATACTCGGTTAAATAAAGAATGGACTAATGTTGGCTTTAGATTGCACCTGGGATGGATCCAGTATTCTCTCAACTCTAGCAGTTGATGTGAGGGTGCATATTCGTTTTCAAAGAATGGCTGATGCTGCAAGACAGAATGCAGGATGTTTCAGTGCCTCCTGGGTTGTATTTGGGGTGTGTTAATCCTTGGCCGTGGGGCTTCACCTCTGCCCTTTCAAAACAAAAAAAAATGATGCCCAGTTTCCACCAAATTGTGTATGGTAGTACTTGTAACAGTTTTCACGTAGCTACAGGTGGGCTTACTTCATGTACTGCCATTTGGTATTTTTGCATTCAGATGCTTGTTTTCATGAGTCCCAGATATTACTTCGAATAGATCTAAAGGTTCTGGTGAATTCTTAAGCCCTTGTTTTCATGCAGACCTCCTCAATGTGAATTAAAGTCAAAGCGAAATAAGCTGATGTATGAGCAAGACTTTTCTTCTAGGGAGCAGGGTGTCCTGGGTTGGGTCCAACAACTTTGTACCACTGGGGATTTAGACTCATATTTCCATATAACTGCATGATTTTTTACTTGTGCCACTTGAAGTGGGAAGAGCTGTTCTAAGGGGTAGACTGGGACTAGGGTTGCTGTGGTCTTCTGGGTTGTAGCCTTAGGCTGCTGTGGTGTTTCTGTCCCTTCTCTCTTCTGCACAGTTTCTTGGTCCATCAAACGGAGGAAGCTATGCAGAGCTATTTCATGCATAAACATAAAATAGTTGAAATGCTTAGGTTGCTTTACTGGAGACACTGGCAAAGAGGGAAATGTGATGGGATTATGCTGCCTTTCAGGACCTACTACAATGCAGATATCTCTTCTGGGGCCTCTGTTTTGGTGAGAAGCGACTCAAAAAACTCATATTGATTCAAGATGCTGACTGTTTGTGGTTGGTCTCTCTCAAAACCCCACTGCTCTAGGCATGGGAGGTATTCATGTCTTGGAGTGCGTTAGAAGTTAAATCCCTGGAGTTGTTCGAAGTAGTCGTGCTGCCTCTGTCTACTCCTTTCCCAGAGATTCTTGAAGATTTTCCTCTAATTCTTTTAAAGTGAATAAAGGTTTAAAACGATGCCTGTTTCTTTAAAACAAAACATTTTGATCAGCAAGTGGGGCTGCAGAAGTCTGGAGGAGGGTGTAAATCCTATTAGTGACACGGGCTGCAGGAAGATATGCTCAGGAGGGTAGGAGGAAGAGCAAAATGCGTGCTTCTGAATGATCATCGCAGCTACAAAGGTGTCAGGTGCCAAGCAACAAAGCACATGCATTGCCGCGGTTTGGTGTGTATTTGTGGGAAGCATCGGGAGTCTTCATGGGCATGAGTCACTCCAGCAGCAGCTGTGAGTCAAATCCATACATGTCAGTGTAACTCTTTGGCCGTGCCAGCACCAGTAAGGAGCAATTGGAGGCATCGTGGGATGGGAGAACTAGCTTGCAGAAGTCCTCTGATGTAAACTAGGGAAGAAATGAGACTTTCAGAAAATGTAATGTAATCTGAAGCTTGACTATATGGCGACTGTATTTCAGGTAAGCTTCTTTGTGGCTGAGTGGCTCTCTGACAATGTTCTGGACACTAATACCAGAGCTACTTAGGTAGTCTAGGATCCTCTAAATTTAAAGCCCCATCCCTGAAAATATCCTCTTTGACCACCTATGATTTGTTGGTTTAACTAAACTTTTTTTAGAATATGTCAGCTATTGAGGGCAGTGCTACTGTAGAGGAGAATAAAAGAAAACAAAGTGGAGGAACTTGCTGGAAGTGCGGTTGCTTCTGTTATGGATGGAAAAATAACGTGTGAACATGTTTTTGATTGTGTAACAACAACAACTGGCTTGAAACACTGAAAGGAAAGTTTCCCTTCCAGGTGCTTCTGTGGTGCACTTGCACCGCAGAACTTGTGGGCTGGAAGAGTGCTAGTCCTTGCCCTGCACATGGGAACTGATAATTACTGCAGTTTCCAAGAGTTATGTGATATTACTCGTTACGTGCGCTGGAAGAGGAACCTCTGGGGTACAGTGAGTGGCATAGCAAGTTGAGCTACCTGCGCTACAGTTACAGGTTTTTAATACCTAACGTTTATAGTCACTGGTTTGGACAAGTTGCTGTTGTATCCAAACCTTTGTTAATTTTCAGGGTTGATTATTCAATATATTGAAGGTGGTGCTTCTGCAATATTTTTTTCTGGGACTTAAGTCTGTTGAAACAATGTTTTTCCAGGCAAGAAAAACAGAAGACCTGGAAGGAATAACCTGATTGTTTCAATATTATTTTTTTTATCTCTTCCTCCCTCAGGATGACAACTGGGGTGAGACCACGACAGCAATCACAGGCACCTCTGAGCACAGCATTTCCCAGGAGGACATTGCCCGGATCAGTAAGGATCTGGAGGACAGCGTTGGTTTGGAATGCAAACGTTACCTGGGCTTAACAGTGGCAGCTGTTCTCGGACTCCTTGTCTTCCTTACCCCCATCGCCTTCATCCTGTTACCCCAGATCCTGTGGCGGGATGATCTGGAGCCGTGTGGTACTGTCTGTGAGGGACTGTTCATCTCTGTGGCGTTTAAACTCCTCATTCTCCTGATTGGGACCTGGGCTCTGTTTTTCCGCCAGCCTAAGGCAGATATACCGAGGGTGTTTGTGTTTCGGGCCCTTCTGTTGGTCCTCATCTTCCTGTTTGTGTTTTCCTACTGGCTCTTTTACGGCGTTCGCATCTTGGACTCGAAGGACACCAACTACCAAGGAATAGTGCAGTATGCGGTGTCTCTGGTGGATGCTCTGCTCTTCATTCACTACCTGGCCATTGTACTGCTGGAGCTGCGGCAGCTGCAGCCCATGTTCACTGTCAAGGTAGTTCGGTCAACGGACGGAGAGTCGCGATACTACAGCTTGGGGCACTTGAGGTAGGTACAAGCCCTTGAAGTCCAGCGCTGTAGACAAATGTGTCTATGCATGAAGCATCAAATGCTTTTGTAAATGCGATATCACTGGTTCCTGAATCCTAGGACTCCCAGGGGAGTCCTAGAGTCTCTCCTCCAAAGTTACCAAACCGAACCTCTCTTCCCCTCTGCGACTGTAGGAGGGGTTGTCCCTGCTTCAGAGGACTCCTGTGCATTTCTGTAAATGAAAAGAGCTGATGGCACAACTTCAGGCTGGTCATGGGGCTAAGTCCGATGAGATCTTTGAGATCCTTCTCTGGGCTTCTTGCTCTGTCCCATTACTGGAGGAAAGGGGAGAGGCCTCCTTGTGTGGCTGGGGATGGCTTGTGCTCTTTGGCTGTATGGGCCAGGTACCGCTTTGAGAGCAGCCCTTCAGGCCGTGCAGAGCATCCCTCCTCAGAGAACTCCTGATGGCAGGCCAGTCCGTGTGGCAGGGGCTGAAGGAAAAAGTAAGTGGCCCTGTGTGAGAAAGCATTCAGCAACCTAACGTGCTGTTGCAAACGTCCATTTGTCCTCGTTGCCCTGTGCAGTGAAGAGTCTTGTGAGGAGCCTGAATGAACATTCCTCGGGTTGGATCAAGCACTGTCGTTTGGATCCTGTGTGCGCCTTTTGCGGCCAGTCGAAATGCTCGTCTTCAGGTGTTTGTGCTCTGGAGCCTGTCACTGTGACCGGTTGGGGCTACCTTGAAGGGCTTAGTCAGGTAGCTACACCATGGGATCTGAAGGCTGCCTCCAGTGGCTGTGGGCTCTTTCCTTGTTTCTAAGATCAGCAGTTTTCCATAGTTTTGTGTTGACTTGAGGGAAATAGCGTTTAGTCCCGCTGAAGCAGTTGCCTTGATGCAGCCAAAATCTCCCAGCAGTTCAGGCATTTAGGAATAATGTTTTTAATGAGCACTGGAGCACATGGAGGTGCTTCTTTCGGCAGTGCTATGCTGCTCCTGGTTTGGTTTTGTGGCACGATACTCTGTCATAGGTATGGATCGGTTTGCTGGGTCAAATGTATCTGGGAGTGTTTGGGAGCTGTGTGATATCCATAGGTATGATACAAGCATGCCTGCTTCCACCTTCCTGCTGAGATTAATGCTTCCCTCAGCAAAGCTACCAGAAAGGACAGGTGTCTCAATCTCCTGAGTTCCCGTGTCCTGTGAAGCTCTCTAGAAATCTCTTAGTTCCTGTAGCCTGTGAAGCTAGCAGCTGAGCTCTGAAGATGATTCCCCAGACTGTATGTGCGTTTAAACATCTGTTCTGCTTATCCTGTCCAGACCCCTGTGGCATGCGTATCTATTGCAGATGGAGAGATTAGTGTCTGCTGGTTTAAGTGGATGTAGCAACAGTCTCCTGCAGCCATTAGCTTAGCAATGGAATTGCTTTGAAGGAGATTTAGTGGTTGAAGCTCAAGCCTGGGAGTTGACTCCTGGATGTTGTTTCTGGCTTAATGGAAGAACTCAAGGCCTTTTGGGTGAGCTGGGTGTGGACTCTGCTGCTGTTTTGCTTCTTTGTAAAATGTGAAGGAGAGCCCCTCTTCTGTAGTGGAAGTGCTCCCATTGACTTAATGAAATGTCACCTTCAGGGTTTAAAAAAATGAAATAATCTCTGGTGGTTTCCTCGTGAAATTTTTTGTGTTTTTTTTTTTTTTTAACTTAAAAATTCGTCTGTGGTACATGGCAGATCCAGTGTAGCCTTTAAGACTAGGGAGATGGAGAGGTGAGGCAGTTCTCTTGTAAGTGAATTCTGCACAGAAAGTTCAATACAAGTATGTATATACCTATATATGCACACACAGTGTGCAGGTTTGATTTGAGAGAGTTTGCTCGTTGCTTGGTGGTAGACTGTGGGTTTGTGTTCAGAGGAATTAAGATCCTACGCCTGCCAAAGTCTGCATGCCTGGCTTTAACTGTATAAGTAGCCTTGCCATTGGAGGCAAAGAATTTGCTCGAGAATCAAGGCCTAAATATTTAATAGCGTGTGTGTTAGAAACTGTGTTCTTCCCAATTTTCTCTTTGCAGCAAGGTTTTGAAATGCTTTGGGTGATGCCAGGGCAGCAGAGAATTGTAAAACCTAGGGTGAAGTCTGAGATGTATGAAAAATTAATAACTTCTCATTTGTTGGCAAGCTGATTGCAATTTTGTTTGGCATATTGAATCCAAACCATGCAAGCATGCAGATGCTTCAGTATCTTGTGTTAGAGGAGAGTCTTGTCAAGCGTGTCTAATAATGGTAAACTGGTGTTGCTTTTTCCTTAGTTTCTGACAGATGAGTATAATGTGCATTGACGTGTGTTTTGAAGCCTGTGTGTCCTTCCTTCTTTACTAATGTAAAGGTAGAACTGTGTAGGTTTGATCCGTGGCCAAGTGTCTCCCAACTGAGGGAGAGTTCGTTCTCTCTCTCTCTCGCTACAACAGGGAGAGTTACTTGCATGTAAATGGTAAGAAGTGCTGGTATTGATACAGAGTGTGGCCCCAAAGGGATAAACACTGTAAGAAGCGATTGCAGTTGGTATCTCCTCCAGATTCTAAAGGCTTAGGATTCCAAGATGTTTATGCAAAACATGAGAAATTTGGGAACTTTTGCAGACCTTTGCAGCATAAGAAGGACATGGACCTGTTGGAGCGGGTCCAGAGGAGGGCAACGAAGATGATGAGCTTCTCAGCCTGGAGAGGAGAAGACTCTGGGGACAACTTATAGCAGCCTTCCAGTATCTGAAGGGCATCTACAAGAAAGCTGGAGAGGGACTTTTTACCAGGGCATGTAGTGATAGGATGAGAAGTAATGGCTTCAAACTGGAAAAGGGTAGATTTAGACTAGATATTAGGAAGAAATTTTTCACTGTGAGGGTGGTGAGGCACTGGAACAGGTTGCCTAGAGAAGTTGTGGATTCCCCATTCCTGGAAGTGTTCAAGGCCAGGCTGGATGGGGCTTTGAGCCCCATGGCAGTGGGTTGGAACTCGATCTTCAAGGTCCCTTCCAACCTAAACCATTCTATGATAATTTTGCAAAGTTTCCGTAAAGGTCTCGACGTGCTTGTTGGTGAAACGTCAGTCAAGGTCTCAAGGGGCTGCCGCCTGCCTCTGGTTGGCTCTCTGGCTGAGGCACAGGAGGTCTGTTGATGGGAAAATGCGGAGACATGCAAAGACAGTTTGGATTATTCAGGAAGACTGGAGAAGCAGCCTTGTGGGTGTGCTGGAGAGGTGGTTTTAGCTATGTATGGAGTATGCATATAGTACTTGTTGCTGCCTCTGGGCTCTCCATTTGCCACCATGCATGCTTGCCTCACCCCAGCGCTTTTCAAGGGGTCTTACAGAGGTTGTGGGCTGCTGCCTGGAAGGAGGGAAGTGTGCTTTAACAGGTACAGCAATCTGACTGCCTCCTGAAATCAAAACCTTGCTGCCTCAGTCCAGCTTTTTGTACTCTTTATGCTTCCAGATACCTTAAAAGTTTCAGTGCCTGGCTCTGCATGGAGTCTGTCTTCCTTAACAGTCCAGCGTGCTCCAGAGAAGCTGGTGGTGAGAAGGCTCTTGAGATATCTTATCTTGTTGAGTGTTGCTTCTTGGAGTAGCTCTGGATTTTCCACAGGAAAATTGTTGATATCAACATTTTCAATCCAAGGTGGAAGCTTTCAAATTCTAGGTCTTTTCTGATGAGGCAGAGGGAGCTGCTATGTGAGTATGAGGGGGGAAAAAAAGGCTTTCTGGGGGAGGAGGGATGAAAACAATAGCTAAGCCACCCTTCTGGAAAACCATGTTTTTGCCAGGCAGGGTACAGACAGGATTTTCCACCCTCCTTGGCTCCAAACACGGCAAAGAAGCTGAAAGTGCTGAGTTAGGTATTCCACTCCACCCCTGAGGGCCCTAGGTCCAGGAGGGTAAGCATATTTGGGAGTAGTTCCCCAAATTCGTATTATAATCAACCTATTAATAGGCTGGCTTGGTCCCACCCCCAGCACTTTGGCTGTAACTTTTCTTCTGGGAGACTTGACTGCCAAAATGAGCGTTCCCTTTGGCATCGGTTCAGGAGCTTGGGTGGGGGGAGGTAAAAATTAAATTGGAGTCCCAATGAATGTGGTGCCAAGTCTCGGCTCGCTGACTTGCTCTGCTGCTCCTGGTAGAAGGGGTTGCCATGCAGAGGGAATGCTTTATGGTGGTATGTACTGGTAAAGAGCAGGGAGCAGAGTAGGTGCAAGAAAGGTCAAGCCTGGGAAAATGCGAGAGAGGTTGGGTGGGGATGCTGGCGAGACTTTTGAAAGCAACAACAAAGGGAAACAGGTGGGGGAGAGCGACAGTAGATAACCTTGCTGTTGTAAGGCTGATAGTTTTGTGAGCTGAGGCTTGGATTTGAAGCTGAGGCTTTGGTTTGTCCCTACGGATAGGGACACTGATGGCACCTGTCATCCACAGTTCAGTTCCTTCTGGATGGCTCAGAAACTATGTAGGAAGGATGTTGCTGGAGAAAACCCTCCTTTTCTGTAGTTAGGGTGTTAAACGTATTCCCTTCCTCTCCAGTGAGTACTCTTTCCCCACCCTAGAGCTTTGCTAGTCTAGACAGCTCAAGAAAATGAATGGCTTCAAACACATGTGGTAATTACTGATCTTACACATAGACTGAATGTTGGGCTCCAGAGTAGTCTTGGTTTTCTGAGGTTAGAAATGTCTGAGAGTGGGTCTTTCTCCTCCCTTTTGCTCATCCCTGCAGTAGGGATATGAGGAGCAGGGCCATGATAGTTCATCACTTGTCAGGCTCTATGAAGTACTGAGAGCTTCAGTCTGCTTTTCTGTCCTTCCTGGCATGGGCTTGCCTTTACGAACCATCTGGCTGGGAAGCTGGTGGGGGGACCTCCATGCGCCTTTGGAATCAGGGTACAGCTTTTGCAGGCAGCTGTGAGCTGGTTGATGTTCTCCATCCATCTAATCAAGAGAGGCTTAGTATTTAGAAATATCAGCTCTGTCTGGGAAAAGTCTGTTAGAGCATGGCCTGTACCTGTGTTACCGCTCTGCATTCGGATGGATGTTTCCTGGACTGTGGTTTAAAAATCCAGGAAGGGAGCAGCTACTTCCTCAAAACAGGGATCTGTCCCTGAAGAGCCTGCACCTTCCCTGCAGGAGCTATCAGTGTCATATTGAGACTTCTCATGGTTTGCACATGGTCACAAACCAAAGTAGAAGCATGCACATTTTGTGGAAGGGGAAAACATTCAGCTGAACTGGAGGCAGCAGAGGAGCTGTTTCTTAGGTGGTGCGTGAGCCCTTTAATACAAACCAGAGCTGAAGCAAAATGGCATGGTGGAAGCTGATGGCACTTTTGACCCAGCTGCTTTGGGTTGGCAGTCTCACATCCGTGGAACCTGTTGCTTATAGAACCGATGTCTAGGTTGTCAGTATTTACTGATCTGATCTGATGAGCGCTCCCTTGCCTGTGTCCCTTGGTGCCACTGGGGCCGTGTTCCCTAGCGAGGGGGTGCGTAGAGGGCTCAGGAGTAGGAAGTTCTTCATGCTCCCACCTGCATTTGTAAGCCTCGCACATCTGATCTTGCAACAACGAGGTGTTGCTCAAATATGCCTCCCGTTATCAAGGATGAAAATTTTTCTAATGAAGAACACTGATCAACGTTTGAACTGTACAGGGCACTCTTGCCTTGATTGTGTCAACACTTCTCTCTAGGTTATGCTGTCCTAAAATCTCCCTATCCCCTGACCCCCAAAGGGGAAGGCTTCCATGGCATAAAGACAACTTTGTTTTGTTTCTAGTGTGGTGAAATATATCAGCTTAACCATGGGTTTAGGAAGCTGGATCTCTTGCCCGAGGCAAGAGCTGCTGAAATGTTGCTGTTTTCTGGTGAAGGAACTTCATAATGTGTGTCTAATTGCATTGGTCATTCCTAGTGTGACTGGTCCCATACACTTGTGGGCGTTTTCTGTTTCCAGTCGGGTGGTCAGAAGTGGGACTGCAGGACAAGCATTGGTGCGATGCTGTACCTGCCCAGCTAAACCCTGCTGGAGGCACTCCAGGCTTGTGCCTTCTACCCTGTGCACAGTTTGCTTGGTCTGTGTTCCCAGGGACTAGAGGAATTACACTGACCCTCCTTTCTTCCTTGGGGTTTCTTCAACCCTCACTGTCTTCCATAGTGATAAACACTGTCATGAAAGAGATTGAGCTGATGAGTTTTTATCTTGTTCTGTAGCACGACATCTTGTTAACTGTCCTGCTGCCTTGATTACAGCCTTCCTAGAACAGCGTGTTCCACAGACCAGCGACTTTGCAGAGCCTGTGTGAAATTAGCCTCATTCCTGAATGAATTTTGTTTTTCTGTCCTGAAATCTGTACAAGGCACCATGATGAGCATTTGTGTGACTGTCCCTCCTCCCTCCCCCCATCACCAAACCTGATGAGCACCAGCATTAAATAGTCTCTCCTCCCAAGAAGTTCTGGGATAGCCGGCTGAATGGGTGTTAATTGCATCTGCAAGTGTGAAGCTCCTGAAGAAGCTGAGTTGTCTGCTGCAGTGCAGTTTCTTTAGCACTGAGAGGTGTCAGACTTGTGACCTCCAAGGCAATGTCTTTCCAGCAGCACTTCACATAATTGGGTGCTCACATCCACCTTTTTGCAACTCATCATCTCCGCAGCTGGGCTGCTTCTCCATGCTCCCATTCCTGAGCCTGCAGAACTCTCTGTCCACAGCTGTGTGGCATGGGCAGTTGAGCATTAACACCCTTCAAACACCCCATGCCATGGAGTAGCCATGGAGTAGGGAAGGAAGCTCTGACTTAGGGCTGAACTGATAATGACTTCATGGCAAAAGACTTCCAACCGCATTCTTAGTCACAGGCCATACCTTTTCCCCCTCCCGCCTACATCTGCTGCCTCCCCTTCAGGAGGATGGTGCTGCAGAGAGCAGTTCACCTGATTGCTCTTGCCGTGAGGGTACCCGTGGAACTGCAGAAGGGAATTTTCCAGTAGCCTCTAAAAAAAAAAAGAAGTGTGCTGTTGCCTGCTGAGCAGGGAGCAGTCTCCTTTGATGCTGCAGATGAGTTATGGGAACGGTGCCTTGTTCTGTTTTACGAGGGTCTGTCTGATGGTGCATGGAATGTGTTGTCAGCAAAGACCAGATAGGACATCTTACTTGGGTCAGAGCAACACCTCATTAAAAGGATGTTTGTTTGTGACAGTAGTGAACAGCAGACTCCAGAAGTGCCAGGTGCTTCTCATTAGAGGGGAGGGGAAAGTCTAGGATGGACCGTCAGTATCTGACTACCTGTACAACTCATCTGGGAGTTTCTGATGTGGTAAAGCCTGTCTCCAAAGGCTGGGAGGGCTCCGCTTTTCTGAAAGGAGCATGTTTTCCCAGCCTCTTGCCTTTCTACATATGCTTTTCCTTGATCTTTGATCACCCCCACCGCCCCTTGTGCACACACTGCCTCTCCTCTCCTTTTCAGCAGGAGTTGAGTGTACCAGACCACCGCCCGGGTACCAGTCGTATTGTGCTCCTGCAGATGCACCAGGCAGCAGTGGCGAGTGGTGCAGGGTGATCGTGACACCCTGGAGCGGTCTCACATTTTTGGAATACTTAATACTTTAAAAGTTTACAAGCCTACTTGTAAGTGAAGGGCCTGCTGTCAATTATTAATCCCCCTGGCTAGTATGGTATTACTTGCTCCCTGACAGGAGCTGCTTGGCTTTGTCCTTCTGAAAGAGATGGTGTGGAGGCAACGCCATTGGTTTCATCTGCAGGGATTTTCCCTTCTTGTTGGTTTGTCTTTCCAAATCAACGCTGCCCAGAAGTACAAGAACAGCGTGCACTCCTGCCTACCCTGTACTTAAGGGGTTTGTCATGTAATTTCTCTTCCCCCTGCTGTTGGTGCCCTCCAAATTGCCTGTGTGTACCACCCACGGAGACAGATGGTCTCCCTAAGCTGCTGAACAAATTTTGTGGCTGTGAAGATACTTTTATCCTCAAATGCTGCAGAAAAAAATTCCACCCCCTCAACCTTTGACACCCGTTTCTTGTGGTGAATGATGAAATAGAAATATTCTGCAAAGGAGTGAGCTGTGTGCCCTTTGGGGGAAAGGAGGTGGCTCACTTTTTGTTAAAAGTGCAAGAAATTGTGAATTTACAGTTCTGGTACAGCACAACCAAGTAATATGTCCAAGAAAACTGGAGGCTAATTCCTGACTCTACCTTGAAGGAATAAGGAAGAGTTAACAGGGAGCAGGGTGGTAGTAAAAATTTATTATTTTTTTTTTTTTGCCACAAAAGTGAGGACAATATTTTTGCTTATAACTCGATTTCCCCCTCTAGCACTCAATTCCCTTAAATGAACCTCTGTGCTTAAATTCCCCTTGTGCAGTTGAGGTCAAGTGGGGGCCTCAGCTGACAGTTTGGGGAGAGCTATTCCCCAGCTGACAGCAAAACAGGCTTCTCGTCACAGCAGTGAGGATCTTATCTGCGGTTTGGGGGCTGCCAGCACTGGTTTGCGCTCCCCAAGTCCTTGTGGAGGGTCATCTGCATCCTTGTTGGGGCTGGATTTATGATGCTCAGCTCGGAACTGCAGATCATGCCCCTGCGTCCCCAGCATTGTTTGTAGGGTCACTGGGTGCCGGCTTTAAAATGATGTGGCTTCTGCTTGTGCAAAGCCTGCTTGGGGTGGAGCTGGGTGGGGGATGCCCTGTGGTGGAGGGATGCTGTGCAGGGCGAGCTGATACTCCTCTGTGTGCAAGGGTCTGCTAGCAGGTGGCATCGATACTGCCTCTTCAGGGTCTGTCCACGTAGGTCTGCAGGGAACAATGCTCCAAGGTGTTGAGAGAAATCCTGGAAGAAGTTGAAGCTGCTGTATTGATGCAAGTGTCACACTTCATTCAAAGTCTGGCCCGGTTAATCCCGTCTCCTGCTGGGGGTCAAGTAAGAGGTGGTCCTCTTTCCTGAGAGAGCACCCTACCAGGCTGCTGTTGGAACAAGAGCTGAATACTGCGGTTTCATGGCAGCAGCATCTAAATGCGAAGTCCTATTACAGCACTGAAGCTTTGCTGCTGGTGGAAGCTTTGAACACTTTCTTTCTGTTCTTTCCTTGAAATTAAAGTTGCATTTCTTAACTTTCACTTAAAACCCCCACCCCACCCTTAGTAACTTCATAACTATTGATGTAAGTTGAATTCTTTCTAGAGTCTACAGACTCTGGCCTTATTTGATGCATGGTCAGGCTTTAAATTATCTTTTGAAAATGGAGACTCTTATAAACTTCTTGCCATACCTGCCAGTTCCTGCATATATTTTTTTTTTTTCTTTTGAGGCTCAGACTAATCAGAGGCATAGCATACATGTATGTTGGGAAAAGGAAATGCATCGCTGTCACAGATTATGCTGCTCCCAGGGACTGGAAGTGCTAATCCAGGGTACCTTGTATTGTCGGCTGCTGCAAGGGTCATAGGCACTTGAGCAGGGCACAAGCTCAAGTTGGAGGCTAATGGGTGCCCTGGAGCTCAGGGCTCGGGGAAACCTGGTATTTCATACCTTGTGTGTCAGCACTAAGTGCCTGTTTCACTTCTGTGTGCAGGGTAAGCTCTTGGTCTTGCTCCCAGCTCCTGTGTTCAGAAGGTAAAGCACACCTCAGTATCGTCCTGTCCCCCCTGACTTGTTTGAAACTCCTTAAATCCCAAGTATAACCTCAAGTGTGTAGGAACTTTTGAAAGAGGTTAAGCCTCCCTCATAAATACTCAGTACACCACTCAATTACATAACTGTTTGACCATAGTTTTGCATCACTTCTTAAACTAATGCTGCTGCAAAAAAATATCCTGTCAACTGTCTGATCCTCCCTCACCCCTCCCAAAGAAATCTTGTCTGGTTGCACAGGGATCTGAATGGTGGAACTGGTAATTTATATCTGTGTAGCTTTATTGTTTGTGTGTGTATCTTCTTCCTGGATTATTTAGCCCACCTCAATTTCTGCAGCCTTTTTAACTACCCTTTTGGTGCTTTAGAGTTACAAACGCTTGTGGTGGCAGAAGGAAGGTGTGATGGGGCAGAGGGAAAGAGGCAGGACAGCATCCTCTCATGGTGGTGATGGTTTCATTGAAAGTGATCCTGCTGCTGCCTGCATGAGGAGATAGGTTGTGCACATGCGTTGCTGCAGAGCAGGAGCAGTCCTTGGTGATGCATGGCTCTGTCTGCAAAGGTGTTCTCTGCTGAGCTTGGGGAAAGGAATGCATCAAGTCCTTGCTTCTCCTCCCCTACCCAGCAGGCCTACAGCGAAACAGCTGTGGCCCAAACATGAGGGGCAGGTCTCATGTCCTAGGCCACATCACTTAAAGTGTCCAGCCAGACACGGCGTACCCCATGACAGCTTATTGTTGTGGGCTTGGTGTAGAGTCAGATCGCCAGCTGTGAGACAGGACTCTCTAAATTACGATCTTGAGTCATGTGGGTCTCCTTCCACAGGGGTCGTTGGCCTCAATAGTCTGCTCAGGTATGGAGATGTTAACTGTAAGATTATAGAATCATAGAATAGTTAGAGTTGGAAGGGACCTTAAAGACCATCTAGTTCCAACCCCCTGCCATGGGCAGGGACACCTCCCACTAGACCAGGTTAC
>VUYV01000106.1:1479039-1502306 GCA_008711295.1 Anarhynchus alexandrinus
CAACCCCACCTCTCTCAGCCTGTCCTCATAGCAGAGGTGCTCCAGCCTTCTGATCATCTTTGTGGCCCTCCTCTGGACTCACTCCAACAGGTCCATGTCTTTCCTGTGCTGGGGGCTCCAGAGCTGGACGCAGTACTCCAGGTGGGGTCTCACGAGAGCGGAGTAGAAGGGCAGAATCACCCCCATTGACCTGCTGGCCACACTGCTTCTGATGCAGCCCAGGATGCGGTTGGCCTTCTGGGCTGCGAGCGCACATTGCCGGCTCATTTTGAGCTTCTTATCAACCAAGATCGACTTCAGCACTGTCCCTGACTCTCTCAAGTTGGTCGTGGGTCTGTGTGGAGTTGGGCACAGACAGGTGGAGCCTGCTGGGGCTGCTGGCAGCTGGTTGCAACACTTGCAGGTGCCTGGGGAAGCCAGCTTGCCCCTTCTCTGTTGGTACCTGCGTCTCTCTGGTGTGCCTGTGTCTGCCGTGCTGTGCACGTTTGTGGGGACTGCTCAGCAGCAGCTTTCTCCCATCACCTTTTCACTTAAGTTGTCCCCTTTGTGCTATTCTCTCACTGCCCTCCTTCCCAACCTGCCAATTTGCTCAATAGATAAAGGAAGCCTTTCACAGCTTTGGTTTTGCTTCAGTGTGAGCAGATGGTAGTTGTTTGGTTGTTGATTTTTTTTTTTCTCCTAAATAAGCAAGTTAGTATTCTCACTAGCTCCCTCAAGGATGCCCCACCACTTTGCAAAACCGTGCAAAACCCATTCCTGATCTCTAGCACATGGATGCAGTAGCTGCTGCTCTCCAGATCCAATTCAACTACTACTGTCTCCTGAGGCTGCTGGGCTGAGCTTGTGGTGGGGATGTCTGGCCAGGCATTGGTTCGGTTCACCGCGGGTGTCTGGGACGTGACGGATACATGGCCGGGCACGGGCGGTTCCTTTGCTCTCATCTTTTTTTCTCTGCGTTGCAGCAGACCCCGGAGCAACGTGGTGTCGGTAGCAAGGGTTTGCTCTCTGCCTGGTGAGAAGGTAGCACCTTTGCCTGTTTGAATGTGTTATGTATGATCAAAGGGGGAGTGTGTGTCTCTAGTTTGAGAGCTGTTGGGGCATCTGCCTGTGGTTATTGGTGTCTGAGGAACTGGTTGAAATCCAGCCTGAGCTGTTAGTGCCTGAAAGCTGCTGTTGTCCGCTGGCTAATCTGTGAGCTATACCGTTTGGATTTAGTGGTTCTGCTAGGTATCTGCGTGGTGAGTAAGTGCTTGAAAACAACCCCCCCCACACACAGACACACACGCTCTTCGTCTTGGAGAGGCGGTCCTGGCGTAGGAGGGTGCGAGTGGTTTGCTTTGGAGCCTGCTCTCCTGGCAGCTGGCTTCCTCAGCCTTCTGGGGGAAAGGTTTGTTGCGCCACGTGCTCGGGCTTTCACAAGCCGCTCTTTCAGATGCGGCCCCTGAAGCTGCTCTTGTTGTATGCTTGCAAACCCGTCCCAATGGATGGGCTGAGGTCATCAGTGCAACGTACCTTTGCTGCGTGCTAACAAACTCCCCTTTGCTATTCTGTGGGGGGGCTGGAAGACAGCCCTTCTGGTTACCTAGGCTGACCCCTTGCAATAAGGCATCCTGGAATTGCATATGGTGAACCTGGGAAGAAAAGCTCAGCAAGGGCTTAAGTCTGTCTTCTCTTGTGAAAAGAGTCTTCTGCCTCCCATAGGAAGCTGTCTGGTGCTCCGGGACCTCCATTGTTTCTACAACTCACGTTAGGCTTTTGCAGCTTATTTCTTATTTCATTTTCTATCTGTTGAATATGATGTTGGGGGTAACAGGTGTCCCTATGATTTTTGCCTCCCTTGGCACTGTATACCATGAAATGAGATGTTCACTGTGTTACTGAGGAAGAGAAGTGTGGTGCTGCCACAATATCTGACCACAACACAGTCACTGTCTTTTCCTGGTAAATCGAATTATCGGACCTTTTGGACCACTCTTTGAGTGAGAGGATTGCTCTCTCCTCCTCCTTGCTGTATATTACCACTAGTGTCATGGGTGTCCTAGCTAATTATACTAAGCTGTCACCTTCAGCTGTTGGAAGTGGAAGTGAGGGCAGTGCGGCTGTTGGGAAAGCATTCATTGAAATTTGAAGTTCTACCAATAAAGGTGACTGGGAATAACATTCAGCCCGTGTGCTGGTACCCTGAAGACCAGTTAACTTCTTGAAGTATCAGGCTGGGAGGTTTCTCAGAAGGAGAACTGCAATGAGAGCATGCCTGTGGGTTTACTGGGGTTTTATAGCTGCTTGCTAAAACTTAGCACTCTGTACTTCTGTAGCAACATCTTCTTAATACAGGTCTGGGAATACTTTTATAGGGTTCTTCAGGGAGGCTTAAATAAGTAGCTTGTTTGGGTCATATGACATAAAGGAGTGGATTTTTTTCCCCCCCCCAAAGTTTGGTCGTACCCTCCTGTAAAATCCTCTATTTTAGAAGCCCCTGTTTCCATACTCACAGCTTCTCTTCCAAGTAAAAAGATCAGAACATAACAGTGACATTAGTAGTAGACTTGCAGGGGTCCTTTTTTTTTTTTTTCCCCATACAGGAGGGTGTTGGCTAGGCTGTTATTGAGGAAAACAAACAGAAAAACCCCAACCTGAAAATGAATCTTATTCTCCCGTTCTCATTCAGAAAATCTGTACATTGAAATCCCTCTGCATCAGCAGTGAACTACTGTATTGTTCAGTTGGTGTGTTGATTCTGATTTTTGTATCACGAAACATGAGACTTGGCATAGAGTGTGTGCATGTGTGTTGGAGAGCACTGTGTCTTGGACCATGCAGGGCAGAAAAGGGGAGATCTGTGGCTAGAAACCAGGCTGTTGCTCTCCTTAAAATGACAACGTTCATGTGACAGTTGTTCAGATGTCCAGTGTGAGGGGGCATGGACACAGACTTAAATTCCTGTATTTTTATTTAAAAAAAAAAAAAAAAGGCTGGGAAAGGATAGAACAGATGGGGACTGGTTGCCTCAAAACTGTGGGACGAACCCTGTGTGTGTGTTTGGGCTCCGTATAAGCTGCGGCATTAGTGGATAGATGTTTGCTTCCTCGGGGGCAGCAGCACTGCTGCCATCACAGTGACAGCCTGTTACTACGCCAAGGCGTCCTTCCCTTCCCCAATAAAGGCTTGACCTTGCAAATCCTCGTCCCTGCCTGACCAAGTGCCAGAAATCGGGTATCTAAAACAAACTCGCTGCATCTCGGTCGCCCGGTGCCGGTTCCGGGGAGGACAAGGGTTGCACTTGCCTGCCTTAGCCCAGTGGGGACTTCAGTTGTGGTTGTCTGACAAGAAAACGTGGTTTTCCTGTTCCTAGGAGCTGCGGTCTTGTTCTCTTGACTCTACCAGACTGAAATGCTTGTTGTAGTTACAACGATCAAAAGGCATTTTTCTGCTCTGCTTGTTTGGCCACAGCTGCAGGAGGAGTTCCTCATCTTGGCATCTCTGCCGAGATCTGACTCCGGCTCTGTTTACTGGAGAGGACAAAACTGTAGCTAAGGCACTGGTGCTGCTGCCGGTGCTGCGAAGCGCTTCTGCAGGACATCGGTCCTCTCGGGAGCCTTGCCTTCAAGGTGCTGCTTGGGAAGGACAGCAGGTACCAAATCCCTCGTGCTCTGCCAGCTCGCAGGAGATGGCCCCTGGCACCACCGTGCTGCCCGGGGAGCATCTGTCTGGGCAGCTTCACCCCTACCTATGGTAGGCAGAGCAGGGTAGCAAGTCTGTGTAGAGGATGGTGGAAATGCCTTCTGTAACCGTTCTCAGCAGGGATGTTGGTGTGGGAAGCTTTTTAATTTCAATCGTCTATTTCCAGTTTTATATCCAAGGCTTCAGTCCTGATGACTTTGCTTTGGAAGAGCAGTTGAGCATGGTGAAGGACCAGGAACTCGAGCCCCAGCTCTGCGCCTAGCAAAAGAGTATGTGAAGGAAAGGGATTTTATGGGAGGGAGATGTGATTGTAGGGTGATTCTGGACCTCTACTAGGGAGGTGATTCTGCCCCTCTACTCTACTCTGGTGAGACCGCACCTGGAATACTGCATCCAGCTCTAGAGTCCTCAACATAGGACAGACATGGACCTGTTGGAGCGGGTCCAGAGGAGGGCCACAAAGATGATCAGAGGGCTGGAGCACCTCTGCTATGAGGACAGGCTGAGAGAGGTGGGGTTGTTCAGCCTGGAGAAGAGAAGGCTCTGGGGACACCTTATAGCAGTCTTCCAGTATCTGGAGGGCATCTACAAGAAAGCTGGAGAGGGACTTTTTACCAGGGCATGTAGTGATAGGATGAGGAGTAATGGCTTCAAACTGGAAGAAGGTAGATTTAGATTAGATATTAGGAAGAAATTTTTCACTGTGAGGGTGGTGAGGCACTGGAACAGGTTGCCCAGAGAAGTTGTGGATTCCCCATTCCTGGAAGTGTTCAAGGCCAGGCTGGATGGGGCTTTGAGCAACGTAGTCTAGTGGGAGGTGTCCCTGCCTATGGCAGGGGGGTTAGAACTTGATGGATCTTCAAGGTCCCTTCCAACCTAAACCATTCTATGACTCTGATTCTGGGAAGGCGCAGAAGTTTGCTGAGTCTGTTGGGTGTGAGCTGACAGCGCTGCTAGAGAGCAAGAAGTGCTGTGCTCAGCACTCCAGGAGATCTCAGCATCTCTTGCAGTAGATAAGCTTGATGGAGTTGTAGGCTGGAGACAACCAGTAAGGCAAAGAAAGCCAGCTCTGCATGGATGGTTGCTTTGTGCAATCCTTGCTTAGCTTCTTTTTCAGGTGCCAAAGCTTCCCAACTGGCTGTGGCATGCATTTCATGTGCCCAGAGACCTTGGCTTGTTTTGATACTGTGTTTGTTTTGGAGAACATAAAAAAAAAAAAATAAATTGTTTGGAGGAGAGGAGTCTGTGCTGNGTTTTGATGCTGTGTCTGTTTTGGAGAACATAAAAAAAAAAAAAAAAAAAAATTGTTTGGAGGAGAGGAGTCTGTGCTGGGAACCATTTGATTAAATGATAACCCTAGGCTTCCTCTGCCCTCGGCCCTCAATTAGCACAGCAGTGGTCAGGCCCCTCTGTGTACCCCTGTGGATTTTAGTTCTGTGGCTCACCCTAAACTCTGATGCTACAGGATTTGCATCCATGGTAAGGTAAGGAAGAGGGAAGCGGGTGCTCTGGTAGCAAGCAGCTCTTTTTGGATATGTATTTATATCCACATTGGTTGCAAAAGCATGAGGCACTCCTCTGCATTCCATGATTCGCAGTGTCTAGCTGATGGCTGGTGTAGTACCATGACAGGCTACGTTTCTAGCTTAGCAGGAAAGCTGGAAACTGCTAAAACCACGTGAATGACGGCTGCTGCAGCCGGCTGGGATTGACCCTAGTGTGTCCAATGGCAACTTTGAGCACAGAGGTGTGGCTTCAATCTTTTATTATTTTTTTTTCCCCTCCTTATTTTCTTTTTCACTAACCCTTTCCCACCACTTGAGAAAAGTCAAAACCATTTTTCTAGAAACCAGCAGGGCCCAAAGCCAGTTTTTTGATTATATAAACAGGCTTCTTTCCTCATGTTTTGCTTCAGAAGAGCACTGGCTTGTTTTCCTGGAAATCCTCTAAAAAAGCCAAATTCAGTATTGGTGTAGCTAAGTCACAGAAGGCAAATACAAAGCCAAAATGGCCTTTGAGCTACAGAGTATGGCAAGACCTCAAATACCAAAATCCCGTGTAGCAGGAAGTATTCAGGCAAAACGGTTCCTGACTTACCTTTTGAGAGGAAAAAAAAAAAATATTGACGATAGTTGCTGCCTTTGTGTCACATAGTCCCCTCCTCCACTTCCTTGGGTGCCCTGTAAAAGTTAATTCATTACTGTTTGCAAAGGACTCTGTTTCTTTGCTGCCAAATGCCGCTGAGGTACCCTGTGCTTCTGTTGAACCTGCTTGTTTGCTTTCCTTGTTGGCAGCGTGCTGTGACATGGCCTTCTTCAGGGTAGTAATAATAATAATAATTTAAAAAAAAAAGGAAAAAACCAAAACCAATAAGACAAACAGAGGAACCCTACAACCACACAAAATGCAATGCAACAAAATGTAGAGCCTTACTGATATTGCCTGCAAGGAAAACTGGGTTTCCAGTAGGTTACTGGCCTGTGCAAGAATTGGTTGGGTTTTTTTTGTTTGTTTTGGGGTTTTTGCGTTTTTTTTTTGTCATGTCATAGGTTTTCTGAGTCTGAACTGTTGCATGAAAATGCTTTTCGTGTCCTGATACGCTTTTCTGCTTTCTGGTAGTTTGTTACAATGCCTGAAATACATTGGGCTGCCAGATGTGCTTTGTGGGACACAAGGAGGATCCTCGCTCTGACCCTCTCCAAACAGGCAATCAGGCACTGAGGCTTTCCGTTCGTTTTCTTCCTGCCCCTCCCCATTCTTTCAAAACCCTAAATGCAAGGAAAGCCTTTGAAAGCAAAAAGAGTTTGCTGAAGTGCGGGGTGAACGAATGCAGTGACCAACGTGGTGCTGAACCTCCTCCTGAGGCGCTGCGGCGAGGAAACAGCCTCCGGACGCGGGCTCCGGGAAGGCTGCCAGTTTCCATTCCCATCGGAGCTGGCGTGTGGGTGGGAGAGGAGGATTGCTGCGGCCACTTCACCTTGCTCGCGAGGCAGCGGAGGGTCTGCCCTTGCCGCGGAAAGTCCTGAAAAAAAAACAACCCTGAATTTCTGTTGGGAGGCGGCAGGCTTCCTTAGCATCTCACTTCGCTCCTAACTGGCTCCTTGGGGCTGCTCTGGATGAGGTTTAACCCCCTCCTTGCACACTGTATCACACAAGGGTGCTGGGGTGCCTTTCTGCTGGGCCGGTGATGGCTGTGCCTGTTTGGAGGGGGGGGTCTTGCTGCTTTGGAGCTCCCGCAATGGGGCAGGGCTGGCTGTCCTGCGCTGGGCAGGGTGAGGCTTCCCCTTGATGTGGGTGAAGTGGTTGAGCAACACAGCCCAGAAGGCTCTGATTCAGCCTTCTCCTCAATCTTGCTAATTGTTGTGACCCTTCTAATTTTCTCATCCACAGCCTCTTTCTCTTTAATTTTTTTTTTTTTTCTTTAGAAGGGAATTTGAAGAGTTGCAGTCCAGCTGTCTTCCTACCCTGCCGTGCTTAGGATGGACATGGGAGACAAATGGGCTGGTAGAAATTTAGGAAACCGATGTTTAATTACAGTCCTCTCCCTATAGAGCAGATCTTCTGTGTGATTGGGGTATCTCATATGCGGGACTGAGCCTGTGCTGGATTTGCATCAGCAAAAAAATAGCTGGGCTTTAATTTTCAGGGCAGTGATGGTTGCTTGTCGCAATGTAAAAGCTTTATTGTGTTTGGATTTTGGGTGCATGTGCCGATGAATTGGTGGGGTAGGTTATTTAGTGAGGGGATGGAAGGGGTAGTGGCTGGGGAAAGCTGGCATCCTGATGATAACGTTCTCTGTGGGGTCCAGGGAAAATGTGTATGTTTTAAAATAAATGACTCTCTCCTGTGATGCATTGTGCTTTGTCCTAATAGAGCTAGATGGTCAGTGGAGCACCTCCCAAACATTTCCCACTGCTGGGATGGGAGTCCCGACGCTGCCGGAAACGAACGCAGTGTATTAGCACAGTGTAACTCTGTTCGCTTTTATCTTCTTGTTTTCAGTTGATCCTAGTTTTCCAAGTGTTGCATTTTGAGATGAAACTCTATGGAGTTTTACCTTCCTGGGAAGTGGACATGGAAAAACTCGGTCATGTTTGAATGCTGTCAGAAGGGGGAATATGTGCTGCTGTCGCGTGACTTCTTTTACGAAATTTTGATTTTAAGCTGCAGCAAATTCACAGTAGAAATCAGAAGTTTGGCAGGGAGAAATAAAGCGGCTTTCACTTGTTCTGTGTCAGTACCTACATGTGTGTGGCAGTGGGTCAGTCTGTACTACTTCACTAAAAGAGGATTATTTCCTTGATTAAATAGGGGCTCTTTATTCCATATCAGTAGCTGAGTGCTTAAATAGAGTTGCTTTTAGCAAACCTGATATGAGGAAGTATGAAGGACCGGCACCTGAATAGTAAAGCTTCTTTAAGATGTTTTAGCTGGGTGCAAGAGGCCCCACTAAACAGTCCTAAAGGTGGAATTTGCTTCAAAAGCTAAATTCATCATCTTAAAGGTACACAGCTAATGAAATATATGGCGCTGTACCATAGTAGACTGATGAAGGTACACAGTGAACAAGTCTGGGTTTGTTCTTCTTTCTCAGAATCTCGTGAATGAGCTGGCATCTGCGCTTAATTCACTGATCAGTGGGGGGGGGGGGCAGCTGGAGAACGAGGATGGCAGAGGGGGTGTGTGTGTTTAAATTACTGGGGTGTGATGCAAAAGTTTAATATTAGCACAAGGCACAGGAAAATTTAAATTGCTCCTCTGGGAGCGCGCGCTGAATCAGTGGCAGTGCTGAGAATTGAATTTAGGTCTTAATTTGTTCATGTCTTATTTTCCCACGTTACCATCCGTGTAATGTTTTCTTCCTATGTTGTAACATGTGTGAGAATACTTGGTTGCTTTCCTTAGGAGAGGCTTTGTTGGTAAGTGTGAACTTTACAATTAACTGGCAACAAATGTGTTGGCAGTTCCCTTATAATTTTTGTGGGTTCGAAATGAAATTAAGTGTGGGTTCTTGGCAAACTCCAGCTGACTGAATCGGTGATCTCGGTGATTTGCTGGGAATACTGCTGCCAGCCGGACGCCACGCTGGGGCATGGAGCCAGAGCAACGTGGAGAGAGCTATGCCCTAGACCCCGCGCGTGTGTTGGCATTTTTAAACAGCACAGCTCTGGCTCGTTTTGAAATGCTGTCCTGTTTGTTAGTAGCAGTGCCTACAGACATCTGTCTCGCTGTTGTCAAAATGATTGCAAAGGAAGATACCTCTGGGTTGAGCCTTTCCTGCTGCTGGCGCGTGTGCTGTTTTGCTCCCGCGTGTCATCGTTTTATGTAGCGGCATCCCTTCAAAGGGAGGGGAGGGAGTGTCACTGCTCCTTGTTCTGTCCCTTGCCTGGGATTTAACAAGCAGCCCTACTCCTCAGGCAGCGATCTTATCTCGCTGTGAAAGCTTGAAGAGATTCTGCTCTTGTCAGTGCTGGGATGGAGGAGATCTGAGGAGCTGCGAGGTGCGGCTGGAAATGACTCAAAGGGAAAAGCATCCATCCCGAGCCAGTGCCTCCATCCCCAGCCAGTCCCTCCAACCCAGCCGGCCGGCTGCAGCAAAACCAGTGCGATGCTCTGATCTTCAGCCTGTGCAAGGTCTCTGCTCCTCAGCTATCCTACTGCCGAGGCGGGCTGAGCTCTTGTTCTGCATCTTCCCCTGCTGCAGGCAGCCTAGTGCTTCGGTTTGTGCTGCCCTTGTTTAGGGATTTCCTATCATCCTCTTACTGAGGTGAGGGCAGACACATTTATCTTGCATCTCAGATGAGATGTTAAGTCCTAGAGAGAATAATTAATATTCTGTATATTGCATAATGCTGTGGGTGTGACAACCCATCCCAAATAATGTGGCTATTTATTTATTTATTTATTTTACTTTTTTAAGGGAAACGAGAACTTTTTGCATTTTGGGGGGTTTTGTCTTATGGTTTTGTGTTTTTTTTTTTTCTTTTTTCCCTAGCATCCAGCGAGCTGCACTGGTGGTTCTGGAAAATTACTACAAAGATTTCACAGTCTACAACCCAGCCTTGTTAACAGCCTCCAAATCCCGTGCAGCCAAGCACATGGCTGGCCTGAAAGTCTACAATGTTGATGGTAGGTGAGGTGAAATGCAGGCTCTGAGACTGGGTGGGATGGGGAAGGGCTGGGCTGGCTTTATGCTTTGTTATGCACACATTCTCACCTTTTTGCTTTGCCAAATCCTTGTCTCTCGCTGGAAATCTTCCTAACAGTGCTGAGCTTGCTGGTTCCAGATGACTTTACAGATGTGTTTAGCCCACAATAAGTCTTTTGTCTTTGCCAGGTGAAACGGCCAAGTTTTGGGTCAGGCTTAATTATTACGTGGCTTGACAAGCAGTTTTCGGCACCAGTGCTTGTTTTAGGCAGCCTCTGCTTTTTGTCACCCTTGGGTCATCTCCTTGGTTGTGCTAGCACAATAAACGCAACTTCTAACTTAAATGAGTTCCTCAGACATTTATTGTGCCTCTTCCACAGGCAGCCTTCAGGAAAGCGAAGGAGGTTGATACCAATGTGGGAAGCAGCAGCAGCTTTAGCAGTAAATGAGCTACGCCTGGCTTATGTGTGGCCGTGCTCCCCGGTCATCGTGATGCTAAGCAGTTCATGGAAATTCAGAGACAGATAGCTATCCCCCTTGAGCTTTGCCATTCTACGAACCTGTTTCAAATTTTTGAGCTTTAGAGAGGCCTGGGGGAGGATGGCTGGGGGGATCCCTGTGGACACTCAAAGCAGTGAAAACTGGACTTAATCATTTGACACTCTTAAACCCTATCAGTGAAAGCTAGGCATGATAAGCAGGGTGTGCCCAGCCATCGCAGCCTTTATAAAAGCGTGCATTCCTTTGATGGAAGAACTGAAGTTGTGTAGGGAAGCTTTTACGGTGAAGGACATCTGAAGTCCTGTGACAAGACATGGTAAGCTACATCCTGCCCGTAAATAGGTTAGTATTGAAAGGCTTTGACAGCTGGAAGGGAGAAGTGACTGAGGGGAGTTAGCTGGGCAAGAGGGCTCTGCATGCAGGGTGTGGAGACCAAAATATGAAGAATATCTGTCACATGGGAAAACATAAGGCGTGATTGTTTTGCCTTCAACAAAGCTTCAGTGCCTTATGTTTTCTTAATATTTTTTATTGTTATTATTTTTTGAATTTTTGGTGACTTCAGAAGTTTTAAAGACCTTATTATAAATGTTTGCCCAAACCTGATGCAACACTCCTGTGTTTGTGAAATTAATTAGAAGTCCCTATCCTGACAGAGGAAGGGTGAAGGGAAGCAGGGGAGTGGGGGGAGAGGGACAGGCTTGCTCATCCTGTGTCCCCTGCTGCCTGGAGTGAAGGAGCTCTCAAGTGGGAGAGAACAAGTTGAGTTGGAGAGGGGAAGCAAACAGACTTGCTCTGCGCTTTCCTGGAGGTGAAATCTTCCATTCCAGCAGCTTGCCCTCCACAAGGCCTGGTGTGTGGAACATGAGGGCTTCCTGGTCTCACAGGTGTCAGCACACTGTTCAAACCCAGCGGCCCACCAGGCTGGTTGCAGGACGCTCCATTCTGGTTACTTAGCTGGCTTGTCTTCTCAAGCAATGCTGCAGCATCTCTTCAGGAGGTGGCAGGGTCCCGGTTCCTGCAGCATCTGCTGGGACGTCAGGACTTCCAAGCTTGGAGGAAGAACCACCATTCTGGTGGCGTTAATAGCTTAGGAACTGCTAGCTTGTAAAACTTTGTTGGAAGAGAAGGAACCAGAAGCAAGCTCCAGATGAGGCTGTCAGGCCTTTCCAAGTGTCAAGCTCATGAGCCTGCCAGGGCCCGAAAACTTGTGCCTTCCCTTCTGGGGCAGTACCGGTTCCCTGGGCTGTTCCTTGTGCAATGCCACTGCCTTTGCGATGTGGAAATCTCAGGCTTAGAGGCATGTCCTTGAGAAGATTCCCATCCATTTTACGAAGCAGAGTGTTGTTCTGGCTGCAGCTCACATTGGCACCCTGACAGTCTCTTACACCCTCCATGTGAAAAGACCGTAATGCTATTAAAGCAGCCTAATTTGTTGGCAGCTTTTGTATTTGATACTGGAGCAGCCAGGAAGGAAAAACATCTTGCTGTAATCTCTCTTACACGGAGTGGCGAGGCTCACCTTCAAAACCAGGATTTTCATCGCCAGGCATAGTCAACGAGGCAAATTACAGTTCTAACCCAAATTTGGGAGCTAGTGTCTCCCTTGAGTCATATCCTCCATTTCAGGGCTGTCAAACAAAGTCTGAAGTGTTTAGACTCTTAAGAAGCTGTCTATGTGAATGCTCGTCCTTCCCACTGCTGAGCTTCAGGCTTCTGTCTTGGAATCTGGTCTGTGCTTTTTAGGAAAAAATTAAAAAGTTGCCCTTGCATGAGCAGAACAATTTTAAGCATGCCTGTGCAATTGATTGGCCTTAACCACTGCCAGTTCAGAGCATGGGCTTTCAGAGCAGTTAGTCAGAAGAGCAGCTCTTGGTGGTTTGGAGACTGTCCTGGATTTCTCCTTTTTCCCTCTGGGTAGACCCACCTCTATCCTCTATCTAGATAAACGAGTTGGTAGACTCTTCTGGGGCAACGTGTTATTTTCTCCCGTCTCTGCCCAACCAGCCAGCACTGTGAGCTTCATGGGGGAACCGCAGAACCTACTACTGCATTTTAGGGTCACTAGTTAAGGTCCTGTAGTAGGCAGCTCTGTCACTTGTCCAGGTGTTAGAGAGCAGATTGCAGCTTCCCTGTTCCTGTAGGTGTGTAGGATCTGTTAACAGCAACATAAGCGCTAATGGCAGGTACTGCTCTGAGAACCTGAGGAGCTACTATGCATATAGACCTCAGCTTACCCGGTTGCAGGACTGCTGCTCTGACAGCATCTGCTCTTCTGGAAAACCCTATGCTTTGCCTAAAGGTGACCCTGCTGCCTCTGCATCTTGTTTTTCCTCCCTGCGTGTAACTGTCTGGAGCTTGGCTTTCATTCGTTCATCTTCATGTCTTTTGATGTTCTTGTGTTTGTCTTTCTCCTCTTTCCCACTCCTCACTTCTTGTGCTCTCACACTGTCTTGTTGCTGAAATGTGGTGCGTTCCAGCTGCCTTTGCCTTCAAACTGAAAACGTATATAATGGGTGGTAAGTTGCATCCTTGGCATGTGCACCTCACCTCTGCCTTTGTGTACGTTGTGTGAGATCCTTCATCCCAACTAACTTCCCTCGTCCACAAGCCAAAGCCCCCTCTGCAAGCCTGTGCTTGTCTAGCGGGTCGTCTATCAGAGCTCCTGAGGACTGGGGAAGGGTTTATAGTCTTGGCTGGGACAGCTGGAGCTTCGGAGCACTTGTGACAGATGCTGTGGGGTGCTGGTCTGTCCCAGCCCTGGTCCTGTGGCAGTAAACGCTGCCTTTCTTGTCTACTTCTTGCTTGTCCTCTCCTCTGGAAGGCCCAGGGAACAACGCTTCGGGGCAGTCCCGTGCCATGATTGCAGCCGCGGCCCGTCGGAGGGACTCCAGTCACAACGAGCTCTACTATGAAGAGGCCGACCACGAGCGCCGAGTGAAAAAACGCCGTGCCAGGTAAAGCTGTTCCTTGCCGGGTGCCACTCCTCAGCGCTGCTGGGCTCGGTAGCATGGGGCTTGCTGAGCCTGACGGGGGGGGGGGGGGTGGTGGTGGTGGTCGTGATTCAGGGCTGGGGGTTGGCTGTAAATCCGTCACAGCGAAGAAGCGTATGAAACCCAGATGCACGAGGGACGGTGACAGCTTGCAACTGGAATTATCTGAAGAACATGCATAAAGCAGAGCTCGTGTCTATTATGCCAGATAAGCTAATGCAATGTCACGGATTAGGGAACAGTCCAGCGCTTGACAAATCTGTAGTTACTTGCTGTAGGAAATCCCATTATTTCCCCCATGCCCAGGCTTGTCGTCTCAGCTCAAGTAATCCAGGGACAGGATCGGTGGAGCACTTGGTGTTGCCTGTTCATGGGCGAGGAGAATATTTGCGTTTGCAGACTACTAAAAAGGGCAGTTTGCCCCTTTTCAATGAGTTGGGGAGGAAAGACCTGACCAGAACTGGTTGCATTTTATTTTGGAACACAGGCGTGTTTTCCTGCCAGTCACACTTGGGCTGCAGAGCCGATGCTTTGTTGAGGTGACCTGAGATAGTGCCTCTATTTGCTCTGGAGACTAATTACAGTTTGTAGTTAACGTACCTAACAGTTTGAGGCAAGTTGCTTACAGACAGGCACTCCTGAACTGAGCTGTGTTTGGAAGGAATGTGCCGTAACTGGAAGGAGCTGGCTTGTTTTGTGTTTTCTTTTGGCGGTTTATATTTAATTGGGAAAGTGCTGGCACAGTGTGTCCCCCCATAGCCTGCTTCGGTCTGACCTGCGCTCCATAGCCGCTGTCTTTTGGGCTCTCTTCCAGCCTTGGAGCAATAGGAAACTAAACTTTTCCTTTTCACGCAGTGTAGCATCCTAACTCGGGCACATCTCCCTTGCTTGCTGAGTTTGGTTAGAACAGCTGCTTAGTCAGAGGAAAACCATCAGTCACTAGAAGACCAGGCCAGATGTTTCAAAGGAGAAAGGTCAGTGCTGCAACAAAAAGACACAAGGAGATTAGAAACCGATTTCCACCTCCCACAAGTCAAATTAAACAAAGTAGGCAGCGGTCAGGGCTTCTCGTGCTGTTCCTCATATATAGTCTGAATGCGGTATGCTGTACCTCTGCTAGTCATGAGGCAGCTTCCCCTGGCTTTAAGATGCTTTGGGTATTGAGGGCAGTGTGGACAGTGGTTGGTAACTTGAGTGGAAATTCAGCGTGAAACAAGTCCTGTCTGGAGGGGTAAAAGAGTTTTGTTGGGTGGCTCTTCCATTGTCATTGCTTTTTCCTCACTAACTGCAGCGTAGCCCCTCACTTGTTACTTAGTACTGGACTAACTTGCAAGTGTCGTTTGGCATCTGTTTGCCTTTTTATGGTGTGGTCTTAGTGTTTGCTCACCTGTGCCAACACAGGGCCGGTTTGCAGAGGATGTCTGTAGCTGCAGCGTTAGGAGTGAAGCTGGGAGCCCCCTCACTGTTCAGTGGAGGGGTGCAGAACAGTTGTTTGGCGACACAAGGTCTCTTCCCAGTTGGTGTAAATGGGAGCAGACTGCAGCTTGTGTGCACAGAGAGTCACGGAGCAGTCTGTGTCCTGGGTGATGCTAGTTTATAGCCGGCCCCTTCCTGACTGCTTGCCTGTCTTTACGCTTCACGCTGCAGCACTGTATGCTGGAACCGTTGTTTTCAGAGATGTGCATTAAGCACAAGGGCAGCTGTGTCTTGTTTGAGTCATGTAGCTGATGTTTATGCTGTGTTGGCAGAACCAAGTACGACACTCAGGCTTTTAAAGTCTTAATCCTGGTTTATGACCCTCAGTTGCTGGATGGTTTGGGCAAGGAAAGAAAAGCTGCTGTCTACCCCTCAGACTGCCAGTAGAGAAGATTTTACATAAATTGTGTGATGGCAAGCAGTGAGTCAGTGGCAGAGATGGGAATAGGAGCTTGTAAATCCTGACTCCCAGGCTCTGCCTTAACCACAGAGCCATCCTACCTCTCTTGGTGTGACTCTTGCTGTCCCGATTTTCCTTCCGCAGGCTTGTGGTTGCAGTAGAGGAGGCTTTCACTCACATCAAACGCCTCCAGGCAGAGGAACAGCAGAAAGCTCCAGGAGAGATGATGGATCCCCGAGAAGCAGCCCAGGCAATCTTTCCCTCCATGGCAAGAGCTCTGCAGAAGTACCTTCGCACCACCCGCCAGCAACAGTACCACAGCATGGAGAGCATCTTGCAACACTTGTCCTTCTGCATCACCAATAACATGACACCAAAGGTAACGCTTTCTCTAACGTTGGTGCAGGGAGGAGAGAGAAAGGAATGGCACACCTGTGTGTACATGCAGAACAGAAAGTTGTTGGGGGAGGCGAGCGGAGGTTTTCACAGTTGCTGTCTGTGATAGGATCAGTGCATTGTAGGTTGCTTCAGGTCTTAAAGGGAAGTAGTGTTTCCTCTACATCATCTGTCTCTTTTTATCTGAAAGTGCCTATACGATAATTGTTCCCATATCCAGTTCAGCAAAGGGAGTACCAAAGAAGTGTCCGAGACGGTGGCCTTCAGTCACAGGATATTCTCCCAGCTGGCCCATGGTAGCAGCATGATGCAGGTGGCAACCTGCAAAAGACCTTTTTTTTTTCTTCTTTTCTTTTTCCCCTTTACACTGCTGCATTTTGGACTGCTTCTAATTATCACCTAAATCCCTGTCTGTCTGACAGCGTTTCTAATTTGTGGGCCACTTGGTCAAACGTCAGTTTGCCACTTCGTGCCGTGACTGTGACTGTTGACTTGCAGACACTGGGAGGAACTGAATGATGAGGGAAACAGGTCACATAGTCCCCCTCTCACTCTCCACCTTCCCCTCTAAGAACACCCCACAATCCTTGAGAAGGGTTAGAAACGCGAGAATTCACTCCTGGGCATTGACCCAGGACTTATTACGCTAAGAGCAGAAATGCTGTCAAGAGATGGGGCTTAGCACCCTCTCCCTGGGATCCACCTGGGACCTTCCCCAGATACGCAAGGGGGAGTTCTGCTGCCATTAAGATTGCAAAGGAGACTTTAAAAAGCAAGCGACGTCAAATGGCACTCCCTTTTCTGCTTTCAGTTCTGCAGCCTCAGTCAGGCTGCAGACACGGAAACCTCTGCTTTCCACCTTAGCTTGGCCTGAAGAAGGGAGGGCCACCTGTCCCATCTGCCTGTCTGGGACTACAATTTTGGTGTGGGTTATGGGGCTGGTAAGGAAGAAATGACCTCTGCTCTACCAAACTGCTGCTGGATAGCAGTGCTGACAGCAGAAGTCGGGGCTATGACCTTGCAAGCTTGCTGGGATGGACTGAAAGAGGATCTCCTGGTGGTTGTGTCTGCTCCTAGGGTCTGAAAAGCTGCAATGGACTGGGGAGAAGATGACTCCTGAAGCATGGAAGCTTGAAACCATTTGCAGTGTGGCAAGCCTGTTCTCGTGGAGCTGTAGCTGGGGTTGGGAAGAGAGCATCGATGCAGAGCGAGTTGTGGGGCCGGCACTAATGCGTGTCCCTCTCTTGGCAGGCATTCCTGGAGCGTTACCTCAGCCCGGGCCCAACCCTCCAGTACGACAGGGATCGCTGGTTCTCCAAGCAGTGGACGCTTGTCAGCGAGGAAGCGGTCACAAGCGGGTTACAAGACGGCATTGTTTTTGTCCTCAAGTGCTTGGACTTCAGCCTTGTTGTTAATGTGAAGAAAATCCCCTTCATCAAACTCTCAGAAGAGTTCATAGACCCTAAATCTCATAAATTTGTCCTCCGCTTACAGTCTGAGACTTCAGTCTAAGGGATTTTGAGGGTGGGTTGTTTGGGGATTTTTTTTTTTTTCAATATTGTGCTTTTGGGTTTAATTTCCCCAATGCTGACTGAAACTGGCAGATGATGGACCAGTAATATTTGACCATCTGCACTTTATTTGGAAAGGGGAGGGGGGAGTTGGGATATCTTATCTAGAAAGAAATATCTTAAGAGGCGACAGGGTGACTTGGCTCGGTTAGCTCAGCCTTGGAGACAGAACAGATTTTTCTTTTTTTTCTCTCCCCCCCCACCCCCCTCCTTTCCAGGCATACTGTAAATCTCACGCTCGCTCTCTCTCCGCACGATTGCAACGTCGGTATTTTTGTTGGAGCGCTGCCTTACGCCATGCGCGCGCCTGCGCTTTTGCGTCTCCACTTTTGCGACCTGTAGCTGTTTCTGAGAACGCGTTGCTCACCTCTCCGCTGTAGAAACCAGCTTGCACAGCGGGGGTTTGCAGTCCCTGTTCACTCGGGGAGGAGAGGGCATCAAAGGGTGGGTGTGAGAGGGCTGCTTCTGTGAACCACCTGATCTGGAGACTGAAGACTTTTATTCTTTTCCTCCTCTCCATTTGTCCTCTTCTGTCAGTGCTGGACCTGTACGAGCATAGTGGGATGGTTTTACTCTCTGTGTCTCTGAAGCTGCTTGTCTTGAACTGGATCAGCCCATCTTGCAGCTATTCAATTTTTTTATTATTTTTTTTTTTCCTTCCAGTGCTTGTTAGTGAAACCATTCTGCGTGGCACAGCTCCCCGCTGTCTCTCACCTGCTCCCCTCTTTCATGTTTGCCTACATCTGTGTCGGGCACTCCCGAGGCTCCCTGTTTCTGTCCCCTTCCGTCTGGCTTTCCGAATGCGTTTCTGTAGCCATGGTCCCCTCAGGGTCTGCCTTACCGCCAGTTCCTTTTGCACCTGCAAGGGCTGCGTATTTGCACTGGGACAGGGTGGGGAAGTAGCTGGCTCCTCCTCAGATAAATCACAGACCCTCCCTACGTCTGACAGCCTCTTTGAGGGGAAGGGGGGTGCAGGCAGGAATGCGCCTCTCCCTTTGAGTGCTTCGAGTGCGTCTGGAGGAAAAGACGGGCAAAAGCACTTCCCTCCTTGAGGAGAGGAGCCAGGGAAGGGCTGACCTCTGCCACGTGCACTTGCTTTGGAGAACTGCTGTGCTCTGGAAACACTGCAGTGTGTCCTTCCCCACCGTACGCCTTCAGCTATAGCTAAGAAATACCAAACTTTGTCTGAATGTTGAAAATCTGCCTGCCTTTCTTGGCCTTTCAGTACTGCCGGAGTTTCTGCTCCGTGCCGGGATCTGCTCCTGCGAGAGACGCGTTAGCTCTTGAATTGCGGTTTGCTTTGTAAGGCCACCTTTGCCCATCAGTGCAGCTTTCGTGTGTGACTCTCGTCGTCTGAGACTTGCGGAGTTTTGAAAGGTTTGCTTTTAACGATGAGCCTCTAAAGCGATGTCTGAAGTCTGATTGCCGGCACAGGGCATCGTGTGACTCTGGAGCCAGCTCTGAGGCTGGCAGAGACCTGCCTTCAGTCAGGTCTCTCAGAGATCCCCCCCCCCCCAGCTTTGTGGCAGTGGATTTGCCTGTGTGAATGCAAACGCTGCCTTCTTTCTGCCCCCCTCAGTCTTTTGCCGTGCAAATATCTTTATCGGGCAGGATCTGACCTCCCCTCCATACTGGTGTCTTAACACAGAGGGCACCAGTTCAGCAAGGTACATAAACCAGTGCCTTTGGCTGCCAGGGTGCATCGTCTTCCAAGGGGAGTTGTGACAGCCCTCCCCGTCCCCTTTGGCCTTCCCTGGGCTCTTTCACCAGCTCGTGGGGCTGCTCCCCAACTCCCACCAGCACGAGGTGGCCTGGCTAACAGCAGGGAGTTGGGCTCTGCCAGTCCTGCATGGCATGGCTGGTGTGGGTTGACTGGTGCCCACCACGAGCTGGTGGGAGGGAGCAGCCGCCTTAAGTAGGGGTGCAGGGTACAGGGGGTCCAGCCTCTTCCAGCTTCAGCAGCGATGGAGCTGCATGTCCAACAGCACCTGCAGATAGTCCTCTTGGGATCAAAGGAGCACCCTGGTGAGCGAGGGTCCAAAGTGGTGATTCCCCATCTGAGTGAGACCTGCAGCCTCCTGCGCCTTTCTTACAAGTGTGTGGTAGTCACCTGGATCCTGTCTTCGTGTAATGTGCCAGACGTGTTTGTGAAGAAACTAGATGGTGTGGTACATGACAGGATCAGGCCCATGTCCCGTAAAGGATGGGAAGTAGGTAGAGTTTTCCCTTCTCTAAACTTAGTGTTTGGCTTTCTTTCTAGGCCAGGCTTTCTGGTAGTCTGTACAGGCCTTTGTTTTATTTTGGAAAAATAGATTATTTTATTCCGTCCTGGAAAAAAAAAAAAAAAAGGAAGAGGAGCATATAGTGTCTCACACTTGGCTCTCCTGAAGATGTGTGTGTCTGGCTTTTATGATGTGCATAACCAGCAAGGTGGGAGAGACTGGGAGTAGCTTGGGAGACTATGGAGCAGTTACACCTGCGTGGAGGCTACTGCCTGTGGCTGAATTGGCTAATTTCTGCGTAGCCAGAACAAGAACCACCTTGCCGGGAGCTTGGGTGTGCCATGCGTGTGAGAGCACCTTGTCTCAGACACCTCTGCAAAACTTCCTTACTTTCCCAGGATTTCCTTCCCCTTTCCTTTTCCCTCCCCCACGAGGGCCGTTGTCTGACAGTATCTGCTCAGGAAACTCATGTCTTAATTGCATTAAATCCTTGAACACATGGACAGCCAGACGGAAGCGGCACGTGCTTGCTCTGGGTCTGCTTCCTCATCTGTGTGCTGTGGTTCAGCGCTGCCTTTTCTGCCTGCTGCCGAAAAGGACACTGTCAGTGGGGTCAACTCCTACATTAACCGCTCTTCCCTGTGTCATCAGCGTGAGTGCTTTGCCTGATGAAATCTGAAGGAGAGGACGTGGCTTTTCAAATGGTCTCTTTAGAGATGCAGCATGCTTAGGGGTGAGGACAGACTAAAGGGGGAAAATTGGGACTCCTGAGTAATCCCTGTTTTTATTGGGATTTTTATGATATTTTATTTTTGGGGGTCTCTCCTGTTTCCCCTCTCCATGCAAAATCAGGGGACCACTGTCATACCTACCTCACTGGGGTGTTGTTGTGAGGCTAAACTCCAACTTGTCAAGTGCTTTGAGATCCACAGATGGATCTGTGGCATCTACAGGAATTCAGACTTCATAAAAATACTGAGCAGTGAGAGCAGACTGGTTTGTTTAACTCTGTTTATAGCCAGCTAATGAGTAAGAATCGAGTCACAGGGAGTGAAGCTCTGATCCAAAATCCTGCAGTCCTTACTCCTGCAGAGCTTGCCAAGAGCTGAGCATAAATAAGGCTTGTAGGGTTTGCCAGCCAAGTGCAGGCTGTTTTCCTCCGAATGCCTCTCCTATCCTACAGTATCTCCTTGCACATATTCTCCGTCCTGTTTCCTTGTACCTGCCTGGGAATTGGGGTTTTTTTTTAGAATTCAAGTGGTTTATAAGACAACCCCGTTTGTGGTGAAGTGGGCAATGACCCCCCTCAGAGGAGATCATTGCACTGGACATCCTTCACTAAAGGCATCCAATAGGGTGCCGTGTTGCCTAGCCGGGAGTGGTGTTGACCCACTCCTCTCTTCCACATTGGCGTTTTTCCTCAAGTATGCTGCTCGGATGCTTTAAAGGCTTTGTTTTCTGCTCTCAGATTTGTTACAGTCTAAATCCAAAGCCACGCTGAGATCTTCCAAAACCAGATGCAGCTAAGGCTTTCATCTGTTCCGGGGTGGGTGGAAATGGCTGTGGGTTCCCGTGAAGGCTGGCTTTCTCTTTCATGGCTAAAGAGTCCGATTTCTTGCAGCTTCGAGGAGCGTAGGGACAGATATTAGACCCTTAATACCTTGCCAGTCCTCTAACTAGGGCCGGGCGAAGGTTGGTGGCACATCTGTTAGCCCCTCATTGTCATGTGGCTGCAGCACTCTCAGAAGTGTAAGCATCTTAGCACTCCCCTCCATAGCGTACCGGTGGTCCCTGACCAAGCTCCTGTGGTCAGCTTGGGGAGGTGGAGGGGCTGCTTGCAACTACTGGTTTTCACCCCGTGCAGGGGAGACGTTTCCACCCTCGCACCCCTGTAGGCAGCAGGGTGGCTGGGGTGGGATGCACCATGCATGGAAAGGGTGGTTTGATGCAGCTTGCTCGCAGAGCAAGGTCAGCTCCTGCTTCTGGGGTTGTCTTTGGTGCCTTCAAGAGCAATCCCCCCTGAAGGGGGATATCGGAGAGAAAGGCAGATCTGATTTCGGCCTCTGCCAGCTATTCCTCTGACTTCTGCCTCTAAAAATTTTCCTGCCAGCAGCTTCGGTCCCTCCAGCTCCTGTCCTCCCCTCCCTGCGTTTTTCGCCTGAAGTTCCTTAGTGAGGCAGAACAAGTATCCACTGGGATGGGATGCTGGGAACAAGTATCCACTGGGATGGGAGGTGCTGGGGCTACAGCTTGGAGCTTGGAGGCAGCTCATGGTAAGGCGCAAGTTTGGGGGAGGTCTGAGCAAATCCCAGCCCTCATGGAGCCTCTTAACCTTTTCCTTTGGGATGGGAATCTCCACGCAAAGCCTCAGGAATCAGCTCTTGCCAAGTATGCCAAAAGCTGTGGGGAAGCAGTTCCTGAAGCTGGCCCTGCATAAGTAGCTTTTAAAAGTCTTGTTTGAGGTGTGCTCGTTTCCAACACTTGCTGCTGAAGAAACAGGAAAGATCCATACCATGCTAAACGTGGAAACCTATTCAAGCCAATTTCATCTTGCTTACCAAAGCTTGTAAATCTGCCCTTTTCAAAGGTAAAACAAAAGTCTGGCAGTCTTTTGCAAAAATGCTGTAGTCTGGTCCCAGACTCCGCTACTCAGTTGCGCTCGGTTCTGCCCTGCCGTATGAGAGCTGTTCACGAGATGGGTGCGCAGATGTCTGTTTTCTCATTCAGCTTGTGTCTCTGTGTGCTTTTTCCCTTATAGATGTGTGCGTTATACATGGCTAAAGCCTCAAACCAGGCTTGGTGGTGCGGTGTTTAAACTGTGTTAAGAAGGAAACGCTCTTGGGATTGAGCTGTTGGGTTGGGTATTTTTTTTTTTTATTAAAAAAAAATAAATTTAAACCCTCCCAAATTTCTGTTCTCCTAAAAGAGATGGCTTTGGGCCATGAAGTCTCCTACAGGAATATGCATCCTCCCGCGTTCAGGCTGCTGCCTCCGATGGATGATGACCAAAAGTTGCCGTTTCCGACAGCTGCTCTGTGACCGGTGCGAATCGCTTTGGGATACTCCCGCGCCGGGTTCCCGCAGCACCAGCAGTACGGCTGGTGTTATCCGCCCCTCTGCATCCCTCCGAGAGACTACGTTTTTATCCCCGTAACGTACCGAAGCCCTGCGGGCAGCGGGCAGCCAGCCCTGCCCTGCGTCTGCTCTGCCGAGAGAGGGAATCCTTCCCTCTGGCTGCTTCCCGGGCACCTCTCACCAGCGCTAACGAAGCTTGGGGGGTATCTGTCTCCTGCGTGCACGGGGAGGGGGGGGATGCTGTTGCTGGCTACCTGCACAGGCGTAACTGTGAAGGAATCTTACACTCTTCTGTGCCTGTTTCTTTGATTCAGCATTATCGTGTCTTGGGGAAGGGGGTGGGAGCGAACGCCCTTCCCTCACCCTCTTTTGATCACTGTGTAATACTCTTTTCTACACGAACTGTGTATAGTAAGATGGGTTTTGCCAAGGTTTTCTAATTAATAGACACTAACCAGCATTTCTTTCCTTCTTTTTTTTTCCCCCCCTCCTCTTTGCACATGTGACTTTAACTGCGATGGTACATGGTCTTTCTGTTCTTTTCTAATTGTGAACTTAAGTAAGCGAATTCCTGGTGTCTGTGACATTAATGCACTGTGGGTCTAGCCTAGTAAATTGTTCTGTTCCAAGCTGGGTTCTCTTAAGTTATAGCTGGATGGGGGTTTTGTTGTTTTTAAACTGAAACATAAAACCGTTTTACACTTTGCATATTTTGTACAGTAAAATTCTGGAAATAAACTGAAACCAGATTCGATTGTCCCACTCCTTCCTCTTATCCTTTCAGACCAAAAAAAAAAAAAAAAA
>VUYV01000106.1:1502359-1525541 GCA_008711295.1 Anarhynchus alexandrinus
AAAAAAAAAAAAAAAAGAGAAAGCTTTTTTGGCCTTCAAGCATTCCTTAGCTGCGGCTGGGAGGGGCCCTGCAAACATGTGGTTTAACCTTTTTGAAGCTGTCTTTTTGTCACCCTCGTTCTAGACCTTCCTGATCTGCCCTGCCACAGTAGAATGCAAACTCATTTATCACTCCTGAAGAAGGGACTGGTAGGTGACTGCTTTGAACACCTGAAATCTCAAATGATGGGGAGCAACCGCAGCAGGGGGGGGACGGGGGGGGGGGGACACACGACTGGAGGGGGAACAGGTTTTTCTGCCTCCTGTCTCCTCTCGTAGTTTGCACATGAATTATGAAGGGCAGGATTCATGGCAGAAGCTCCTTATTTGGACCTGGCAGGGAGGAGGAGGAGTGGCGAGAGGAGGAAGAGCCAGCGCTCCGTGCTTGCGCGGATGCAAGCCTGCGCTCTGCTAAAACAAGGTGCAGGGATCTCGCCTCAACAGCGCCTGTGGGTGCGGCGCTCCCCACCTCCAGTTTCCATCGCCGGCGTGCCGAGAGCTCAGAAAGACCCAGTGACCGTGCCTGAAGAAGGGTGGAAGCAGCCTCCTCCTAGGCCGTCTTCGGTACCTGCTCTCCAGGAAAGCCCCTTTGAATGGGGGAATGCCTGGTGTCACAGCAGCGCTTCGCCCAGCAGAGCTCCTCAGTGGCTTTGCTGGAAAAATCCACAGGATGCTGCTGTGCGGTGAAAAAAAACCCAAAAAAACACAGTGCAACAGTTGTGGAGATAAGCAGCAGGCGCATAAAACGCTGATGGAGAGAAACATCCAAATGGGTAATCCTCTGCTTGGGGGAGGGAGATGGGGGAGATGGATGTTTTTTAGGCTGGAGAGCACTGAACTAAAGCCCGGGAGGAAGCAGGAAGGGTGGGATGGCCGCCTGCGCGGTCCGGCCTCCTGCCCTCCCTTGATCTCTCTGATTTGGATCTGTCCCCCTCATCCTGCTGGTGCTTTGGCAGTGCCCAGCCATGGGCTGGTTTTGGTGTGGCTCCTGGACGTGGACAGGGAAAGGAAATAACGCCCTGTGGTGGGTGCGCAGCCCATTGCTGGTCCCCTCCTGCCCCTCAGAGGAAGACCCAACTTGCCAGACTGGAGCTGCGTAGGTAAAAAGACTGGGAGCCGGCCGCAGGCATGTGAGAAGCAGGAATTTGGCACAAACAAGATTAACGGCCTCGTCAGCCTCATCCTAGGCTCTCAGCCTTGAGAGTTGTGTCTTTACACGTGGGTTCGGCATGCTCTGTTTCATTTGTGGCTTAACACTGATAGCGAATCACCGCTCCATCACTGCCGTTTGTGGCACTTTCTCTCCTGCTGTGGGTTGTGGAAGCTGATGGAAGGAACAGGCTTTGCTAGAGGGACCAGTTCCCCTGGCCTTCGCCCAGCGTGCAGCCACCTGAATCATAAGGGGCTGTGGTGCGTAGCTCAGCAGAAATCAGAGCCGAGGGTGCTGCTCTGGTTTGGCCAAGTCTTTTGCTGAAATTGCAGGGGTCTTGGAGGTGCGAGGGAACCTCGGGTGAGACATTGGGTTAAGCATTACCAACCCAAACCTCTGACAGAGATGGAGTCTTTCACTAGCAAGCTACACTTGGAGGGACCTGGTGTGCTGAACCTTCTGAGGGCTGGAGCACCTCTCCTATGAGGAAAGGCTGAGAGAGTTGGGGCTGTTCAGCCTGGAGAAGAGAAGGCTCCAGGGAGACCTTATTGCGGCCTTCCAGTACCTAAAGGGGGCCTACAGGAGAGCTGGGGAAGGACTTTTTACAAGGGCATGTAGTGACAGGACGAGGGGGAATGGCTTTAAACTGGAAGAGGGCAGGTTTAGATTAAACATTAGGAAGAAATTTTTCGCTTTGAAGGTGGTAAGGCACTAGAACAGGTTGCCCAGAGAAGTCGTTAAGGCCCCATCCCTGGAGGTGTTCAAGACCGGGCTGGATGTGGCCTTGGGCAACCTGGTCTAGTGGGAGGTGTCCCTGCCTATGGCAGGGGGGTTGGAACTCAATGATCTTCAAGGTCCCTTCCAACCTGAGCCATTCTATGATTCTGTGATTCTGCCTGAGGGAGACAGCTGACTGGGGTCACTGGGGAAGGAGAGGACTGTCCTGCAGTGCCCTTCCCAGCTGTGAGGGCATAAGGCTGTGGCCGTACCCTGAGGCAGCACAGACAACAGCCGTTGGGGCAGATACAGTGTTTGATGCTGAGCAGGGCTCGTGGCTGAAGTGTGGCTTAATACACAAGAAGATCGATTGACCCCAGCAGGTGATAGGACCAGGCTTCACAGTTACGGACAGTCAGAAGGCATCAGCTTTGGAGAATTCAACGGGGAGGTATGGGTCAAAAGGGCTGCATGCAGTCAGAGTATAACAAATAGGTTAAGAAAGGAATTTGTCACCTTGGACAACCAGCTCCAGAGCCTTGTGTGAAGCACTAGCAACACCTCACTGTACAATACTGTTAGCTAACTTAATAGTTCAATGAAACATCTGGCTGTGGAGGTGGGCAGGGCTTCAAGCCCCAAAAGAGCTTTTCCTGGTGCTATGTACTGGCTCTGCTGTCACAGCCCCGGATCTGAACTCCTGGGAGCTACAGGGAAGGACTGAACTCGAGGACTTCCAGGGGAAGTGTGGAGGTCGGGGCAGGTGGGGTGGGTGCGAGGGGAAGGGGATCTCTTAGCAGAACGTGGTGTCTCACAACAGCATGCAGGAAGGGAAGGCGCGCTGGGAGTTGGCCAAGCGGAGCGCTTTGATTTGTCTTTCAACACCACTCCTGAGTTTATGTTGGACTGGGAAGGTGATGGGTTTAGGTTACAGTCCTTTCCGGTACTGACAGATAATCCACTGGGGCAGGGGTGTCCATTCCCGTTTCATGTGTGCATCCATGCACTGCTGGGTCAGGAGGTGCTGAGAGAAGAGAGAGCGCTGAGCATAACATGTCTGCAGCCGTGGGTAGGGACGGTGTAGTGGGGTGATTGCATATGCATAAATCACTATCTATGAACAAGGTTACCCGAGTTGCTTTGAAATGCTGTAACAAGTTTTACAGCCCTGCCTCGAGTGTGCGTGTTGGTTTATGCTGACACATTGCTGGTAAAATGGAGTACCTCAAGCGGGAAGAAAGCTGTTTTCCAGTTTCCCCCCATCTTCTTGTCCCCCTCCATAATGATCTTAGAAAGCGTTTGAGGGTTTTTTTCCTGGCTACAGCTTATACAGTGGGCTGTGGTCAGGTTAGGGGCTGCAAGACTGCCAGTCTACTCCAAAGCCCTGAGCTGATCTTCCCTTCCTCCAAAATCTGGGGAGCTGAACAGGGTGAAGACGGCCGCTTCTTTCCGTACATGACTTGGGGCTTGCTCTGGTTCCACCTCAGCTAATGCAAATAACCTGGGGACGCCAGGAGCCCTCACGCAGCGGTACTGCTGCTTGCTAGCCTCCAAAAAACCTGCGAGTCCTGCCCGTGGGAGGGAGGTTGTTTGCTGGCGGGGCCACAGCCAGAACGAAGGGAACAAGCAGTCTTTGGGCTCTGTGTGGGCAGCATTAAGTAGAATTTAGAAGAGGAAGACGGGAGATAACTTTTACCTTGTGGGTGTACATTTGGGATAGCTCAGTGCATCCACCTTGCTTATGTATCAAAATACCGAGGAAGAAGCAAAACCTCGAGAGAGACAGTAAGACAAGGAGGAGGCAATGTGAAGTCAGTGGAAGAGACCTTGGAGAACAGGGTGTGGTTTTTCCCTCCAGCGCCCTTAGAAACATGAAGGTACAAAGATTTTAAAAACAGAGACACCACAAATTGCTCTAGGCATGAAGCTATTCTCTAAATTGAAACATTTAAAGTCTCTTCCAAAGGCAAAAATCAGGCTTCTAAATGCTTAGACATCTACAGTCTTGGTCGTCTTTTTTTTTTTTTTTACTTTTTTTTCTTTCTTACTACTTGAAAAGGTAGCATGAATGAAAAGTGGATGCATGGAGAGAAAGGCAGTTCTTGATAAAACACGTTTGATTCAGCCTCTCTGGAAGTTTTAAGAGACACTCAGAACTTCTTAGTTCTTTGGACCTCTCTTCAGCACAAGTCAGATGCTGTGGTCATGCTTTAAAAGAGGAAACAAGAAGGAGCTGATTATATCAGGGCCACAGATGTGAAACAGATCTGCAAACCTTTTAGCTTCTATTTTGTAAAAGCTCATTCTTGAGTACTCATAATACCAGATCTTACAGTTGATTGTAATTTTGCTTTGTAAGTGGCTGGGAGAAACTGGTTTAGTAATTCAGTAACAAGACTGTGGGAAGCTGTGCAAATTCCTTCAGCGATTTCATTTTGTGGGGACTAAAACGGTATTCAAACATTTAGTTACTTTTGTCGTTCAATAGCCTGTTTCTTTGTTGCTAGCAGGAGCAGGGCTTTGACATGTTGGACTGAATTTTAAAGCAAAAATCTAACACCAGGCAAATTTCAGGGCTGCTCTCTGGTCGAACATCATTTTATTTTTACCTGGGTTACTGAGGGAGGGACCTGGTTCAAACTGGGCTTCCTCCAAATCCAAAAGGGGAGGATGAGGTTGCCCATGGCTTTTTAAGTCATTTGCCACCCACAACCGAAGGAGAGCTCAGTCAGGACAACTACTGGTCTTCTCGGGCAGGTAGTTGGCTTTCTGGCTGCTGTTGAAGTATGGGATAACCCTCCAGCAAACTCAGTTCGTTTAACCCTCGAGACTTATTTCTTGTGTGAAGTCATGCTGCTTGTCTTCTGCTCAGGCAGTGTAGTGGTGTGATTGCCGGTGGTGCTGGGGGTTACTGATCTCTTCCCGCAGCAACAGCTGAGGTGGCCCAACCTCTCCCCATCCAGTCAGGGCTTGGTTGAAGGGAGATGGTTCCTCATCTGTATTTTGGGATAATGGGAGAAAAGTATCCACCTCAAAAAAAAAAAAAAATCCTGGTATTTCTGCAGTGCCCAGGTTGGTGAAACAGCTTCACCTTGAGCCTGTCCCACTTGTTCCCCCCTAGAAAAGGAAAGCCAGCCTCAGCCTTGTCTGGTTGGATTTCTCCTTGGCAAGGAAATGTTGTCCCTCCCCATGTTCACAGCTATGGGCTCATGGCATGGGGTTCCACCACAGCTGGTTCCTGGCAGGGGTGTGAGGGAGGCTGCTCTCTCCCCAGGCTGGGCATGAACTCAAGCAGTAGGGGCAAGGGAGAGCCTTGTCCTTAAGTGACCCTCGATACCATATGCTGTGGGGGTGGGTTGAGAAGAAGACATGCTAGATAGAAATGGAGAGAGAAAAAAAATTAAGGGAGCCAGTGAAGACCAGGAGAGTAATAAGCCAAAAGGGAAGAAAAGAAGGTAAAAAAGCTATGTCATCTTCTTGTTTTCCATAGCATTAGGGACAATATCAGAAGCCCTTTGAGTGCTTTGCTGATCTCCTTCATCACAGGGGCTTGGCAAGAGAAGGTGTGAGGGGGGGAGCAGAAGCGGGGAGCAAGGCACCGGAAGGATCTGTGCTTCCATCCCAAAAGCTGCTTGTAATCTGACTCCAGAAATGAGTCTTCAAGCTGCACTGCANAATAGTTTAGCACCTTTTAAACCTGGCAGAGAACATTCTAGGAGCTAAGCCAAGAGGGCTGGCTCTGCCCTGGACCCTGCCTCATGGTCTGCATCGTCATTAGATGTCTTCTTCTGCCAAACAGGTGTGAGAGGCATCCGAGGGCTGACCCCAGGGGGTACTGACCGTTGAAGGACTGCTTTGCCCAGATGTCGGTGCTACAAGGGAGCGGGGAAAAGGCAGAGGATGACATACAGAGCCTTGGGTAGGACACAGTCCTGCTGGCGCAGCCTCATTACCGAGGTTAATTATCCTTCCTGCTGTGCTTTGCTGCTTCCCATTTCTAGCGGATGGTGTTGCACTGCACGGTGTAGATGTACCTGGGGTGTGAAAGTAGCCAGGAGGCAGATTGCTTTGCTTTGCCCTGGAGGGCCTTGTGGCCTGATTACCCATTCCCCCTCTTTGGCCCTCCAAATCCAGGCATCGGTGTGCAACTGTCTTCCCCAGTGTGTGGGGCTTCCCCAAAGCCAAAGTTTTGCTGGGGTTGAGAGGAACCCAGATGCAATCCTGGCCTATTTTCACAGGACAGCAAGTCAGTGGCAGCTGGGAAGTGATACGTTCCTGTCTAATTAATTATTTCCCTGGGAACAAAAGGGAAGGCAACGTTTTTTTGTTTGGTCTCGGCAATGAATCAATCATTTCTGAGGTATGGTGTGCGGACAGACAGGGAGAAGCAGTTGGTGTCCTCGGCTGTGCGTGCATGTTGGCCTCTGGCTGAGCAGCTTCATTCTGGCATGGGAAGCAGCTGAGATCTCTGGTTTCACTCTCCCAAGGGCAGCACAGGAGGCTTTCACCACTCCTCAGAAACACCACGAAAACTGCTGAACCTGAAAATATGGAGTAATCTGTGATTTCCAGAGTGCCTCCCTTGTCCACTCCTTCTGGAGCTGTTTCCCAAATGGTTGACATTAGCTCAGAGCAGTTTTGGCTTCACAGAGCCTCTCCATCAGTGTCCTTGGGTCCACTGCAAAGGCAGAAGCTTCCTCCTTCATGCTTCTTTGTGATAGCTGCAGTATGTGGCTCTTAATGGGATTCCCTCTCCCTTGATTGTTGCCCATGAGCAGCATGGGGTGGCCTGTGGTCCAGCACACCAAACAAAGCCCTCTTCTGTGGCCCCCAGCCCTGTGTCTGGGGACTGGGAGGAGGCGGTGTATGACTTCATGTTCTTACCACATATCACTTGCAAGGGGGGGTCCTCGCTGTTGCTGGGGGATGGTAAGACTAGGATTTTTGGTACTTTGAAGTGACTGATCAGCTTGAAGCACTTGCAGTTCGATGAGGGCAAAACACAGTTCCTTGTCTTAAGACCCATTTACTATGAATATCTAATTAACACTTTGGAGAAAAAGAACTATTTGCTAAGAGAGGGATAGTCTTAACAGACTTGCCTGCAGAAACACTCAGTGCTGCCCACGTGCACCTTTTTTTTTAAATAAAGAGGTGTCTTTTTTCTGGTTCCTCATCCAAACGTACTGACCTTTTGCCTTTGAGTATGTAGTGGCCAGGGTTAGGCCAACTTTGCTCCTCAGGGTTGCCAGTGCCTTTCAAATGTCAGTTGGGCCTACTTCTGACAGAGGAGCCCAGGAGCACCCCTGCCTGGGGTCCTGCATGTGATACCTCCCCATACCACCATCTTACCTGTCCCTGCAAGGAAGACGTTCAAATTCAAGCTGCCATCTCCTTCACAAGGGGTATTTCTTTGCTCAGTGCTCGAGTCACTATGAACTCGGGGCAGACGAGGTGTTACAGGTTAATGGGAGAGGCTTTGGTGCCTACTCATCTTCATTGCTGCAATCCTTTTTTCTGCTGCAACATTTTCTTAACTTTTTATGTGTTTATCCCAAAAGCTGATGATAAAAAGTTTCCCTTCGTAGGCAAAGAGAATGATGAAAACCGTAATGGGGGGATGAGGGAAGAGAGAAAGGGCCCCATCAAGGACTGTGCTGGCACCATGAAGGAGTAGCAGCTAAAGGATTAGCCCTTTCTCTCATAACTCTAGGGAAACTTTCCGTAAACTACTGACACCAGCCCACTAGCCCCAGTAGAGTGAGCCTCAGCCTCACTGGCCTCTGTATAAGCCTAAGCACCACTACATTAATTATTCCCCCACTGAGCTCTGTTGCTTGATGCATTGAAATGTGTATGTGCCTGTGAAACACTTGTGCACCTGAACACGTCTGTAGTGCCATTTACAGGGTCTGCCTGCGCTGCCTGGGTAAGCTGTGCCTCTCCGAGCACCTGGAGAGGGGCGCATGGCATTAGACGGGCATCCACAGCGGGAGGGGAGGTACACGGAAGGTACCCAGGCAATCAGGATTTCTGGGGGCAGTGCCAGTTAGGAAAGGCAGTAGAGCAACTCCTCGTTTATTCTTCGTGTTTATAGAAATTCACGGCACTTTGCAGCGACTGATCTGGAGCTGCAGGGCCCGTGCAGGCCGTAACCTTATGCAGGGTGAAACTCCTGGGCATAGCCCCCATGGTAAAATAAACAAATACTTTTCTCAGGTGAGTATTTGTCCCTTAATCACAGGCTGGAAGACTACTAAATGGTTAGTTTTGCCCGTTCTTGCTCCTTACCAATGTACATCAAGTGAGACCTTGAGTCCAGCTTGCTCCCTCTCTCTCTGAGCGGGGGTCCTCCAGCAAACCTCTGGAGGAAAGAGCTGAAAGGAAAGAGCAGAAGAAGGGTGATGGGCATCCCTCTGGCCAGGAGAGAGGGGTGTGTGAAGGAGAGGAGTGGACTTCCAGGCTGAGAACACTCTGCATTCTGAGCCTTCTGAAAGTCTGAGTCTTCTGAAAGAGGACCACCAGGTCCTCTGGGATGGGGCTGAGCTGTTCATAACCCCAGTGCAACCAGGTGGACGGTCTCCCCAAACACACTTGGTTCAAGCCTTCCAGGCAGCACTTATGCATTGTAAAGAAGCAAGAAAGGGCAAATAGTTGACCTGGGGGCTTTGCTGTCCTGTCTGTTCTTCTAATAAGCTATGTCTGAAAAGGACCTGTTGAGTTTTTGATGTTCAATGAGGAGCAAACATGGCCTACGGTCATATACCATATAAGCACGGTATTCATTCATATACATAGAGATATATAGATATCCGGCTGCAAGTTGTTAATGCTGGCAGTTTCCACCAAGGGGATATGGCACACATAGGAACATATCGGTACTTCAACTTTTTATACCAGTAGTTTCAAATTTCTATTTCAGCTAATGTAGAGAGGGAGAGAGAGAGTCAAAGAGACTGATCAACAGGCAGGAGAAAAAAAACACCTATAAAATCTTGCTTTGCAGTTCATTTGATAAGGGAAATGTATCATGTGTAAACCTTGTTTCTCATCAGGCTGATTCACATTCGTATAACGAATCTGATTCTCCTGTCCCTCACACCGTTATTTCCACTAACATCACTTACCTCTGACGTAAACGACTATAAGAAAGGTCAGAATAATATTTTTTCATCTGTAGCAAGAGAGGACACGTGTACCCTACCTATGCTAACAAGTCTGAATGACTGGAGAACATTTATAAATGTATTTATAAAGATAAAACTATCTCCAAACTCTCCATTCATTGCACTATTGTCAAACCTAATAAGCTAAGACAATTGAAATCTGCCGGCATGGGAAAGCAGGGAGACCTAACACTGTTGCAGTGACCTGCACATGGATGGTGCTGCACTTGCCAGGACTGAGTTGCTGACCCTTTGCTTTGTGAGTGACCCCCTCGACTGCGAACTGGTGCCCTGAGCTCCTTCTCAATCTGCAGGCAAAAGAGGTTTCTCACAGGCTACCATGGGACATCTGATTCTCTAAGCAGGGAGTAACTATGCAACTGAATAGTTAAAAGCCAAACAGCTTGAATCCTTTCACTGCTCATTGCCCAACACACATTATCCAGCATCTAATGTGGTTGGACGGATGTGGTCCTGCCCCACATCTTGGTCATGGGAAAAGATGCTATGTAGGCTTTGGGTTAAAAGTCAGCCAAAGCTGGAAGGTCGTGGGGAATAGGAGGGCTTCAGGGTGGGCCCCTGTGAATGTTTCCATTGGCAGGACTATGCTGTCTATCTGATGTGCACCACCTTCAATCTAGCTGAGGTTCACCTGAAAGGGAAGGTAGGCCCAGCCCAGACCTTGGTTTTGTGTTTGGAACTGGCCTGGGGTCTGCTCTGGTGTTTCTTTGGGGTTAAGACCAATGGTTTGGCTCCCTGCCATGATCTTCAGCCTCAAGAGTTTGGGCTCAGACCTGGATCGGCCTTTCCAGCAGTAGGAACTTGCAAGCTTTGATGTCTCGTATCAGACCACCTACACTTACCCTATATTTTGCCTGAGCTTTCAAGAAGAAAGACGTTCAGACAGGGACCATGGTGTTTGGTTTTGCATTGCTCTGCCAGACAAGAATATCCTGTCATTATATGGAATCACTGAAAACTTTAATAGCATCCCAAAAACCTTCCTCCCCTCCCAAAGCTTTTTGCTGCTCCTAGCATGTTAATGAGTAGCTATAGACTCTCGCAGCAGAACTTGCAGGACTGAATGGTCTTGGCAGAGTAGCTGCAAAGGCCATTGTTTTTAATAAAAGGACTAAACTTTACAGTGGCCTTCCCTATGTCTTGAAGTGAGATTTGGTCTTTGGATGTAAGTGCTGGGCCAATGAGCGCGGAAAATACAAATTGGCTCCCTGCGTCCCTCTGGCAGCGAGCAGGCAGGCACTTTCCTCCTGCCCTGGGACGCTGGGGGCAGATTCCCTGCAGATTCCTATTGTCCTTACTAAGGGGGCATGATTTACAGCGGTGCTGGGTGCCTGCAGGCACCGCCCGCCGCAAGGGCAGTCCCGGTGGCTCAGCACCGCTGAGAATCAGGCCGGGGGGTCTCAGCAAGGGCAGGGGCAGGGGGAGCGGGGCAGGGGGGAAAGAGGAGCAGCGGTGCTTGCTGACGCTCAAACACAGGTCTTCCGATGGAGGGACCTGCCGCGGGGGGGAAGGCCTCTCAGCCCCCACAAGTCAAACTGCACAGAGTCATGGTTAGTCGTCGTCGTCATCGTCATCATCATCGTCGTCATCATCATCATCGTCATCATCGTCGTCGTCGTCATCATCATCATCGTCGTCATCATCGTCATCATCTTCGGTATTTATCTTCCCAGAAAGCACATCCTCTATCCAGTCCTCCAGCTCCTCAGCAGTGGGCAGGTCATCATCATCTCTGATCTCCATCCAGATGCTGTCAGCCTGAGGGGACAGATGATGGGGAATTAGCCACCCCTCAGTGACACAGGGAAGAGATCAGGTTCACTGCTATTGTGGGGGTAAGGGTTGGACCACAGGTGGGATGGAGAGATGGTGGTGGCATTAGCTCCCTCTCTGCCACAGTCTGTGGGCAGGCTCAGCCACAGTGTCTCTCTGCCCACACGTTGGGATTACCACTTCCCCTGAAGTGCTGTTGCTTCTGACTAGGGGCAGTGGGACTGGTCAATGGGTTTACATGAGTGTGTGGTACTGTTTGCCCCGGGTTGGATGTGTGCCTGCTGCCTGTTCCTCTCCTGCACTGCTTATACCTGTGAGCAAGAGCATCGTCTGCCTGATGCATTGTCCTCACCCCATCTGGCCAGTTCTGTAGACTTCAAGTCTACATAAAGAGAGCATAAAGAAACCTATGCCAGCTCCCCCTCTGTCGTCCCAGTTCACAGGACATCACAGCATTTCCCTCCTTCCTTCCAGAGCCCCTCTTGGACCTCCTCCTTTGAGCCTTTACACCCTGATGTCAGCACCCCTTCTCCCCAGCATCTTTTACCATCACCTTTGCCTCAGGATGTTGCTCTGGACTCTCCACATGTGATAGCAATTCCTCCTCTTGAAAGGGCCTTTCCTCAGATCATCTCAACCATGCTCCAGCTGAAGAATGGTGAAAAACACCAATGCCCTGGACTACAGGTGCCCCCTGCTCTTTCTCTCCAGCAGTCTGCATTGCTTCCACAAAATATAGGGAATGGGGGGATTCAGTAAGAAGATGCTGTCCAAAATATGGTGGGAAGATGCTGTCTAAATTGTGGCTGTTACCCAGGGACAGGAAGTATAGCGTAGGTGGTCTCTGAGACCTGGAAATGAAAGGTTTTCTCCCTGCTTTGCTATAGGTTCCTTGGGTAAATATCTGGCTAAGCCTCTTTCCCTTTACTGGCTCCCCTCCGTAGGATCAGCCTCCTATTTTGCGGGGGTGCTGTGAGGTTATCTTGTTCAGCATTTGATGTTGCAGAAGCAAGTGCTTTTCATATTTCAGAAGATAACTACTGGCTTTAGCAAACGTGCCCCACTTCTTTCCCTGTCTGTGGTACCTAATTCTCTTTGTTGTATCGCTTGGTAAAAAGCCAGACCAATCTTTGCTCAAGAAAAACTGTTTCTGCCTTACAAGATTTTCCTCCTAAAACACAAAACATCAAAGCTGTTACCAAAAAGAGCCACGGAGAGGCATGCAGCTCTTGCTTAATGAAAATGATCTTGTCCCCAACCTCAGGACTGTTCGTGCATCAAAAAATTACACCTTTAAATAAGGGGAACAGAAGTGAACCCATTGCACCTAGAGAAGATGCTGGGCAAATAAATCTGCAATATTTTGCAGCGTGTCATGGCCCTAATCCTGGGCCACTACGATGTCACAGGCTGGTGTGGGCTGCTGGGAGCTCTGGTGTTTGTATTGGCAGGTTTTTAGAGAAGCGATGGGGTCACAGGGGTTATGTCCACCAAAGGCAACAGCAGTGTTTATTTTTACTCCGTTGTGTAAGCCCTACTTTGTACCTGTGTAACTTGGCTGAATGCAGTGATGTAACACTGAAATAACAAAATGAGCTCAGTGTTTGTTTTAGATATCGCCCGCCAACCTAGAACTTTCTTAAATCTCTCTCTTGAGGAATAGAAAACAGACTTAAGTGGAATGAAATAAAAACTTCAAATACTATAATGAACAACCTGAAACATTTACTGTATCAAAGCTAGATAATGTATGAGTTTTTACAGGTCTCTGAGTGACTGCTGGATAATAAGGCATGTGTTCCTGCCTAATATTGCTTTCTACATGATTCTCTTGCCACTGACAATCCTACTTCCATGAATTTCCGTTGATAGCTGTTTAATGTAGCTTTGATATAATTTAAACATGGCCAACTGCAGTAAATATGATGAAGGGAGATACTGCGGACTAGTAAAAAGGGCAAAAGACTGGAAGACTTGGGCTCTATCTCTGGCTCGTCTGTTCATTTCTCTCATGATCTTAGGTGACAGATGCTACCTTGGCCCTCTTCCCTTTTGTCTCTCTCTTAACAATTCTGCTAACAAGCCTTAACCCACTGGCTGCCCACTCTCTAGGTGTCTGTCCCATGGTCTGGTGGATGCTGCCCTGTTACAGGAAAAGCACCACTCACATCCAGCCAGCGCTGCATCTATGCTGTAATGCCCAAGCCAGCCTGTGTGCTTCCCTCTCATTTCTGTCAATCAGATGGGCAAGATCCAGGGTCTCCACTTTCTTCATAATACTATCGCCTTGCCTTCCCTGCCACGTATCCCATCTTATAATCTTGCAGCATTTGTTTTCATAGGAGGCACAATTGTCTAGTATTCCCTCCCTGTCCCTCTTTTTCTGGGGAGGTACAGGAGAGAGGACATGGGGGCTGGGAGCAAGGTTGGTGGCAGGGCCGGGACCAGTGCCCGGCCCTGGCCAGGTGTCCCAACTCTAAGTCCCTCTCTGCTTTCTCCTAATGAAACAGCAGGTTTCCATATGGCTGAAATTTCAAACAAAGAAGTCAGGTGCCGAAACATGAACACTTCTGCAGTGGAGAGATTTTTGCTTCTAGAAACACTTACATACCCACACAGGTTCATTTTAAAGAGATTAAAACACCCAGCACTTAACCATCAAAAATAAACTAAGGTAATAAGTGAGCCAGGCTGGAGCACTCTGCATTATGTGTCTTCTGATCGAGTGAACTATTACTGTCAGAAAGAGGAAAAATGGTTTCTCTCTGTAGTTGTGTCAGGGCCGTGATGTGCGTTACATTGCACTCAGCAGCTGTCCCCAGATCTCTGCTGGTGGGGATCGGACAGGTCCCTCTCCCACCTGCCTTAAAATCTCACAGTGCGTGGGCAACCTGACATCAGTCCCATGGCTTGCTGGCTTGAAGGTGACCACGGTGAAACCAGTAGCTGCTAGAAATCTGGCCTGATAGCACAGCTGTGGATGCTGTGGGTACCACCACCACCACAGCTGCACCAAAGCAGCACCTGCCTGTGCTGCTGTCCCTCTGCAGCAACGCCGGCTGCAATACAGTGTTGAAACCCTTCACTGCCACTGGGCATGGGGCAGACACAACTCCTCTTCCCACCCAAATCCTTCCAGCACCACCTGCACGGCAGTGGCTGAGGGGGAGGAGGGCCTGGATGAACCCCAGTATGCCCTCTTCACCCCAGCAGGATCCCTCCTTTACCAGTTTATGTCATATTCTTATTAAGGTTGTGTATTTATTTGTTTTTTTTTTCAATCTGGGCAGTTGCTCCCTGTCATCTGTTGGGGACCATCTTTCCCTCCTACATTCAACCTGGGCCATTCTGCTTCTGCTGCAGAAACACCATCCTTTTTCTCCTCTTCTCCTCCACTAAGCAAGGCTTTCTTCCCCCCCCAATACACACAGTTTTCCCTGACAAGCCCACCCAGGCTTAGTCAGAGCAGGTCACAGACAATGGTATATGCTGTGGGTTGGGGAGGATATGTAAGACCTTGAAACCAAAAGCAGGCAAAGCCCTGAAGCTCAGACCACAGGGACTGGTCCTGTCCTCAGCAGACCTGGTTTGTGTGTGACTCGGCAGCAGAAACACGCTCAGACCAAAGCCCCGAAGCCCAGTGTTGGAGATGTTATGAACCCAACTGCACATGGGAATGGTGAAGTCTTTACACTTTTTCCCTGGGGAAAAAGCCTGGTCTACCTGCACTCAACAGCAGAAATCCCACTGATTCCAGAGGACCTCAGATCCCGTCCTTTCTAGCACCCTAATCTTGGGATCGCTGGATTTTCTGGGCACATGCTACTCACGTCTGTGACGTTCACCACCCCGATCTGTGGTCTGAACAGGTCGATCTTGAAGGTCTTCTCCCAGTAAGTGATCAGCTGCAGGAGAGAGAAACAAAGCTCAGACATGGATGTTTGCTATACCCCCTTGCGTTAATTCAGGTGTCTGGGCTGTGGTGCATGCGGTATGCACTGATGAGTGCATGAGAGAGAAGAGAGGCTGAACGCAAGATTGGGCCACTGCACACAGCAAAGTGCCAGCTCTGGGGATGTTCCCAAGACACCACCTTCATGGAAGGCAGACCCCAGCGAGTAGCTCTCAGGGATCACCCGTGGTCTGGTTTCCCATCTTTCCCTGTCCCAAATTCCCTGGGGCAATTCCTGTGCTTGTGTAACAACCCCACCTCACCCCACATCCATGAATTAAACCAAGAAAGGCAAGGAGCCCCTGCCACTCACCAGAGGAAAGTCGTCGGGGTCAATCCAGACAATGCTCAGGTCAGGATTATCAGTGTTGTCCCTGGCAACCTGCTTCAGGATTTCCAGGAACTCAAAACCATCTGAAATGATATATGAACTGCTGCAGCCCTCTCCTGCAAACACGCACGCATTTTTCGCTTGCAGGGTTTTCAACTTCCCTCACCCCCCTATGCACACAGGTTGTTTATAGTTCTCATTAAAATGCTGTCTCCCAGCTCTTTCTTCTGATAATAAGGCTTTTAATTTTGAGCATCCTCCCCGGGTATTGAAATTATTTACACATGAATTAAGTCTCGTAATCCTTCCGTGGAGTGGAACAATGTCACTATTTTCTTGTGGCGAGGGAGGAACCGAGCCCCCGAGAGGCCAAAGCTTTTCGGCACACTGGTGGTGCTGAGAAGCACCGATGCCACGGCTTTTCAGGAGCCAATGCCCATGGGTTTCCCGCATGCACATCACACACCCAGCCCTCAGCACTTTCCCAGAGCCACACAGCAAGACAGCTGCAGAGTTGGGGAGCAAACCCTGCCACTGGGGTTAGGGGGAGGACTTTTTTTTCCCAGTCAGCCATCCATTTATATCTAGAGCCCATCCATTTGAGTCCTGGCTAGCACACCTGCTAACTTAAACACCCAGAAACATCCCTGCTCCCTATCCTGGCAGGCTGCGGCTCCCCATCCTGGCTGGGGTGTGGGGCTCCACCATGCAAAAAAAGCACATGAAACTACACCATCTTGAGTGATGTAGAGTCACGCGAGGACGAAAACAGCCTCCTACCTGGGTCATCTTCTTCGGCGAAGGCCACAATGTGGATTCCCTCCATGTCATCCTCCTGGAAACAACAAAACTATTACTGATGGGTCAAGGAGGGAGGACAGAGTCTGGGCAGTTGCTGGAGACGAGGAGCGGTGGGATGCCTTCAAATGAACAGGACAATTGCAAAGGGAGGCTTGCAACTGGAGCCCCACTGAGACAACAGAAATAGGAGCTGAGGTGAGTCTGAGTTGTGGAGATATTAGGCGCTGAAGTGAGTAGTTTGGGTAGCCTTGCTGAAAGACATCAGCTAAAAATGAGGTGGGCACCATGATGGGAAAGACAAGGGAGCTTCTGATGGTGTGAGGCAAAACATTGCCTGCAGAGAAGGCCAAGGGCTCTCTAGCGTGGGAATATGCCCATGCCATGCCCATGCCCAAGGCCACCTACCCTCATAAATTTGCAGCTGCCAGGGGATGGTTTGTGGGGAGACAAATATCTACCATCATGCTCAGACCCCAAACATGCTCCTTCAGAGCCAGAAAAGGTTTCCTTACAATATGAGAGGCGAGGTGGCTCACTTGGGCACCTTTCAGGAGGTGAAGTGTCTCTCGCTCTAGGCGAGAGTCTCTGTGAGCAGTGAGGGGAATTGAGTGGATAGCTCATTTCGGGGCTCCAATGAGTGGAGGACAGAAATGACAGGCTGGTGGACTGCTTTTGTCCATGAGACATGCGAGTAATGGGTAATGATATTGGCAAAGGCCAATAGATCTGCCGGCCGGTTCATCATCCGCCCGCTATGAATGTCATCTCTGAATTATCCCATGGATCGGCTTCGCCTTCCTCACCCGCTGCTGGTCCCGGTTTCCATTTCAATTGGTTTTAATGCGAGCAAAAATTCCCATCTAAATGCTAATTTCTTTTCCCTTCTGAGCCCAGGGGTGACAAAGCCACCATCAAAAACTGAAAGGAAAAAAAGCCCTGAAAGATTAAGTGGAAAACATTATCTTTAAAAACAATAGCGGATGCTGGGCCTTTGCTGGTGTCTTCAGGGAATACATTTTCACCAGGGTATTCTAGGCAGATTTACTTGGGATTCAGACCACTTACAGCTGGCAAAATCTACACTGTTGCTTTTTGTCCATATTTGCCCGCAGCATTGNTATAATTATATATATAGCTATATAATATAACTATATTCTGACCTCCAAGGCAGCAAACAAAACTGGAGTAACTCCAGTGAAGGCATTGGGGATGTTCTGAACTTGCAGTGAGATCAGAATCCAGCCTGTTGTCACCTGTAGGTAGGAGTTCCCTGCTCATAGCAGAGGCAAGCTCTGTATTCCGAGGCTGTTGGTAAAGTGAACATCCCACTGCTGACAATTCACACTTTTCCTGAGGTTATTTTAGAATATGTTCAGTATGAAAGCAAAACCACTGCATGTGAAATTTGCATCGTGCTGAAGCCCTACAGAAAATCTTCGAGGGACTTCAGTGGATCTAGGAAGCTATCTTCTATACAGAATCTATATTTCAAAACAAAATGAAAAGCTATCATGCCTAAGTGACTCATAACTCCTGCTCCAGTTTTATTACCTCTTGCCTTGTTGTATTAAAGACTCCCAAGGTTTTTGCTGCTTCAGAGTCCCGCAGCGTTTCATGTTACACAGCCAAGAAAGGAGGCAACTGAATGCTGTTATAAATGGGCCGATCTTTTTGAAGGACTGACTGCATCTTCCTTAGCATCTGTAAAGCACCTGTTCAGCTTTGTTTTTCAGCATTCAGCTGGCACTTGAGGGTTCCTGACTGGCTTTTAACATCATAGTCATTCACAGTGAAGGGATAATTTGTTATATGGGATTTTTCTTTCATTTTCGTCCTTCCCCTTTTCCCCCACACTAGCAGACGAAGAGAGACCTCTGCGTGTGATCAGTGCCAAACTGCTGGTTAGTTCTTCACAATCACTGACTTGCAGCTTGCTCACACCATGAGAAGTGCAATCAATGCACAATTTTCTCCATAATCTATATAATTGTCTGAACTGCCTGCCCTCGCTTGCATTTTGAATTGTATAACTGCGCAGGTACAATTTCCATGAGTCATCTGTTTGGTACAATCTCTGTAGCTCACCCAGCATGCAGGCCACTGAATTCACCCCACCACCAGCACTGACGTCCATTGGATGAGACAGAGCATCCTTGGGAAGGATGCTCTCCATAGCTATATCACAGCTGCTACAGAGGCTCAACACCTGCCTGGCACACTTGGTTAGCTTTCCCTGTTCCTCCTGTGGAGCAAACAGGACCCAGCTCAGCTGTCCACCACTGTTGAGCAAAGCATTTGAGCACACCATTTGAACTCAGGCACTGGGCATCACATCCAGGGCTTTCCCTTCTTCCCAGAGGAGGGGAAGTGGCTTTGCAAGGAAGGAAAGATAATGTTTTGCTCAGCCAGAGGCTTGAGCTTTTGAGCAGTCATTTCTTGTTGGAAGCTAGCAGGGAACGCAAGGCTTCCCACAACGCGTGCTTACCCACGTCTCAAACATGTCCTCTGGGCGCAGTTTCCTCAGGGTGGCCCTGAAAAGAAGACAGAAACGCTCTTTGAGGACACATCCAGCACCGTCACACATGATGCCACCAACGTCACAGAAAAGGTCACCGTGGCACGTTTGGTTGGTGGCTGGAGTCAGCGCTGTCAACCACCATTTTTTGAATGCAAGCATGGGGGCACAGTAGGTCAACTTATGCTTTTATTTATGGTGCTAAAACCCTGCCCTTGCCCCTGCTGGAGTCACTGCAGACACTATTGGTGCTTGGGAAGATGAGATGCCTCTCTGTGCTGGGGTACCCTGGTGAATTAGTCCCACACATGGCAGATTGTTCTTTCCATGCTGAGAGCACGAGGTGACGCATTCACTTGTGTGTTGCAGTCCCTGGGATATTCCTACTGGGCTGTGTTCCCCTTTTCTTCTGGTTTTACAGCAGCATAATTCCACCATAAAAATCCTTCTAAACTCTGCTGAAGCAAAGAAGACAGAATAACCTCTGGCAAAATTTAGATCATAATTACCACTGGCAAGAAATTTTAAACTGTAAGACTGGCCAAAGCAAATATTTTTGAGAAGTAGTTCATAAAGGACAGGAAAAAAAGAATAATAAAAGTTTTCAGACATATCCGTGGCAGGAAGCCTGTCAGAGAGCCTGGCAGGATGAGAGGTGACTGAGGTGTTAAAGGGGCACCCAAGGCACACAAGGCCATAGCAGACAAGCACAAGGAATCCTTTGCAATTCTGCTCACTCTGGCTCAGGGAGGTTCCCCCTGCAGAGATGGTCTCCCTGGCAGACCAGCCCCAGGAGCTGTTGCAAAGAGAATTGTTGGTCGATGAGGTCCTAGAACAAATTGGCAAAGGGAGTAGCAGCACATTGCCAGGACCAGGTGGCATCAACGAGGTGTATAACCTGATGCTTCAGTTTGCCTTGACACCAGAGCAGTGGAAACAAGGAACATTTTTAGGGGTTCCTAAAGGACCTAAGGAGCCACAGATCTGGAAGAGTGACTTCCTTATGGACACGATGCTACCAGAAAAAGTAGAGTTAATAGACATTTGAAAGAATATGATGTGATAGGACAAGAGACACATGGTCTTTAAGAGGAAAATCATGGCAATGGATCTGCTGGAGTTCCCAGAGCAAGTCAATAAGTGGGCAAAGGTATGCTCGTCAATGTAGTGAACTGCCCTCAGAGGACCATTGGACAAGGTCCCTTATTAAAGGGTTTCAGAGAAACTAAGCTGCAGTTAGATCAGACGAGAGGGCCTACTGTGGATTAATGACATTGGAAGATGAAGGGTGAAGATGGGTGGTCAGTTTTCAGGACAGAGGGATTAGATTTAAGATTCATAGCATATGCTTTAGCATGATCATATGCACAACATAGTCTCACATAGTCTGAAAAATATGGGAATTAGGAATATGGCAGCATTTCCTTATAATATCCAGTTCTTCGGACAACCAACACAGGCCTGACTATGAGGAGATACAGAGGGATCTCCTGAGACTTGAGTGTGTGTGTGATAGACATAGGAAGTAACATACTTGCAGAGAAACAACCCTGATTCTACAGATGCAACAATGGGTTCCAAATTAGTAATAATTAATTGTTGCCTCTCAGGAAAGAGGACCAGGTGTCACAAATTGAGAAAGCACCAGTTCCAAAAGCAAAAAGAAGGTTAAAAATAGTTGGGAAAACACAACATACCGTTATAGCAATGGACAACTACACTATGCACCTTCACAGTGAATGTATTTGTGGCTCTGGTCATCCCATCACAGAAATTCTATGGGACAACTGAAAAAGGGACATGGAAACATGGCAGCAGTGAACGAAGGTAAGGAATGACCTCTGTTTGGGGGAGATTAAATAGATGAGAACTCTTTACCTTGTAAAAGAGGTGAACGAAGAGGATATTGTCAGGGAGTCTAAAAGATCAGAAGTGGTTAAAAAAAAAAAGTGAAACAGGGAATGGCTAGTCATTGTTCCTCATAACACAAGAGCTAGTAGGCACACAGTGAGTTATTAAGTAGAGGTATAAACTGAACAAATAGGAATGCTCTTTTGATGCAATGCATAATTCAGCCACTGAACTCATTACAATGGGATACTTTCAGCATCAAAATAGAAATTAGGTAAAAAGTGACTACAGAACTTGAAGAAATAGCCACTAAGCACATGATCGGGGATGCAATTTTTGACCCAGCAAGTGTCCTCATAGCTAATTGTCAGAAACTGGAGATTATATCAGGCAAATGCATATTATGTACTTGTACCTGGCTTTCAAGATGCTTTCTGTAGCTGTTCTCTGGGGGCAGCTTGGAGAAAGGAAACTTGGTGGGAAGGATTTGATCCCACCCATGTGTACCAATTGTTGTGGAGTTACTCAAGATTTGCTCTGGTTACTCCCCAATGCTGGAGGGAGCAAGGTAAGTGGGGTTTAGGTGAATAAGAGGAAGCAAAATTCAGCCCCCATGTCGCTACACCACAATTACAGAGAATGGGGTGGGGGTGTGTGGGTCCACCCCCAGCATTTTGCATGTGAAATAGGCATAAACCCAGAGGCGTCTTGCTGCAGGCAGAGGAACAGCCATGTAATTTGTATTTGTGCAAGTGAGAGAAAAATCTGGGCTGAGACCTTGGAGTCACAGCACCCAGCCACCATCCTCAGCCGGACTCCTATTGACCTTGGATGAGTCACCCCACCGTGCCGAACACCAGCTTCCTGACCTGCTCTGGAGAGGATGAACTTTGCCACCACTGCCTGCAGCTGCCCAGGGAAGCATCAGCCGGGATGCTGTGTATGGGTTCTTCTTGGCCACCCACTTCAGCTCCTGCCTTGAGGCTGCAGTGAGAGCTCAGCAAATCCCAATTTCCACGTAGGGCTGGAGAAAGAGGTGGTGAAGCCTGCCTGGGCACGGCAGCAGGGAGCCCTTTTTAGAAGGGCTGTTTAAAGCATGCCAAAGAGCCTGGGTACTGCTGAGCACCGGGAGCTTTCCCCAGTGGTATGACTGGGCTCCTTCTTGCAGGATGGAGGAGAGGTGGCAGTGGGTCTTTGGACCTCAGTGGAGCGATAGCCCATGCCTGCCAGCTGGGGTGAAGTGAGAAATCTGTTGTGTGAAGGGGAGGAGGCAAGTGGTCCTCTACACCTTCCTGCAGAGCAGAAGATCCTGCTGAGTTGTCTACAGGGAACCAGCATGTGGCAGCTGATGAGGTTGCTTTGTTTTTCTCTACAGGCCTGATCATCTCTGTGTCTGACTAATTCCACTTCCAGCCTTTGGCTTTAGGTCCTTTACTGGTGGCAAGGCAGGAAGGAGCACTTCTGCTCCCAGAGACTCAGCATTAACTACTGGGAACATATCACTGTCATCGCAGGGTTTTTTCCCTGCCATCTTGGCAGGTTTGGGATTTCGGGCATCCAATTTCATGAGATTTCTTTTAATTCCCTTCTGAGCCTTGGCACTTGCAAAATATATAACCCAACCCCTTGCTCCTACCAAGCACAATATAGCATCTTGAAATATGTAAGACTTGGGGGGGTTCCACTGCAATTTTTTGCTGGTGGAGAGCTTGCCTTATTAGGCTAGCACTTAGCTGACTGTGTTTAATCAGCCTCCTGACGATGCTGCCTGACAGAAAGAGCTTGGGAAGAAAGATGGGAAGGACTGAGGCCAGGAAGTCCAGGAGGTCAGCAAAGTGATCTGAGAAATGAGATGAGATATGAGAACCCCTTCATATTTCAGAAAAAGTAGAGATCTGTTTCCAAGTCTGGTGACTCGCAGACTGTGGAGATAATCTCCTGTCTCTGAACCCTCTGTGTGTGAACACAAACCTCCAGCTCAGCCTGATTTGGGCTCCCCTAACAGTATTAATGGCCCTGCTTTTCTCGAACTCTTTTCTGTTCCCTTGAATGTCTGCTGGGAAATGCAATTGCAGGAGCAGCAGATAGCCTGTGTGACTACCCTGTGCCGTATTTTTAAGGGTGTAAAAATACAGCACGTCATAGGTAGTTATGCCCTTATATTTAAGTCGGTGCTTTTACATGGGATCAGTCCTTCCAGTCACTTCCAGACTGTTGGTGGCCACGTCCCTAAACAACTGTGCAATAAACCTTATTGCAAAAAGCACCGAGCATCCACAGCTGCCACTGACTTGATCAAGCATTGTAGGTGCTCAGCACCTTTGCAGATGAGGACTAAGACAGCCATAACAGCAGTGGCTTCCTCTCTGCGCCTGTGGTCAGCAGGAGCCTCTTAGTCCATCACAGTTCCTCCAAGCTTGGTCTGAGCTCAGAACCTGCCTACAGATAAAGCTGACACCAGGAGAGGATATACCCGTTAGTGAAGCTGTCTGGGGGAAGGAGGGGACTGGAGAGAATTTGGTTTTGGCTTGCGAGACCTTGGAGAAGATCATCTTCTATACAGACCTAAATTAAAAACATGCACAAGTAGGACAAGGTTTCCAGTCTCCACTGCCTGCAAGAGGTGGTGGGCTCTGATTGTGGCACAGATACTTGTACCTCTGAGTGCAGGAAAAGACCAGCCAAAATCTCAAACCTGGGTCAGCATATCGCCAAAAGGTGGTCATCATAGAATCATAGAATCATAGAATGGTTTAGGTTGGAAAGGACCTTGAAGATCATCGAGTTCCAACCCCCCTGCCATAGGCAGGGACACCTCCCACTAGACCAGGTTGCCCAAGGCCACGTCCAGCCTGGCCTTGAACAC
>VUYV01000106.1:1533911-1560990 GCA_008711295.1 Anarhynchus alexandrinus
AGGGGGGGGGGGATGACGGGGACAAGGGGTCGGAGGCCTCTGGGACAGGAATGTCCCTATTAGGGCACAGCTGCCTGTGTTCAGTGGTGGGAGGCTGGAGGGGGGCAGAAGAAAAATGGCCAGAGGGATGGCAGGCTGATTTATGAGGAACGCCCTCCCCCAGGACCCATTTTGGCACACCCCCCGGCCTCAAAGCTGGTTTGAATGTCACCCGGCGGTGCTGCCCCCATGGCTGTGCGGCCCCTTGGCTCCCCTGCTATAAATAGCCTCGGCCTGCGCCCGGCCGCTGCGAGAGCGAGCGGCAATTAAAGGCGTCAGGGAGCAAAAGCAGTGGGGCAGCCCCCTCGCCTGCACCCCGGGGTGTCGTGGGGCCGGCCAGGTCCCCAGGCTGGCAGCATCCCACCCTTCCCCGAAATCCTGGGGGAGATGGCGAGCACCCTGGCAATCAGGTCTCAGGGACCTTACTTGGGCAAAGGGGAGCAACGGAAACATGGTTGTCTTCTCCCTTCCACTGAATACACATGCCCAGGCCTGTCCGGAAGCACTCCAGAAGGACAGATTCTCCACCAACCATCACAGCATCACTGCAACCTTGACCACCCTGTGGCTTCCTGGCCTGTTGTCTTTAGGGGGAAACGCCACCATGTGAGGCAAAAGGGGTGCATACCCGATAATGCAGGGAGAGATGGACACCTCTTGTGAGCTCCCTAGACATCTGCAAGTGGGTGGTGGTGGGAGAAGCTGTTTTCTGTTCCCCATTATGGGGATCTGCTTTTATTGGACAAAGGGGTGGAGCCTGTAGGATCATCAGCTTTAGGGGACATTGTCAGCAAGTCCCCACTTGTTGGAAGTCGTGTAGAGCAGCAAGAGGTTCCTCAGAGTCAACGCTTGAGGCTCTGGCTGCACTGTGACCAGAGGTAAAACACAGAAAGCCCAAGGGAAGAAGACTGTCCAGTCATGTCCAGTCCAGTGCATGCTTGATCTAACTGCGTACTTACAGCTATGTTAGCCATGGGCCAGACAAAGTCAGGGCTGTTTAAGACCAATAGTTCTTGACTCCTGCACACAGGAGATGGTTAGGATTTCTTGGGGGTGTTTGAAGAAGCTCAGAAATGTCACTTCATTGTGTGAGGTTGCAACACCTGCTACTGACAAGTGGTTGGGTGTGAGTGAGGACGTTTTTGAGAGAGGAGGCGTAGATCGGGAGTAATGTATGTGAGCATGCAGTGTACACAAGGTCGCTCTTCAGAGCGATGTGGGTGCAGCCATGTAGCTGTGAGCATGGCAGCTTGCTGGGAAAGAGCAAACACCTGTAGAAAATGTGGGTGACGGGATGAAAACCTCTTTGTGTGAGGCTGTGGGACTGTGCACTTCATTAGGGCTTAGGAGGCAAAAAGGGTCACAGTAATGCTGGAGGTGCGCTTGTTTGACTGTGTCTAGTGAGATTGTCTCTAGGAGGTGTATGTACCATGGGTACAAGTGCGTGGAGATGTTCCTCTGAAGAGGAACGTCCCAAGAGAAGGCATGCGACAGTGTGTGACTTTCCTGCTAATGAGATAATGAGGTGAGCAGTACAGCCTGTGCCCATCTGCAGAGCACCGGACTGCTGCACCAGGGAAATCTTTATGCAACATGAGACTCTCAGGAGCTTTTTCCACTGCGGCAGCGCCTGGAGGCAGGAGGCCTTTGCAGAGTGTCAGTACCTATGGTGGCTTTCTCTAGGGCCAGCTATGCAGGGGCTAGACATCACTCCTGCCCGTGCTTTCCCTGCTTTCCGCTGCAGCAAGTGAGTCTGACCAGTGCTTAGGTGAGGATGTATTCCCACACCTACATTTGAACCCCATAAGGCAGCAAAATATAGAGTATGCCAGAGGCATAGCAGCTTGGCTGGTTGCCCCCTGCTCATTACAGTATCAAGCATTTATATATCCCCTTACAGTATTTTCTGATTCCATAATGCTAGTGGGATTTGAATGCAGATAATGTTTCTAATCTTGAAAATCCTCTTGGCTCGGGACCTTGGGACAGAGGCAGCTGTAATGTAAGAACACAGCCCCTCCTCCTCCCTCTCCTCCTCCCTTTAAATTCATATGGCTTGAAGTCTTGGCCAGCCAGAGCCCTTGTCTTTGTGTTGGCCTCTATAGCAAGTAATTTAGCTTGGGGAGATGGAGGGGAGAAACTGCACTGGAAGAACTGGACCTAACTGGTCATGCAGTCCCTGAGGTACAGCAGGAGCTTTGGGCAGGCAGAGCTGGCTTAGACCATAAGCAAAGACCACAGTTGCTTGTAAGCTCATATCCCATGCACAATTTGCAGCCATCCTCTCATGCAATCCACACTTTCTAGCCACGGGATCACAAACTGTGCACTGTGCAGCCTTGGAAAAAGGAGGTGCAAGTTTGGGAGCACTCCTCCTTTCTCCCACTTCCCTCAGGGAAAAGCCGTACTTGGATTTGGGTAAGCATGAGGGAATGCATGGCCCTCTGGGATGTGTGAGAGGTGCCAGCCCAAAGTGAAGCTTGAGCAAGCAAGCACCACCTCATCTTGGATTGTGTCAACAGTTACAGGCAGTCTGAATAACAGGGATGGAAAGAAGCAGCTCCCTGCCAGAACATCTCAGCTTCACACCTACCTGTCTGAATCCTAGGTCTGATACTGGGAAGTTTTGGGATATTTAAGAAGACCCACAGGGTCATTCTGCAATTCTAGTTTATAGAGCAGCAGAAGTGTCACCGGTTGCCTGACCACACTCCTATTTCAGCTGCAGACTCTAATTGTGTGAAACCTTGCATTCCATGTCAGTTTTCCTGCTAAATGGCAGACAAAATCTAGCAGAGAGGGTTACAAGCAGGGGTGGGAGGGGTGGGTATCTCAGCATGGTCAGGTTTTCATTGTGGAGTGACATTATGGTTTTGTGGCCTGGATTCTCTTCCCACTTCCCTAGCACCTGCCTGGAGCTCCAACAAGCAGTAAGGTTCATCTTCCCCAGCCGCTCAGGTTGGGAAGCAGCGTATTGGGGACATTTGGGTGTCTGTGAGAGCAATCATGAGCAAATATCTCTTAAGCACGGGGAGCTTTCTGTTCCCCCAGCTGGCAGAGATGGAAGAACAAAACTCAAGCAATGCAAGGAGGAGAGCAACAGGAGATGAGGGAACATTCCTCAAGCAATCTACACTTCTCCGCTGTTTCTCTCCTACTCTCTTTAAAGCTGCAGTTTATGTTGATGGTCAAAACCTGGTTGATGTAATGAAGACGATTTTATATCCCAAAATGTTAGGATTTTAATTTCAGAAACAGAAGGAGGAGATGGCAAAAGTCTAGGGTATTTCCCCAAAAGCTTTCAATCTGTATGCAGGACTCATGCCTTCACGCTACGGTTGGCTTCTCTGTTGTTCGAGCTGATGGGCAGTTTGTTGGAAAGCAGAGGGGGTTATCACTCCTTCCTAACACTGTGTAGTCTCCTCTAGCATCCTCTTGCATACCCCACCAACAATGTTTTGGGTTCTTCCGTAATTCAGACTGGCAAATTACAGGTCCTGAAGCATCATGGTGGTCAAAGGGAAGGGACAGAAGCCTGCTGAGCAGCTGCCACTAGAGGAGCCGCTCTTCTGGCAGCAGGACTGGGGGGAGAGCACGTCGGTCCCACCTTCCTGCCCTTTTCCACCACCTGAGCTGCCCAGAGAGGTTGTTTATTGCTGAGCCTGCCCTTCCAGGGAGTTGCTGCCCCTCAGACTAAAAGGCAAGTCCCCAAATATGGAACACCCAAAGGTCACTCCTGTGGAGGTGGCTTTCACAGGTAATGCTCCAAGAACGCCTCCCCAGGGCTTTCATTGCCACACAGCCACTCAGCCCGGTCAGACATACGATGTGCTCTTTGGCTGCTTCCCTAAAGGTTTTGCATAGTTAGTATTTTTATCCGCACCGGGCATCCCTAATTTTAGCGAGCAGTAAGCCAAAGCACAGCTTTCCCAACCGTGAGCTAACCGGGGCCGATGCCCGTGCCACCCAGCACCCACGGGTGCAGGGGCCACCTGCCGCTGCTCCCGGCCAGTCCTCGCTGGCACTGCATCACAGATGTTTTGCCGACCCAGCTGGGCAGCTTGCATGCCGAGGACAGCCTGGGCATGCGTGCGTGCATGCGTGCATGTGCTGACCCACGTTGTGTGCGCTGGGACGGTGCCCGGGGGCCACCCCGCTAAGCTCCCCTTCAACAAAACAGAGACCGGAGGCGCAATCTGGGGGCCGTCCTCTACAAAAGTGAGGCCATCGCTGCCTCATTGCCCTTATGGACTCAGAGAGGCTGCTTTGAAACTGGAGGCTGGATGCCAGCAGGAAGTCCATGCAGGGCATAAGCTGGCTCCTTTCAGTAGCTGCTGGAGGAGGGAAGCATGCTTGATATGCAGCCTCTTCACCTCCGCAGACCATTGCCCATGTCATTCCTACGCCTCCAGCTCCCAGGAACAAGGCAGATTTTTCAAGTTTCTGACCAAGTGGGTGTGAGCCAGCAACTCTGAAACCCAGAGAGCTCAGGATGCTGCAGGCACCCTGATCCACAGGAAGGATCAGCAAGGGGGGGCCCTGGGGGAATGGAGGGGTCCTTGGGACAAGAAAGGCCTTTTACCTGAGGAGCTGAGAAGCAAGAACTGAGGAAAGCTTTAAAAAACACGCAGCCCCTTTGCGCAGGGTTTGAGGTGTCAGAGGTCTACTAGCTGACGGCATCCCATCTCCTGCCAGGGCCGGACAGGGTTCCCAGAAAAAGGACGTATCATGTACGGCAGCTGGCCTTCACCAAGGCTGTGCCAGCGAGCGCGCAGGAATGAGCACCATCAGCACTGCTTAGGAGGGAACGCTGGCTGTCCCGGGGCGCCGGGGAGGGGAGGAGCGAACGCCTGCTCTGCGGCCCCCCTGGGAACTGAGTTCTTCGCCTTTGCTGCTTGTTCTATTTCCTTGGGCAAGGTTTTGTCTCATGTATGTAGGTAAATCCCAATGTGCAAAGGAGAAAAAAAGGAAAAAAGGAGAACTTGGATCTTTCTAAGTCACTTCTTTCCTGGGCTATGGATTCCTTGCCTGGGGCCTGTTATTTAGGGACAGAGACTGCAAAAGGACATCTTTGGTCATCAAAACAGGCACAGTGTCATTCAATCTGTCACAACCTGGTCAATGTCCATTTAAAACTCATTGGGCTCTTCTCCCCTTAACTTCTTCCTCCTCTGGTGATTAGGGACTTCCTAGTTTCCAGACTTGGTTTATTCATAGCCCATTTGTCCTTAGGCTAGGTGCTTAAATAGCTCTTTTCCCTCTTGGGTGTTTAAAGAGAATTATCGTATCCCCTTTCCACTCTTCCCACAAATGAAGCTCAGGCATGAAGGAAGGGCAGTCACAGGCTTTGATTAGTTTGGTTTTAGATGAAGGGCACTGGCAGACCAAGCTCTGGTGTAAGGTCACGGTGGGCGAGCACAGCATGGTCCACCATACCCAGTCTGCCTCGCAGAGCAACAGCTGCCCCAGCCTGCGGGCAGGCTCCTGAGAAATGTCAAGGTCTGGGATGGAGAACATGAAATGATAACTCTAAACACCACACGTGTCCACTGAGTGGGCGAGTGTGAGCTCAACCTAGTCCTTTTGAGGCCCCGTACTCATGATGGGGCAAAGGCACCTCGTTATACAAGAGTGAGACCCTGCCTTCCAGGAATGAGCCTAGCAGGAAGGCATGGAAAACCCTCGCTGGCACTTTTTTGGGAAGCTGACTAGTGTGGCAGGATGGCCAAGAACTAAGAGTACGGGATTTTCAATGTTTTTTCTCAATTGCATTTCTAAACGGATGAGTGACACAGAAGGAGTCTCCATGTGACTCAGGGTCTTGCATGGCACCTACAGAGGTTGTCTGCTCTCCAGCTGGAAAGTGAGAAGAGCTCCTCGCTTCAGGGCCAAGAAAGCCTGCAAAGCCTAAGCAGACTTGGCCTTAGCAAGCGAACCTAAGCTCACAGGGGTCTGCCATGTCTCCAGGTGACATTTGCATAAAAGTTGGGTGTCTGGATGAAAGCAGCTTGATTTTCTTTAGATCCTGGGCTTACAGCTGTCCTCTGCTCCGAGAACTGCTGTCAGTACACCTCTCTCTGGTCATACGTTAGCAGCTGAGAAAGGTGCCTTTCAAAGAGCGGTATGGCAGTGAAAGCAGGGTTTTATGCCAAATGCTGCTCATGCAGCCAGTCCAAATTCACTGCTGGGAACTGGCGGAGGGACTTCAAAGAGAGAAACTGGGCAATAACAAGTAAAACAGCCTTGGAAATTGTTTCTGCCACTGTTATATAGAAAGACCAAATCACAGACTTGTCCCTGGATGTCAATGTGCCCATATGCGAAACAGGCAGCTCTCTGTAACTTATTTTTGTGACTGACATGTCAGTGAGTGAAATCCTCCTAAGTGCTATTACTAAAAATCAGTGCTCTGCTGGCTGTTGATGAATTGAGACCTACTTACATGGTCTCAAAGGGCAAAGCAATCAGTGCAGACTTTCCCCTTTTCTTTCTCTTCCTTCTTTATTTTTGCATTAACTTATCTGCAGTGGAAGCCACTGCTTTAGTAGCCATGGAAACCAAAACACCTCTTTTATTACAGGTATGTACAAGGCACTTGCACTGTAGGCTTCTGCACATACCTCTCCAGCCAGGTGTGCCTTGTCTCTCACCCTGAGGACTTGTTCTGTAGGGACCCAGAGACCTGGCAGTTTCTGTGACAGTGAACATGTCTTGTATAACCTGTCTACCCAGCCCAGGAAATTGTGTTGAGGCACTGTCTCATGAACATGACCATTTTCAAAGAAAAAGACTGAAATCTGTGTCTGTGAAAAAAACAGAAAAGGGTGCTTAAAGAAAGGGCTTGGGTTTATGTTTATGTTTATTTTAATGTTTATGATTATATTTATATTTATATTAGACCTAGAGATGGGGATAAACTAGAATCTTGTTTCCTGGTTCCTATGAATTTCTGAGAGTAACTACACAGACTTAAACTTGTAAACCTTTTTTTCTGTGTCACATCAGAAGCAGAGAAGGACTTTTTGCTACATATTACGTGGCCCTGAACTCTCATGGGAACATCTGCTTTCAAGAGATTTCAAGACCATACGGGTTGAACTACCCCAAAACCAGCTGATCTTGCACCAGTTCTTCCTGAACTGGAAGCTGCAGTAATTTCAACACTTGAAAATCTTTTCTCTCAAGTGAACTGGGAAGTAGACCTTACACCCAGCTTAACCCTCGCCTTTTACTGGATTCAAAATCTATCTGTCCCTCTCGCACCACAGCTACTGACTGTGGTTGGGCACTGGGAGGATCTCATGCAACGTAATCTCATGAAGTTACATTACCATGTTCGTAGGTTGCCCAAATATGTTAAGGAGTTTCACTTTGTTCTGCCATTTTTATTGCTACAGGCCAGGCTGATCCTAGACATCATCTGGAAAGGGGAGTACCACATCCCTCTTCTCTTACCTCGAATCAGACTGGTTTGTGCTAGGGCAGTTCTCCATGAATTTTCAGCCATGGGGCACTGTTGCATTGAGGTGCCTAGAATATCTGGGCATGACAAACCCCCTTTTTTTTAAGGATATTACACATGAACACAGGTGGCAAGGGAAGAATGATAGGGGAGCCAGGACTGAGTGAGTTTCAGCAGAGGAGAGGGTAACAGAGGGCATTGCAGGCAGCCTGCTATGGTAGTGAGACAACCTCAGTTGCTGGAGAGAGCTTCTCAAGTGCTAAAAGGAAAGCCCCTAATCACACTGCTCATTATTTTTCTACATGATTCCTAGAAAGAGGGGCTGGCCACTGGAAGGTGAAATTATCCTGATATTTAGAAGGTTCAGAGATGAGAGAGAGAAGGGAGAAGGGAGAAGGTCTGACAAGCGGTGGTATGAGACAGGACGAAATATGGTAGGGGAGCTACAGAGAGGAAGAAAAGCAAAACAGATATTTCTCAGCTTCACTGCTTTGGTCTTTTCCATTTTTGCCCCTTCTTCATTATAGCTGAGACCATTTAGGACAAGTAGCTTTTTTTCTTACTTGCCTGTTAAATAATTATTGTGAAGCCTTGTGCCTGGCTGTTCCATCTGCTTCTTCACTGTGCTCACCTCATGGGGCATGCAGGGCTCTTGTAAACTTTGCCACAGAGTAGGAATAGCTACTGCTATCCCTGGGACTGCCAGGTTCTACCTTTTCATCGCCCTGTATGGAGGCTTTTCCCCGCTCGATCTGCAGGTGCTTTTCAGTAGCCAGTGGTGCAGAGTGGAGTCATAGCAGAAAGGCAAGCAAAGGAGAAGATCCCTTTAACCTGAGCTGTGACACAGCCTGTGCTCACGCTGTCTCTGCCCTGGGTTGTCTTATAACAATCCTTCCCCAACCCTTTTCCACCCCAGTCAGAAAGCAGTAGGCAGGTGCATCTCCAAGCACTGCTTTGACTATTTTCCTGACAGACTAACCCAACAGCCCCCAGCTTTCCCACCTCGACCTGAGGGACTGGCACTGCTGTCCTTGGAGCTGTCATCATGCACAAAGGATGGTCCAAAGAAGCTGCTGTTGCTCCCAGAGGGGCTCAGTTGTCTTCAGACCCTGTCCTTGCCAGGTAGCACCCAACAGTGTAGGTGGCAGGAGCTGTCAGGGCTGCTTCATGATGGTCTTCACCTTCATTCCCTTTCTAAACTGGAAAGGGACCCTGGGCTGTGTGGCAATCTGGTCACAGTTCCCAGTACACCTGGGTGTGGGGAGCTGAAGACCCCGTGTGCTGTCCCACTGTAATATCAGCTTAATGATGGCATCCCTTTTCTGGTGATAGCTCGTGTGCTTTGACAGTGTCAGTTGGTCCTGCATGCTGGCCTATAGTCCTGGGAAAGAAATTTTTCCTATTGTATCACTTTCTTCTCAGTCTGTTGTTTGGAGTTATGTTTTGGTAAAGTCCTTAAATATGTGCTTAACTTTACTCATGTGCTGTCAGGTTTTTTCAGCTTTATTTCCCACGGATATGAGACCCATGTGATTCTCTTCTCTATCCCCCCAGGTCTGTCTGTCAGCTGCCTCCCCTAATAATTTTTCTAGTTATTGGCCCCTTTCAGCCAAATTTTCCAACATAATAAAGTTATATATATAAAGATCTCAGCATAATAAAGTTATTGCAAGTTTCATGAAGAGCAAGGACTTGGAAGGGAAGAGACTGAGGTACTCTGAAAGAGGGAAATGTCACCACATGAGCTCAACCTCTGTTAGACACCAGAGGACCCAAGTAAGAGAGCCTCACAGGCTCCTCAGTCATGGGAGAAGTCCCAGTCAGAGCTTGTTACTGACCACAAGCTTCATGTTTCAAGGAAACCATGCTCGTGGTCAAGGGACAATATATTTCTAGGTTGGAAGAGTGTTTGTCTACACCCATCTTGCCCTTCTTGGGCGCTTTGTAGCTGTGGATTTTTTCCACGTGCTCAAGCCTAAACTGGTGGCTGGATATGGAGTCAGGAAGAAACTGGTCAGCACTGCTGGGACTTTTGCTTGCTTCAGCAACATGCCATTCCATCTACTACCTGGGCACACCTGAGAGTTTCTCCTAGCAAATTTGCAGGAACCCAGACATTGGATCTCTCTTGTTCTTTTCTTGGTATCTAAGATACTTTTTCAGGTCTTTGTTCTTTGGAATTATAAATTTCTTATAAGATACATGTGGGAGAAACAGAAAGGGTAGACTATATGTTTTATTTCTGGATTTATCATCCATTAAGCCCGTTCCCTCCCATGTGCACACACACTCATGTTCATCAGGCAATAGGACATAATAACCCTTAACCACCCAGCTCAGATCTTTGCTTAGCTCCATACCTGCCTGTGTTTTGGATGAAGGCTCCCTATTATTCCTAGTGATGGAGGCCAGTGCCGTTTTATGGATGGAAGGCTAAGGACATGATGTTTTCCAGACTGTGGAAGCAATGCCTCTTCTTGTAAGTCAGTAGGTAAATTCTCAGTAAGCAGGTTGGAAAAACATGAGATGCTCCAGAAAGGCATCTTGCCACAGGCAGCACCCTACACTGGGACCCCTCCAAGCTGGCCAGCAGGGAACACCAAGGGCTGGAGTGTTACCTTATTTCAGGTGTAAAGGACCTTCAGCACACTCAGAGCCCTGAACCCTCTGCAGAAATTAGATACATAAAGCCTTCCTGAGTGAACTTTTCCCAGGTTTGGCTGGAAGGAGAGGCCCTGTCACTGCTCCTGTGCCTACCCAGCAGCTCACTACTCTTGCTCAAATTACAGGAGACCTGGGTTCAGCTGCTGACTGCCTCCAGGGAGACCGATCCCAGGCAGTTCATCTGCCGGCTGAATGGCTCCACACCTCAGCCACAGAGCCACTGCAGACATTCCTTTCCCTCTCCCTGCCCTGGCGAACTTGCGGTGAAGTCCCACAGCTGGATGAGGTCTGGCAGGGGAGACTGAGAGTGGCCCCCACAGCACAACACATTATGGTTCGAGGTGAGGAAGGTGAATGCTGTCACAAGAGGGAGCAGATCACAACCTGGCTTGCCCACTCCTTTCACGAGTGCTCCCATGGTTTAGTACGTACAGAAATTGGGAGTGCTAGCACCTTGCTGAGCTGTGTCCTGTGCAGGGCAAGACACATCCTATCTTCTCTGTTGGCTGCTGAGACCCTCTCCCCATCTGATTCCCTCGGGTGGCAGAGGCAAAGGAGTGCTCAGTCTGCAGATCGCTCTTGTGCGATCAGGCTGCCGGATTGCTGCTGCTGCAGTTCCCAGTCCAGGGGAGGACTGTGAAACTTTGAGACATGCACTGAATCAGCATTGCAAGCGCTTGGGAAATTATGAGGTCAAAGCCACAAGTGCCGGTTGCTGTGTGGCGCGGTTAGTTGGGAGCTGAGCATTAGCGGACCGGAGCACTACAATTATGTAAAGTCTGCTGCGGATCTAATCCTCAATCTCTTGCCCAAGGTCACATAAGAAGTCCATGGCAGAGAAACAATTGGAAACGAAATCACCAGAGTCCTAAGCTAATGTACTCACTGCTGAATCAAACCCTGCAAAATAAAAGCTTTAAGCCCGATTGCATTGTAGCCATCGCACCCTTGATACAGCTGATCATTAACACGGGTATAGGTGTCATGGGGACTAAAACTGATAGTGCCCAACAGATACCTGCTTCTGTCAGATTTCTATAAATATGTATTTAGCAACCACTTGCCATCTACTGAGCACAAAATAGCTATCCTATTAAATAACAATGCAATTATACTCCCAACCATAAACATTTCAACTGGAGCTCCAGTGTTATTTTTTTGTTTCTTTGCCAAATTTTATTTTGTTGCTCACCTGGAGCAAGTAACTGTTTCCTGACAAGTGAGTAAAATCTGGTTAACTTTTGAACCTTTGTTGTCAGGCTTGCTGAGGAGGTCAGTAGACTTTGAACTTGACATTGGACTTTCTCAGGTCCTAGCTCTCAGCAAGTGTATTTTCTAATTCACAGTTGCTATAGTCCTAGGGGTGCAATTTATTTTCTCTCTGGGTCTGATAAATAAAGCTTATGTGTTTCTTCTGCAATTCTCACTTTCTTTCCAAATGTGTCTTTTGGTTAAGAGGGAATATTTCTAAGCCCCTGGTAGGAAACAAGCACCTAACAATCCAGGCTTGCAGCTGTATGATTCCCTAGATTACAGCTACACTACAAGAAAGAATGCTATGAATCTACTTCACAATTTTTACTGTGATTTATTTTACTGAGGATTAATTAATCATTCTTTCACCAAAGAATTAACAACACTTTTTTTTTCCAGCACAAAAGTGAATGGCTGCATTAACAAGCGGCTACAGACTGATTCCAAGCGGGCAACAAAGTGTCAGAAAAACAAAAAGGGATTTAATGCTGCCCCAATGGGGAGCTTTTGAGATGGGGAGCTAGGACGCCCGTTTGCAGCACAGTTTGGTAAGGCTTCTTGGCTGATTACTCCTTGTGGGGTAGAAAATGGGACTGAATCCAGAATGCAAGGAGGATACTGGCTTGCACAGAATGAGAAAGGATCTTAACATTTCAAGCTGCGGACTCAGGTCTGTGCTGAGATTTGGGAAAGCTCAGCTGAGCTGAGTTCACATTGCTGAGGTTTGCACGGTTACTCGCTATTGCCTGGGTTTCTGACACACAATCCGGAAAGACTATTTCCCAGCAAACAACTCAGAAAAGCACAAAAGAGGCTTTTTCCTGGGCTTCACAGAACTCAGACGCTAACTCAAATCCAAGTAAACAAACCTAAAATTTTGGATGCTCAACCCCCCCCTGCACAAGACCCTTTGACTGTCCTGTCCCATGGCTCCTCTCCACGGCTCCAAGCAATGCTGTGGTATTGACCCCGGCTGGGACATGCAGCGGCGCTTACCTCCAGGACCATCTCTGTCATCTGGAACTGCTTCTGGGACACCTTGTCAGAGCTTACGGGCTCGTGGAAGAGCAGGCAGAGCATGTCATACTTCTTCAGGGCCTGCTTGTAGTTCTTCTCGTTCAGGTCGATCACTCGGTCTTTCCCATCATAAGTGGGGAAGTTCAGTCCCTCTTCTGCCTTGCAGCAGAAAAGCAGGTAAAAACCTGCCAGGATCCAGCAAGTTGCCTTCATAGGGGAGCCCTTGGGGTGCAGCGGAGGACAGGTAAACGTCCCCCTCCTTCTTAATTTGAGAAGAGGGGGAGACCAAAGGTTCCGGGTGAATTTCGAACCAAGTTTCTCTTTCTGCCGCCTTCCTAGTGATCAGCCCAAACTCTGCAAGGCTGGTGGGGAGCAGCAAACTCTGCTGTCCTGGACTCACAACAAAGAGACAGACAGGAGAAGCTGTCAGGCCAAGCCCTGGATACCTTACATAGCTGTGTCCAGCTCCCGTGTCATTAGGAACTCCATTTTTAGGAAGCAGTTGTTTCAGGCTAAAAATAAACCCTGCAATGAATAAAAAGGACAGATATGACACCATTGAGGGACTTGCTGGCACTCTGCATCATCTGAGAGAGAGGGAGTGAGCAAGAGGGAGGGAGTGGAAGATGTCGATGCTGGGGAATACACAGGCAGGGTTTGCAAAGGGACAGACTTCACTTGTGCAGACAACCAAGGCACAGCCTGTCCTACTAGGGCTTAACAAAAATAGAAGGTATTTGCTGCATTTTTTAATAAGGGTATCTCTCTTCGTAACCCCTTGGGCATCAGAGTGATGAGGCTTTGGATAACAGATCTTGGATTAAACAGTTTCAGGGCCTCATCTGCACCACTAGAGGAGAAGTCCCATTTCCTCAGCAGCAACGAGGTGAGCGCTCATGGGACTCCCTCCTCCTCCTCCTGCCTGGGGCACCGTCCAGAACTGCCGGCTGACATTCAAACTCTTTTCTGAAACACCTTCTCTGCTTGCAGGGTGCCAGGAGAATTGCTGGCCCTTGGACCTGTAATACCAAGGCAGAGGGCAGTTTATGTTGCAACCTCCCATGCTCACAGCACTTACTAAGCCCCATACATTGCTGGCGAGTGGTTAAAACCTTATCGTACTAGGGGGGATGAAGGGCAGGAGGCACGTGCCCCGGCCGGTGTCTTGGGGCAGGAGGCAGGGCTCTCCTCAAGGTGATGGATAGATGCCACCATCGCTGCTGGCCTCCCAGCCAATGGGACCTGCCTGCTGGTCCCGAGGGGGTTTCTCACACAACCCTGTTGCATTTCCCAGCAAGCTGTCCTGCATATTCCTTCCTCTTCAATTCCTGGGAACAGTGACTGGTTCCTCCTTCCCCGGGAGCTGAGTGCTGGCTGCCACTTTGCTGTGCCGCCTGCACCACGCTGCTGGGGGAGAACGGCTTGGTGGCCCCATCTTTCACCTCTTCCCCTCCTCTGACCAGGGTGTCACCGCTACCCCATGATTGGCAGCGACAGGCAGGTGGAGGCAGGCCAGCTGGCCACATGCCACCACCGGGGCTGACGTGGATCTGCTGGAGAAGGCATGCTGAGGGGCTGGCAGAGAAGAGATTGACAGGGGGCACAGGTCTCTCCCCCCTGCCAAAGTGATGTGCAGACAAGTGGCCTTATCAGGCCTCCTCCTTGCAAGTTGCTCCACCCCAGCCTTGCTCCGTCTACACCTGGGAGGAGATGATGTCCCTTCTTGGTGCATGCAACTCTTGCCCCAGCCAGCTGTTCCCATTATTTCAATATTTGGGGCGAAAGGCGAGCATTACTTAGCAATTATAGAATCATCGAATCATTTAGGTTGGAAAAGACTTTTATGATCACTGAGTCCAACCATAAACCTAACACTGCTAAGTCCACCACTAAACCATGTCCCTAAGTGGCACATCTACCCATCTCTTAAATACCTCCAGGGATGGTGACTCCACCACTTCCCCGGCAGATTATACCCATCTCCTGGGTGACTTAGGAGCGCACATCCCCTCAGCATTCACTTCCAACGTGAACAGCCCATGACATGCTGACTGAAACTCTGTGGGCAACAGTTTCCAAGCCTGTCTTATTTCCAAAGCCTCCTTTTAGTTTCTGCTCATGCCTTTTCAGAAGTTCAATGTTTGTCTGCAACTTGAAGTCCTATTGATGAAGCCTGAGGAATGTGGGTAGAAGCCAGAGCAGGACAGCCTCAGAAATACACTGCCTATGGAGGCACACTTCAGTGGTGGTCATTTCTAGAGGGAGATGTGACCAACCTGGATACGCCTGATTGCTTTTACTGAGAAACGCAAGACTTGTGTCACAGTGGGTGGCAATGGCTGGGTAGGCTTTTACTGAATGTTTAGGCTGTAAAATGCACGACTGAGATTGTGGGATGACCGGACATACACCAGGCTGGCTGGCTGCCTTTGAAGGACCCCATGGATTTGGGGTGCAGGAGTAGGCTTCCACTGGCATCAGAGTGTGTTTTAAAGCAGGCACACATCAGACAGGGCTGTAAAAATGAAACGTTCGCAGCTACTTCAAAATTGGTTTCCCAGGCTCCTGCCCTCATTTTATTCTTGTAGATCTTCAGCAATTGCCCCACTTTCATATCGCTCAAGCTATTTTTGAGCCACATTCTCTCTAGTCTGAATAACTTTTTAATCTGCCTAAAATTAGACACAATCCAATTTTCATTTTCTCCTCTTTTTGCTATTAAAAAAAAGGAACAAAAAGGCTTTTTATTCACAAAAAGTGTTGCCTCATTAGCCCCAGACATGTCTATTTTATCTGCCCATGGCATAAGTAGCAAAGATCTGTGACTGTTAGGCTTCACCTCTGCTCCAAAGGGAATTCCTCCAGCAGAGAGACACTGGATGTCACAGTCACTGGAGAGTCCATCTCTCTGTCTCTCCACTCAAAACCACAGTGGGACTATTAGTGCTAAATCCAGTGTACTTTTTGGGGCAGGCTCACTGTCAAGAAAAGGACAGTGTGTAGATCTCATGGATTTGGGGAAGCTGAGTTTTGTTGAAGGCTCATTTCTATGGGACACTGACAAAGGCTTCTCTGTGTGCCGGATCCTCCCCCGTAGGGTAGAAGCAACAGCAGTTCCCCATAAAAAGGGAATGATGAGGCGGTTAAAGAGCTTTTCTGTGAAATCTTGGATTTTGCATTCACAGGTTCACTACAAATACTTTGTGCTATCTTTCTGCATAGTCCAAGGCCTTCCTGATCCCACTTAGCTGTCCGTGGTTGCAACACATCTGTTTCTGTGGCCAGTGCCATGCGAAGGAATGATACGGTCAGCACTGTATCCTGGGACATTTGCCCTTCAGCTCATTCTCTGGCAAAGCTGACATTTGTTAGGCTCTGATATAAGTTAATAACCTCCATCTATTATTAGACAGGGGTGGAAACATAGTGACAAAGGATGAGGAAAAGGGTGAGGTACTTAATGCCACCTTTGCCTCAGTCTTTAGTAGTAGACCCAGTTGTTCCCTGAGCACCCAGCCCCCTGAGCTAGAAGACAGGGGCGGGGAGCAGAATGAAGCCCCCATAATCTACAGGGAAATGGTGAGTGAACTGCTGCAGCACTTAGACACACACAAGTCTATGGGGCTGCATGGGATCCACCCAAGGGTACTGAGGGAGCTGGTGGATGCGCTCACCAAGCCACCTCCCATCATTTATCAGCAGTCCTGGCTAACCAGCAATGTCCCAGTTGCCTGGAGGTTAGCAAATGTGACACACATCCACAAGAAGGGCTGGAAGGAGGATCCGGGGAACTACAGGCCAGTCAGTCTGACCTCAGTGCCTGGGAAGGTTACAAAGCAGATAATCCTGAGTGGCATTATGCAGCACATGCAGGACAACCAGGGGATCAGGCCCAGTCAGCATGGGTTTATGAAAGGCAGGTTCTGCTTGACAAACCTGATCTCCTACGACAAGGTGACCCGTTTAGTGGATGTGGGAAAGGCTGTGGATGTTCTTTACCTGGACTTTACTAAGACCTTTGACACCATTTCCTACAGCATTTTCCTGGAGAAACTGGCTGCTCGTGGCTTGGATGGGCGTACGCTTTGCTGGGTTAAAAACTGTCTGGATGGCCTGGCCCAAAGAGTGGTGGTGAATGAAGTTAAATCCAGTTGGCAGCTAGTTGTTCCCCAGGGCTCTTTATTAGCGACCTGGACAAGGGGGTCTAGTGCACCCTCAGTAAGTTTGCAGATGACACCAGGTTGAGTGGGAGTATCAATCTGCTTGAGGGCAGGATGGCTCTACAGAGGGATGTGGACAGGCTGCATCGATGGGCCAAAGCCAATTTTATGAGGTTTAACAAGGCCAAGTGCCGGGTCCTGCACTCAACAGGTCACAACAACCCCACACAGCACTACAGGCTTGGGGAAGAGTGGCTGGAAAGCTGCCCGGCAGAAAAGGACCTGGTTGACAGCCGGCTGAATATGAGCCAGCAGTGTGCCCAGGTGGCCAAGAAGGCCAATAGCATCCTGGCCTGTAACAGGAATAGTGTGGCCAGCAGGACTAGGGAGGTGATCGTCCCCCTGTACTCAGCACTGGTGAGGCCCCACCTCGAGTACTGTGTTCAGTTTTGGGTCCTTCACTGCAAGAAAGACATTATGATTCCGGACCATGTCCAGAGAAGGGCAACAAGGCTGGTGAGGAGTCTAGAGAACAAGTCTTATAAGGAGAGGCTGAGGGAACTGGGGTTGTTTAGGCTGGAGCAAAGGAGGCTGAGTGGAGACCTTATCACTCTCTACAACTACCTGAAAGGGGAGGTAGTTGTAGAGGTGGGAGGTGGGAGTCGGTCTCTTCTCCCAAGTAACAAGTGATAAGACAAGAGGAAATGGCCTGAAATTACACCAGGAGAGATTTAGATTGGGTATTAGGAGAAATTTCTTCACAGGAAGGGTTATCAAACATTGGAACAGGCTGCCCAGGGAAGTGGTTAGGGTCTTTGGGGTATATTCATTGAGCAAAATCCTGGGTCCAGGGAATTAGGTTGCAAAACCACCCCTGACATGCATTGAAGTAGGATTTTACTTTGTTTCTGTGAATTTCGTGAGGATAGGTATCAACAGAAATACAACAGAAGTGCTCAAAACAGTACAGTCTCAGCCCTTGAGGCCCGCGGAGAAGCTGAGTGGGGATGTAGGATCAGTAAATATCTCCTTCTTGTTGAATTTTTTTTCCTACTTGTATTAGAAATCAGGGATATCCACTTGCTGCTCCTCTCTCCTAGCCACTGCAGCTGCACTCCATTCTGCCATTCTCACCTTCATTGTCCTTTCTAGTTCACACAGTAAAAGAGCTCCCCAGCCACTGCTGATCCAAACGCTTCAGTGAGCCTTTTTTCCAGGGCTTCAGGATTTAAGGTTCTGCTTTAGCTAATCTCTTTTCAAGCCTCTAAAACCTCATATGTTTTGCAAGATAGGAGTATTCAGAAAATATGTCTTTTGCCACCAGCTAGCCAAGCAAGGTCACAGCTCATAATAACTTTGAGTGTACTGCTGTCATTAGGGTGGAAGCCTCAGAGACACACTGAACCTTTCTAAGGAGACTAAGGGGATCACTATCATCTCAAGGAAAGCTCTGCAGCGTGAGAAAACCTAGTTCTCTCTCCCTTCTCTTCAGGTGACAAGTCCTTCATGGTGCTCAACATTGCCTGTACTCTAATGCAGCCATGTCAGTGATGGTAAGTACAAGGCAGAGAAGTTGTATCATTTGCACTCCCTCCCTTTTTTTCCTGTTTTAAACTTCCAGAGATCTTTGTGTATTTTGACTGAGGTGTCCTGAGACCTGCCATGTGATAAGAAGGTGCTATAAACCCTCCTGTTTTCTGACACACAGACACTGGTTTTGATGAGGAAAATAAAACACAGCACAGACAAAAGCACCTATATGAAATTATATAGAAGTTGTAAAGGGAAGGTCAACGAGATGACTCAGAAGTCCTGACTCACTCTGAGCCACGTAGGGTCTCTGGTCATTGACATTTCAAAAAAGTCTTGTCTTTTTTAGACACCGTGTCCCCCAGAGCAAAGTTGCTCTGTGCCACCTTATAAGGATCATTGCACCTCTCTGTCTTTGGGAGCCAGTCTGGCATCTGTGTCTTAAACAGGTCAGAAAGTAGTTTAGAAGGTCAGAACCAGGACTTTCCCAGAAGGACTGGGAGAGTTCCCTCCCAATGTGTTTATAATCACTGCACAGCAAGAAGAGATTTAACTCAGATTTCACTCAGGGCCAAATGGAAAAGGGCCTATTGTCATGGATGGAAATGGCTGGGAAGGAGAGCAATAAAGTGAAAATGAAAAACATAAGGAGAAATGCTGGAAGCAGACAAGGCTGCTTCTTCATGCAGAGGTCTGACAAGGGGCATCGGAAAGCAAGCTGCTGTGGTGGCTGGGGGACCCATCAGGTGGACTGGAAAAGGCTGCAGGTAGCCTGAGGCAGTGACCTAGAATCAAAGGATCACAGAATCATCTAGGTTGGAAGGGCCCTTTAAGATGATCGAGTCCAACCATCAACCTAACACTGCCAAAACCACCACTAAACCATGCCCCTAAGCACCACGTCTACCCAACTTTTAAATACCTCCAGGGATGGTGATTCAACCACTTCCCTGGGCAGCCTGATCCAATGTTTGATAACCCTTTCTGTGAAGAAGTACTCGAGGTGGGGCCTTACCAGTGCCAAGTACAAGGGGACGATCACTGCCCTAGTCCTACTCACCGCACCATTCCTAATGTGGGCCAGGATGCTATTGGCCTTCTTGGCCACCTGAGCACACTGCTGGCTCATATTCAGCCGGCTGTCGACCAACGCTGCCAGGTCCTTCTCCACCAGGCAACTTTCCAGCCACTCTTCCCCAAGTCTGTAGCGCTGCATGGGGTTGTTGTGACCCAAGTGCAGGACCTGAAACTTGGCCTTGTTGAACCTGCCTACCGTTCCCGGCTGGTCTGTCAGCTCTGCCAGCCTGTGGGAGCAGGGTACGACCTATCCACATGCAACCCACCTTGGAAAGGGTGGAGGGGATCCCCAGGGGGCTTCCTGCACGTAGCACTGGGATGAGAGGATTTTCTCCATTGTTCCTGTTGTTTATACAGGAGCCAGCAAACACATGCTACCTCTAATACACCCAGATAGTTCCAGAGAAAGAAGAGCTTAAAATTGGCATTCTATGAATCCTAGCTAGGGCGAAAGCTTTGCACCTGGCTGTACCTGCATTGCGTTAGACATATTAGAAGAAGCCTGAATGCTACTAATGAGTGGGCAGAGAGACAGTAAAAAAAAAACCAACCCTGATTTGAAAATGTCCCAGGAAAGACCATTTCATAAGCTGCAGGTCCCAATCATATTTGGTAAGTGTGCAGGGCTGCACTTAGGTATCCCATCGCTCCCTGTGCTTTTGGCTGCAAAAACTCCTCTATCTGAGGATGGAATAACTGGCACCCTGCCTAAAGAAGCCAGACCCAGATTTATTCACTGAGCCTCTAATGGGATCCCATGCCCACAGTTTGCAGGATGTTGCCTCTGTGGGACCGGGCACAGGGGAGCTCTGTTTGTGGCTGTTTGGGTCTGACAGGCAATGCCTTTTCAGAGCCATAGGAAGGCAGCCTTGTTTGCGCAAATAGTGTTTGGAAGAGACTTTTGAGCAAGTACCTGGCCTTCTGGCTCCATCTAACATGAAAACGGGGGCATGTGACTCAGCCATAGCCTGGTTAGTAAAATCTTCACCTTGCAGTAATCACAACAAGCTGTGGTCCTACAGACGTGCCCCACAGCTCTGCCAATCATGCGCTCAAAGCAGCCCAAGCAGAGTCCCAGCCATTTGCCACTGGGGCTTTCAACCTTTTTTTTGATGTACAAACTCCTAAAATCTTTCTGGTGTCAGTGCAGATCCCTGCATATGTTTAAGCTGACTGATAAGAGGTCCTTTTTTCCACAGATACCTCTAAGGCACCCTACTTCAGAAAAACTCCAGTGCCACATGCTGAAAAACTCTCCCTCAGGATAAATCCCATGGCATGTCACTGCCACCCTGCCACGTTCTATGTCACCTTCCTGTGTTGTGATGTCACAACTGATGAGTTAAAGCATTTTCCCCTGAGACAGGGGCATGATCTCCCCCAAGGGGGAAAGGTGTGGACGGGTGCTTCAGGAGGGACAGGAGATGGCTGTGGGTAAGAGATGGACATTTAAATTTTCCACTCCACAGGCTTCCCATGGGGCTTTGGAAAAATACCTCTGTGTGTCGGTTCTCCATCCGAACTGTGTTGGGAGGGCTCAGGGACGGTATGATGTTGTAAGGTGCTTAGACACTAAACTGATGGGGGATTAGTGCTTTAGGCAAGCAGGGAGCCTGGGACAGGTCTGGGCTGCTGAAGGCTTTGGCATGCTGGAGAGATCAAGAAGGGGACACAACTGCTGCTGGCAGTATTTTCAGCAGACCTGGTTCAGAGACCTGGCCAGGCATGTTCCCATGAGAGATGCTGAGAGATGAGCTCTGGGCGATGACCATGAAAACGCGGTGATCCAGAGCCAAGCCCTGAGCTGGTGTGAAAGCATGGCCCAAAGCTGGTCCCCTGAGCGCTGGGGTGTGAATGGGTGCAGGCTGAGCTCTGGCCCAGGGACCTCAGTAATTACCAATAATATAGTAATAATATAATGACTAATAATAAAGTAAAAGAAATAAACTGCATGGTCTGACATGGTGCATTCCCTTCTGGAAACCCTTAGGGCACATGCAGCCCAGTCTGGCCATTTCCATCGGTCCCCTGCCTTTTTCTTGGAGGACGTGGGATCACTGGACTCCTGCCTAGCTTTGGCCATGATCGGTATGTCCAAGCACATGTCCATGTCTCTGCCTGCATGTGCCCGTGCACGCAGTAACCACCCAGACCTCTGGAGACAGGGTCTAAACCGAGGATCCTGCACCAGGCAGGGTTGGAGTGGCCAGCTCTGTGGTGCCACTTGCACCTCGGGTTTCTCCTAGCCATGAGAGCACCGGCGTATTTAATAACATCTTGATGACTGGAGGGGTGTTTAATTTAGCGTCGTGGCGCCGGCTGCTGCTGACAGAGCTGTGCCCAGCAGATTTACACCTGTTGCACTGGAGCGGCAGCTCAGCTCTCCTTCGCTCCCGTCCTCCTGTGCTGCCCCTCAAAACCTTCCCCCTCCCCTGCCCGGACCATGATGTCTGCCGGGATGCAGCTGGCAGGGCTGGGAAGCGCTGGGGTGAGCTCACTGTTCCACCAGGAACCTCATTCCTTTTGGATGATGAGCTGGACAAGCTTAGCGTGCTCCTTAATTTTGTAAGGGGACAGAAAGGATTTGCTGCTCTTGAATTTCTGCTCCATTTTGATCTCCCTCTTATCTAACGGGACTTTGTACAGTCTGGGACGGCCTTGAATCTTTTTAGAAAGTCTGTTGGCACCCGTCAGGCATGTGCATTTCTAGGGCGAATAGCTTTCCAGGCAGTACCGATGTCTTACAGGCAGACCTTTATGCATGCTCTGGGCATGCTTTCTTTTTTTTTTTTTTTTAATGTCAGGCAATTTTTTAATTCAAATTCTTCTATGTGAACAAGCCCAGCTGGCATCAAACCCACCATAGATATTGTTATGTAGCTGGGGTACAGTTACACAGCATTCCCAAGCATTCAAAAGTAATGATTGAGGTATCCCCTTCCCTTAGATCATTAAGTCAACCTAGAAGCCAGGAGATCTGAGAATTGTCTTGGTTGTGATATTTTTCCCCGGTATGGCAGCTTCTCGGTGCCTGTGTTCAAGGTTTTACCTGCAGCCACAAAAGCCAAGAAAAGCATCTCTATTAAAGCTTTTCTGTTTGAAAATGGAAGCTGCAATGCTTGAGTAATGGCGTGAAACCTGCCACCAAGAGCCATGGAAGGACCTGAAAATCACAAACTATATGATGATATGGTAGAAGTCATCAAAAAGGTGGAGACCTCGCCTTGCTCCTTAGGGATGGCTGAAAACTGCTGTTGCAGCTGATGGTGGGAAGAAGCATGTCTCTGCCTTCCTGAAAATTGGCTGCTACCAGCAATTAAGGGGGGCTAGCAGCTTTTTGGCCAGAGGAAACATCTCACGGCTCCTTTTCAATCTTTTTGAACCTCTCCTTAGAAATTGTTGCCCATGCTTGAAGAGACTCTGGCTTGTGCTGCTGAAGAGTGTCCTCATCCTGGGACAGAGCACTTCTAAGTCTCATGGTGGGACGTTGGGAAGTGGAGGCTGAGGCTCCACCTGGTGAGGATGAATGCTCAGAGGAGCCTTCATGCTAGAAGGAAGAGACCCCAGCAGCAGCCTCCTGCACCAGCCCTGCACTAGGACACAAAAAAAAAAGCCCAACACCCCCAAAAACATGCAATTAGCACTTTCCTGGAGAAAAGGCAGTAGCTGCATCTCTCCAAGCCTGGGGCCAGCAGGGTGTTGTGCCAGAGCAAGGCTCTGGTTTCCTTTCTGACCTGAGGGTTCTAGCTAAGCGCCACCTGGCAGCACCCCTGGGCTGCAGCCTGGGCCATGGCTTCCATAAAGGGCTGCTGGTTTCACTCGTATTTATAACACTTGCCTTTGCTGCCGCGTGCCAGCTTGCAGAGGTCAGGTCTCCCCCAGGCACAGGGAGTCTTTCCACAGGGAGTGCTCCTGTTTCCATCCCTGCATGCCAAGGGGCATCCCACCTACCAGCAGACGGGACCTGGATGTGGCTGGGTGGGGGGCATGGCGGAACGGTCCGGGGAGGGAAAGGGGATGGGGCAAAGAGGGTACACAGGACATACAGTGACTGGTTTCTACTGTAAACTGGGAGGTGTGTAGCCTTCACCAGCAGTGCAGAGAAAGTGTGACCCACTACATCCCTGTGGGAGACAGGCTGTCTCCAGGCAAGTGAAGAATTTTCTCCTTCAGGTGCATTTTAGTTGGCACTACTAGTAAGGAAGATCTTAAAAACTAGGGCATGACTCCTGCACTGGATATGGGTTGGACCCTTCTGCTGTAAGTTCATCAAAGATGACTTTGAACTGACTTGTTCAGCTGCTAGCTGTGCAACATGGTACACTCCAAGTGGCGTTGCACCAAAGAGAAGATTAGACCACCAGAGGCCAGCCTGTGGCCAACGTTCAGATATTCCTCATGGTTTGACAGGGAGAGCAAACTATGGCATTGCTCTTGACAGCTTCCTTACAGAGCATTGTGGCCCTAGTGAAGGCTGGAGACCCCTGAATGGGGGGTATTTTGGTGGGCAGGAGATACGAGTCAGCTCAGAGGATGTGACAGGTTTTAGGTAAGAAGTGAGGTTGTACGTTGATGGTGTTCTTATAAACATCTAAAGTGTGGGTGTCAACAGGATGGGGACAGAGTCTTTTTAGTGGTGCCCAGCGACAAGACAAGGGGCAATAGGCACAACCTGGAACACAGGAGATTCCGTCTGAACATGTGGAAAAAATTCATTACTTTGAGGGTGACAGAGCACTGGAAGAGGCTGCCCAGAGAGGTTGCGGGGTCTCCTTCTCTGGGGATATTCAAAACTCACCTGGATGTGTTCCTGTCCAACCCGCTCTAGGTGAACCTGCTTTGGCAGGGGGGTTGGACTAGATGATCTCCAAAGGTCCCTTCCAACCCTTACCATTCTGTGATTCTGTGATGATTCTTCGTCCTCTTCCGTCTCAGAGCACGTGCGCGGTATCAGGCCCCAGCACCTCATGCTCGGCTCTTCCACCTCTCAGGAGCTGCACGTCAGGGCTGTGCGTAGCATCCGCATGCTGGAGGCTGCAACTAAGCTCCCACAAAGCTCCCCAGATTAGCAGGTGTGGATGTACGGGGCAGGGACGGAGTAATTTGAGCTGGAGTTACTGTTAGTTAGTGCAGTTAGGCAAATGTCAGATGTGAAAAGAGGATCCAAAATGATCTAGCACAGCAGTTTGTGCTCAGTTCTTACCAGCCAGTAGCAAGAAACAAAGATAGCTATATATTAGCAAATATAACCATTCTTCCTTGGTCAAGACCTTTTTCTTGACTTTTTTTTCCCCTTTTTCTCTGTGTGGGTTTGTGGGTTTTTTTCTTTCTTTCCATTTCAATCTAGTACAGAGGGAAAGATTCCCAGGAGGATTATGGAGCTTTCCTTATGCTATCTGGGATGTTTTGACAAAGATACAAATGCCCACTTTGCCATAAAGTGACATTGTCTGGACTACTTATATTACTATTTTGTTTGAGATAAAGCCTGCGAGATTTATGAACACAATGCCCTTTTAAAGACCAAGTTCAGGCTGCAGTCATTTCTGGATCACTATTTCATTTGCAAGTAGCAGATTTTCAGGGTTTAAACAGGCAATTAGATATTTAAGGCTAGTTTTGTGAGGATGAGAAACTTTTATTTTTTTTGTTACTCCTACAATTTGTTCTGGTTACTCTTTGTCCAGATTGGACCCACAAAGCAGAGATTTAGGCAGCTAAATGACTCAGGATAGGGCCTGATTCAATGATTCATTTAACATTTTTCAAATCTCATGAAGACCCCAAGTACTTAAGACTTAAGTAAGTCCTCTTGAATTCCATATGTTGTGAACATACACAGAAATATGTGGCTGAACACCATAATTTATGCTGATAGAGTAAACCCAAATAACTGCACATGCCAAAAAGGGGAAGACTACCTAAGAATCATCTCAGGCAGACCCTCAATGACATTAATTGAAGTGCTGATTGAGAAATATCCAGCTAAAACCCTCCAGTGGCAGAAAGCACAGATCCTGTAACATAAAGGACTTTACTTTAAATGTTTTAATTTGACAGAACTGTTCAGATAAAACAGAAAATATTTCTTTTGACATTTTTAATTGCATTTTTTTTCTTTTTACCCAAATTTTCCCTTCTGTACGTAATCTGCGTCTCAGATGACAGCTGGGAGACCCCTGGTTGAGTATCAGGCCCTAAACTCACCCCATCCACTGGGAACATTGTGGAGGAAACCCGTCAAGCCTGGTACCCAGGGAGAGGGTGCAGGAGCGTGCGAACCTGCCCATGGTCCTCAGGCCCTGAGAGACTTCACTTATTGAACCCTGGTGAACCAAACACGATGACCAGCTGCTATCTATAGCTACCCAGTGACAGTAGGTTGGCTTTTTTTTTTTGCCTGTAAATTACGGGGCACAGGTGGGAAATTTATTAGCATACATAAAATTAAGAAGCAGCACTCCATCCGTCTCCCCGCTGATGCTGACATGCTGTGAGATGTGGACCTTCTCTGAAATGTTCACCTGTACAGCCCTGAACCCAGGGAAAACACTTAGGCCTGTGCTTAATTTTGCATCCCATTAGGTCTGCCCTTGCGCTAGAAGTTAAGCATGTGGGTCACTGTTTTCCTGGAACAGAGCCCGATTCCTGAAGGTCCTTCAAGATTCAGCTAGATAGAGCTTGTCAAATGATACAGTGCAATTAATACAGTGGGATTCTACTCTCTTTTCTATTAGTGGCTGATTTCTGATGGGTAGGCTGGGTGGGTCTGAAGTATACATCCAGTCATCAACAGTTTTTCACAAACTATCAGCTATACGCACATTGGTGTTTTCTAATTAATGGAGTCTCTTCTGGACTGCCTTTTTGTAGCTGATCAAGGCCGTACCTTCTCGCAGACCCAGTGCCCACTCGCAGAAGTCTAAATTAGGACCCAAACGCTGAAGCTCAAAAGTGACTCCACTTCAGCTGTCAGAAGCTGGTGGCTCTCCAGTCTCCTAGGTGGTGGGATACAGTCCCCCCGTGTCACCTGCGTGGTGGTGTGCCTGCCACTGCAGGAGACAGGGACTGATCTCTGCACCTCCTCTGACACAGGCAAAGTAGGTGATGGGATGACCACGTCCTCCAAGTGAGGTTACCCGGTTCGGTTGCTCCCTGCACTGCTGTCCTTGACTTCCCTGCCCTTGGCCTGTTCCTAAAGTCACCCATACGGTTTTTCTTCCCCAAAACGGGAAAAAAACAGCAAACAAGCATCTCTCACTGGCATTCCCAGAGCACGGAGGAGCCGGGGTCGGGGAGCAGGCAGCCGCGATGCTGGGCGCTGTGCAAGCACAGGACAGGGCGAGTCGCTGCCTGACTTGGTGGCCACAGTAAATGGTGAGGGACCATGGGGATGCAGCCGTGGTGCTCCTGGTCAGCACGCGCTGATTTCTCGTGGGGCGATGTAGGCACAGCCCTGCTTTGCGAGGACGGCTGTCTCGTTTCACATTCCTGAGGGGACCACATCGCCTCAAAGAGGGGCTGAGCCCACAGAGCAGCTCAGTAATCAAACAGGCGATAACCCATCTTCTGCCTCTGCCCGGCCACCTTTCCTCCCGAAGCCTGTAGGCACTATTTCACGGTTTTTTGGTGGGTTTTTTTGAGCTTTTCCCCACTTCACCAATGTCATAAAATTGCCCGACGATTCGGAAGTCATGGGGGCACCCACGCAGGGAGCTGCGGCCCACGCGGCAGCACAAACACGCGTTCCCTTGGGAAATGGCTCATAAACGTCAATTTCCCCTCCCTCCCCGCCTCCCCCGCGCCTTTTCCACGCGGAAAAGCGGCAGCGTAAGGGCTTTGCCCCGCCGCTCCTGTGCCCCCCGCTCCCCTCCCC
>VUYV01000106.1:1561549-1585465 GCA_008711295.1 Anarhynchus alexandrinus
AGAGGTCCTCCAGCCCTCTGATCATCTTTGTGGCCCTCCTCTGGACTCGCTCCAACAGCTCCATGTCCTTCTTATGTTGGGGGCAAGACAGGAACGCATCCAGGTGAGTTTTGAATACCCCCAGAGAAGAAGATTTCCCAGCCTCGCTGGGCAGCCTGTTCCAGTGCTCTGTCACCCTCAAAGCAAAGAAGTTTTTCCTTATGCTTAGACAGAATTTCCTGTATTCCAGTTCCCATCGCCCCTTATCCTGTCACTGGGCACCCCTGAAAAGAGTCTGGCCTCATCCTGTTGACACCCACCCTTTAGATATTTATAAACATTGATGAGATCCCCTCTCAGACTTCTCTTCTCCAGGCTAAACAGACCCAGGTCTCTCAGCCTTTCCTCATGAGAGGTGCTCCAGTCCCTTGATATCTTCGTAGCCCTCCGCTGGCCTCTCTCCAGTAGTTCCTTGTCTTTCTCGAACTGGGGAGACCAGAAGTGGACACAGTACTCCACATGTGGCCTCACCAGGGCTGAGTAGAGGAGGAGGCTAACCTCCCTCAACCTGCTGGCCACACTCTTTTTAATGCACCCCAGGATACCGTTGGCCTTCTTGACCACAAGGGCACATTGCTGGCTCATGGTCATCCTGTTGTCCACCAGGACTCCCAGGTCTGTCTCTGCAGAGCTGCTTTCCAGCAGGTCAACCCCTAAGCTGTGCCTATGCATGGGGTTATTCCTCCCTAGGTGCAGGGCCCTACACTTGCCCGTGTTGAACTTCATTAGGTTCCTCTCCACACAACTCTCCAGCCTGTCCAGGTCTCACTGAATGGCGGCACAGCCTTCTGCTGTGTCATCTGCTCTTCCCAGTTTTGTGTCATCAGCAAACTTGCTGCGGGTACACTCTGTCCTCACATGTGGCATCATGACATTTTCTTCCTCACCTGCCCTGCCAGCTCACAGCTGCCTGCCCTGTAACACCGTTTGTCTGACGGCTGCTCCCTCAGCTGTGCTGGCAACCTTTCGTGGGGCTACACCACAGTCGGGATCAGAGAATGGGTCCCGCTCAAGAGGGACCCTCGCTTTGTTTTGTTGGGTGGTGTTTTAACCTGGACCTTTCCAGAGGTCTGGGCTCCAGTGTGGGTCCCTGCAAGCAGTGTTTGCACAGCCAGCAGAGTGGCTGCCATGTGAGAAAGAGTTGCTGAGAGTCAGAGGACCTTGGATGTGACGGCCGATGTGAAATTCGGGTCTTGGCTCTCCATTTTTAAAACCTAAGATTTCCCCCAGCCCTGGCAGTTGCAGAGGGCAGCTTGAAGTCATGACCCATGGCAGGGGTTTAAAGGTTCTGAAACCAGAGTGTAGAAAAGCTCACCCTCTCCCAGGCAAAAACACACACACACATTTATTTTTTTCAGTGTAAATCTTGCAATTTAAAGATGACCGCATAACTTTGAGGGCTCTGATTTTGGAACAGGTAGGGGACGGGTCTACTGGGGTTTAAAGGTGTGGTAAACCCTTCTCCCAAGGTTGAATCCAGCAGCGAGGCACCTTTCCCCTGGTGGGATATCACATGTTCTTCCAGCACTGATGGACACAAGGTTACTCAACCAGTTGGCCCCCGGTTTAGCCTGGTCTGCTGGGCCCACGTCCCACGCTGACTCAGCCAGCCTGGCATCACTCCCCCTTTTCGCAGACCAGACAGAGGAGAAAGTCAGGGTGAACTGCATGAGCGGTGGGGTCTTCGGGCAGCTCTCCGTGAGCGCTGGCAGGCGCAGATGGGGTTATTTCCCCCCGAGGGCCGCAGGGTGCCCCAGTTATGCTGGTGTGGGGCTGAGCAGGGCACTGGGATTTGCCTTTGANGCAGACCAGAGAGAGGAGAAAGTCAGGGTGAACTGCACGAGCGGTGGGGTCTTTGGGCAGCTCTCCGTGAGCGCTGGCAGGCGCAGATGGGGTTATTTCCCCCCGAGGGCCGCAGGGTGCCCCAGTTATGCTGGTGTGGGGCTGAGCAGGGCACTGGGATTTGCCTTTGACCCTTTGCTCGCCGGGCGCTGGCGATTTGAATGACAATGGGGCGAGGAGCGGGTTAGGTGGAAAGATGTTTCTCTGCCTTGGTGGGCTGCTGCTGGCAGCTGCAGTCCAGCAGCCACTCTCGCCTCCCCTATCAATATCCTTTCTCCTCAGCTGGAAGGACCAAGGGATAATTTAGTCTTTATGCTAGTTTGGACTTTGCCTGATTACCAGCTGAGCCTGATTACACAGGCCCTGCCGTCCCTTCTGGGAAATAGTCCAGAGAGCACGGAGGGGCCGCTGCTGCTCCTGCCAGTACTGCCACGGCCGAGCCCCCTTATTTCATTTTGGATTGCAAGACGGGCTGCTTGTTCTCTCTGCTCTCCTCCCTGTGCACCCACCATCTGAGACCGCAGGACCAAGGTTTTCTTGAGGACCCTAAATCACATTCACACACAAGGCTTGAATGCAGACGCCTAGAGGCAGCTGCTGGGGAGCTGAGCTCTTGTGACTACTGATGACGTGGAGCTGGGCCCTGGAGCAAGGAGCGAGGTGGAGCCCATCTTCAGGTGGACCTCCTTACCCACCCCGGTTTCCCGTTCCTTTCACAGCTTGGCACCTAAGCCCCAGTCTGTGCAAGTCCATGCCATATCTACACTGGGTGCCTTGGTTTTCTGCGTAACTGGGAGCAAGAGAGAGCCACCACGTAGAAATTGGTTCAAGCAGCAAAGCTGAAGGTCCGTTCAAGCTGAACATCCTGGGTTTAGCTATTTCAGTGACAGCAGGGTGAGTGGCAGGCCAGGCAGAGCTGGAGTACTGGGAACTGGCAGCAGCTAGCAGTTGCAGTCCAGCAGCCAGCCCATCCTCCCCCACCAACAGGGGATTGCCACTTAGGAGCACTTGGATCAGACAGACACAAGATTCAGATCTCCGTCCATATCAGCAGTTCTGCAGAGCACAGATGAAGGGAAGTTTTGGCTTTGGACTTGTGCAATTTTCGAAGCTAATTAACATATGGTGTTTTACTTGCTGTTTCCAGCCCTTTTGTATTAGCTGTGATCCGAGTTTAAACAGTGTAGATGGATTAGGATGGTCATCGCACCACATTCGTTTGGAGGGGAGTTATGCAGGGAAATGGAGAGAAATAACGCCAAACCAGAGCCAGGACCAGTTTAAAAGCATCCCTGCACAGCTGAGATATTCCTGGAGCAGCCTCTGTTGCACAGAGGAGTTATCTCAACTTCTGAAGCTCAATGAAAATACTTGACCCTTGACTTGAACTGAGACCTCTGGTTATTGATCCCGTGAAAACTTAGGAGAGAGGGCAGTCGCATTCTGTCTGCAGCGGCTCTGGCTCCTGAATGGCTCCGCCTGCTTTTAGGAGCTGTCGCGTGAAACTCTACCTCCAGCTTCTCCGCATCGTCTCCCCAGCCGGCGGGTGACTGGGGCTGCGTGAGAGTTTGGTTCCATCATCTTTGGAGCTCCCTTTGAAATCAGTGTAGGCCGCTATTGCTATTATATTATCTAGTAGTCTCTCTTCACCAGAGTACAAGCCCATCCCCTATAACCTTTTCTCATAAGTTACGTGCTTCAAGGCCCTCACCATCTCAGCTGAAGCTTCCAAGCTTTTTGACATGCCTCTGGAACTGGGGGGGTCCAAACAGGACAAAATATCTAGGTGCAGCCTCACCAGCACTGAGCAGATTAGGATGATAACTTCTCTTGATCTGCTGACCACCTTCCTCCTAATGTAGTCCGGTATGGGGATGGCATTATTTGCAATGAGGGCACTCTGCTTGGCCTCCACGTATAATCCCTCAGTCCTTTTCAGCTGGGTATAAACCAGTACATCTACACTGACAGATCATACAGGCACCAGCAGGAGCGCTCCCTGGCCTGGAGTCCCCATGGCATTGGTGGGCCCCCTACTGCTAGCTGGCATTTGGAATTTGGCCCTCTGAGCCCTGTGGGTGGTGGTACCCTGAGCATTTGTCTGGGTTTTGTTCCAGACATCTGAAATGATGTGAGAGCTGGGGTACAGCAGGGCACATCCAGCCACTGACAGCTTCTGAGCCAAGCAAGCGTCAAAGGATGGAGCTCAAGCAGTGGTGGTCTGGTGGCAGCAGGACACAGCCTGGCACAGGCTGATGTCTCCCGTGGCACTGCAGGCTCAGGTAGCACAGTGCTAGCCTGTGCTCTGAGGCACAGATGGCCTGAAAGACACTCTTTTGTACATGATGGAGCAAAACATCACATGCAATTTTGTGACAACTTTATTGGACCAAAGAGCTGTCCTTCAGCATCCTCTTTCCAAGCTTGGCTAGTAGCAGCTGCATAAGGAGAAGGTATAGGTACCAGGAGCGGGATCACTTACCTTTGTAGTTTTGGGACATCTTGGAAATACCCACAGAGAGGAGTTTGATCAATCTTCTTATGACACAGTGTAACTGAAGGAGGACAACTCAGAGCCTGAGCCATTTGCTGTCTCTGCAGCTGCACTGTGAGCTCTTTTTGATTGTACACAGGCACTGTTGCCCCCACAGGTACTTTAAAGGTGGAACATCTCCAAGCTATTGAAATGCTCTGTTTCAATATTTCATTTTCAAGCAGCTTGTCACTTAGGCCTTTTTTTTTAAGGTGAAACAAAATATTTTCATTGATCTGAAATCTATTTGTTTGCAAAGGGTTTTTGTTAGGTGTCAAACTTCAAATTCCAGGGTGCTTTTCTGGTATGGGGTGAAAGCAAGAGTTGAATTTGTAAATTGCTTCTGCCAAAAAGACAGAGGAAAACTAAGGAACTTCAATAGTCCTAGACTTCAGCTGACCCTTCTGACTGTTACGTTTTGATTTTTCTGGATTGTTGGGGTTTTTTAATTTTATTTTATTTTCTTCCCTCATAAGCAGGCTGTAATGGTTTGGCTGAAAGCATTGCTGTTCCTTGCTGGGAAGAGTGAAAGCTGCTGAGCCATATCATGTTTGCTGAGCCCAAACTTCAAGGGTTTTACTTTGAAAACCTCGGGGGCCTGCGTTCCTTGGTTGGCTGACCGGGTTTTTAAGAGCAGGATCTACTTTCTGTTCTTGGTGCCACGCAGATGTGCTAATGGGCCAAGTGGTTGTTCTTACTGGTGACGATGTTGTTCTCACAGGCTGCTGAAAACGGTGGTTGGTCATTTGGTCTCTTCCACCAACCGTTGCCTGCCTGAAGTGCTGTGCAATTAAAGCTGATGTCCATTGCTTGTGAGGTGTGGGCAGACCTTAGCGGGAATGCTGCGGGTATTGGTGCACTGTGCTGGGAGCACTGGGAGGTGTGCGGCAGATCTACGGGGGTTTCTCCTGGACATGGCCTTGTACCAAGTGATGTCTCCTGGCCCGGGCTCTTTTTGCTGTGCTATTTGCACTGCCTTCACTGACAGTGATCTGAGGAGGGCTGTGCTGAGCCTGCTTGCTGCCGGTTCGGGCCCATCGAGGTTTATTAGCTGTGCTCTGCACCACGCTGAAGTGACTGCGCTGCTTCAGGACACAAGCTGTGCTTCAGCTAATAAGAGCAGCCGGGCCTGGGGTGACCTGCCATGGAGCTCACGCGGGCACCTCCACCTTCATGGTACAGCTCACGTGCAACCTGGACCCACCGCCCGCAGAGCCCCCTGGAAGCGTTTCGCTCACCCTGTGCCAGTCCATGGTTGGGTAGCAGTGGGGCTTCAGGTAGGCTCTGCCCCTGCTGCTTTTATTTGTGGAAACTGGGCGACCCTGCATGGAAAAAAAGTGGGCAGAGGGTGCCTTGCCAGCCGCTCGTCTGCTGGCAATAACCCGTGGCGCACGTGTCAGTGCGGTGATGTTCGAAGGAGGTGTGCGGCTGTGGAAACCTGCCTCTGCATGCACGGAGAGCACGTGAGAGCTTGTGAGCGGCGGTACGAACGCTTCTCTGCCTTGGCCCCGCTGTGATCTTCCTGCAAACAGCCCTGCGGGGAGAACCGCTTCATTTTCTGGTCTGCGTTCCCTACGCTCGCAATACCTGGGGAAAAAATGACAGCTCTCTTTTCTTGAGACTACATGTCAAATGCCCGGGGCTGTAATGAAATATAGATCTACCTGATGCTGGACATAACACACGGGTGTTTCCTTGTACACTTGAGGAAAGAGCCTGCCATGTCTCCGGCTCACAGCAGCCTACTGCGGCTGGAGGAGAGCCTCTCTCGAGCTTCGCTCACCTTGTTACCCGACAGCCACATAAAGATATGATGTTCGTTAGGGTATAGCGAGTCTCCTGGGGAAATATGATCAAATACAAGGGTCAGTCCGTGGCTTTAACCAAGGACCCTATTTGGGGAATTGGTTCCTGACTCTACTCGTTTTCGCTGGTGCTTGTTTCAGAGCCGCCAAGTGCCCGTCATGCTTCTGATCTGGGGGCTCCTCGTTAAGCAGCTGCAGATGTCTTCCCTTCAGACCTGACCCCATTAGAGCTGGGGAGGGCAGGTGAGCACAAATGGAACCAGAGCTGACCTGGAGAGGAAGGAGGACACAGCAAGACCCAAGTTGCCCGAAAACCCTTTCTGCAGTGTGGTGAGGGTCACCACCTGGGAAAGGGAGCAGGAGAAGCTCTCTTGTCGTGCATGGGCACAGACCTGCTCTGCCATGGCTCCAAGCGTGGTCTGAGCCCAGTGTGCGGCTGCAGTACGGTGGCTTAATGAGTTGCCATGTGCCAGCTGCAGGAGCCATCTCTGTGTGCCCTGCACCCATGATGGATGTGTGGCATGCAGCGAGGTGCTGAGGAACCCGCCTCACCTCCTCATCTTCGCAAGCCAAGCTAGTTCAAGTGGCTTTGGGTTTGTCACGGACTGCGGGTGGTCACCTTTGCTCAGCTGCCGCAGGGTGGTGAGCCACCAGGCTGCAGAGCTTGGAGCTGCTGGTCCTTCTCCAAAGTGAGGAGTCAAGCTTTGCTGGAAGGAGATGTTTCCCCACATGCTGCCGATGCAGGCATTCACTGTCACAGGAGATCACCGAGGCCAATTACCACGCATGATTCAAAAAAAGCATCAAATATTTGTTTAAATGGCACTCCCAAGAGCTCTGTCAGTAAATATGGAAAAATATGCTAGAGCCATGATGGAAACGGAAAGATTCAGTTTTGAAGGGCTGCAGAGTTTGTGAGGAGATGTTCTCAAAGGACAGGTAGTCCATCATGGCTGACAGCAGTTTTTGAGCACCTTTTCCAGAAGAAGCAGCCTTGGCCCTTGCCAGGAGGCTGGGCTGGATGAACCTTGTCCCTCATCTGTCAGGTTCAGCCTGAAACCTCTTCACATAACTCATGTCAGACCAAGACACAACAAATGCTCCCAGCTCAGGTTTTAGGCTAATTTGATGACAATCTTTCTTTTAAAACAGCCTCAACACCACATCGGTTGAAGGTTATTTTTTAAATTATGCAGCTGAATAAAAAGGAAATGACCTATGAGGGCTTTTGAAAAAAAAAATAAAATTAATTAGTTGGTGAGGAGTCATCCTTGGTAAATGCCTAGTAGCTGGCTCGATGTGGGTCTTCTGTCTGCCTTTGTGTGCGGGTACATATGGTCTCAGTGGATGTGTATGGAGTGGAAGCAGTCCTGTTCTGTAGGTCCCCTGTGCTCAGGTTTGTGTTTGTGTACTGGGAGAGTTAATGAGAACAGACTGCCTTTCTTTCCCTTCGTTCCCCAATCCCATCTGTTCAAACAAAAGGCTGAAAGGGAGAGAGAGCCGAGACCCTGCTGGTCAAGAGGGGATGGATAATAACACATATCCTTGGGCTACATTTCAGCACATGCAACCCTTTCAAGCTGTGCTAAAGCTTTTATTCAGGCAAGAGAAAGAACAACCAATATAAAATAAGTTTTTTTCTTCTTCTTCTTTTTAAAAAAGCTGCATCAGGCCTGAAGGATACTACATTCCGTTCTATCCCTCTAACGTTTTATAAAGCTAGATTATCAAAAAAGAGTCGAAAACAGCACTGATTATATATTCGTGTGTGTACAGACAGAGCACAGTATTGGGCTAGAGTGAACGACATATGCAGAGGGGCCAGGGATGGCTTAGAAAGTCAATTTTCACTGTGTTTGCACATGGTAACAGTTCCAGATTCGTGTAATTAACTATACATCAAAAGGGTGTGAAGGAAGATATATTCCCCTCCACCTTGGGGATTTGATGGGTACTTTGCAATTCATGGTTAACCCCCCATTCATGTATTTGTCATTATGGTCGTGCCAAACAACTCATCTGAAGATCAAAACAGCTTTCTTGGGGACTGTTACAGCGAGAGCAGCACAAGAGATGGCACCTCGAATCCCAAAGTGGGTACCGAGTGGCAGAGAGGGATGCAGCTCTGGATGGCGGCACTGGTGCTCAGCCCTCTGCCAGCCATTCCAGGGACGTCGTAATGGTTTACGGGAGAAAAAATGGTCTCAAATGCCATTAGTTTAATGCTTCATAATGTCGTTGTGTCTGTTTTAAATGCAATCACGGAGCTCAGGGGACACCCAGGACTAAAATAAAAAGGAGGAAAAGAGCTTCCAGAAATGTAATGATGGAAAGGGAGGCAGGGGAATCTTTGTCGAGGGAAGAAATGAGATTTACTGATTCTTTTCCATAGAGCAGGTAGCACATGAGTAATCAGCATAGGACTGTTAAAGGGATATTCACTATGAGAACCGATTGCTCCCAGGTTGCAATAAACACAACAAAATAACAGAATCAGTCTTGGGGAGGAGAAGAAAGAGTTTTGCAAAACACAAAATCTGGTCCTGGCCAAGACTTTCAAAAACAGTGAGATTTCTAGTGCTGTGTTGGTGGCTCGGCCGCCTTTTCAGAAGTGGCGCACAGCAGATCCCACCAAATGTGTCCATCATCCCCAACCAATCCAGCAAGTTTATTGATGTGCGTGCGGATGCCTGACTCCGGGGTGCCTGACTCCCACTGGCTCAAAGAGAGGGAGCCAGAAAAAAATGGAACAGATCAAAAACAGCAAACAAGCTGAAGCTGTCCTGTTCACGCCAATAGAAATGCAAATAAATACATTAAAAAAGCAATGGCTATGCTCAGGTAAGCTTTAGAAATCTTTCTGAGTGTCTCACATCTCGTTTCAATCACACAGGTGGAGCTGTTTCCTTATGGATGGAATCCTCCCTTGGTTGGCATCTCCCACTCCAAGCGAGGCAGGTACACGCTGCTTTCAGATAGGAGTTGTTCGGTTCCAGCGGTCATCGGTTATTCTTCTCCAGGGTGGGATTAAACAAGGTGTGAGGATCGTAGGACCGGCCAACGCTGCTCCTTTGTGTCCCTTTCCCTTTGAATCCTAGCAATCGGGAGCAACCTGCTTCCGCGTGTCGATGCCGGGGGCTAATCTAATGTAGAAAATTTGCATGAGCAGCGCATCCCCTCTCCCCTCTGCACCTCTTCTCACAGGGGATCCTTCTCACACACAGAGTGCACGCTACGGCCGCTCTCTTGTCTGTCATTTGAAAGCAGACCCCTTGAGCCCGGCCTAACGGCGCGCTATTGACATATTAGCGGGACGTGCCTCTGCTGAATTCATCCATCACGCAACCGCAAGAGGTGATTTCTTAGGGATTAGTGCGCTGGCGGGTGTATGCAGAGGTTGAGAGGAGAAGGGATCGCGGTAGTAGCTGGTTTATTGAAAAGACAGAAAAATTAATGTGGCAGAAATAGGGCCCTTAGCATTGCAGATAGGTACAGATCAATAGGAGGTTGCTTTCAGCTCCTCTATTTGCTTTCTGCAACAGCTATTTGTAGAAAAGAAGAAAACGCAGTTTTTGACACCACTTTCTACAAGGCCGGTTGCATTATAAGAATCTGTTCCCAATGTCTTACAACCTAGCCAAATGTAACCCTTGAGGTTGAGATCCGCCGTGGTGGATGTCTCTGGTGGTTTGGACTGGGGGAGCTGAGTTTAATCTGAAGCAGTTCAAAAGCAGTTTCTTGGAATGAGGCTACAGAAAAAGAAACAGATGTATCCGTAGTTTAAAATTGACTCGCAGTGCCTTTCTTTGAGAAGATCTAAAGCTTCTGTGGAGCAGAGACTAGAAATTTGGCTTGAAAGGGCCTCCGCTGCAGGGGATATGACTTCTGTCATATCCTGAAAAACTGTCCCAGTTTGGCCAGATTGCGAGCCTCCAAAGAAAGCCAGAGCAAATCTCATTTGCACTTGTCCAATAGAGTTTTGTCAGAGTTTAACAGCCAAATTGTCTCTCCATCCTTGGCATGCATGACCACTGGATGGTGACCCACCACTACGAAGCAAAGGAGCCTACAGCCCTGAGCTTGCAAAGCGTTTAACCATGTGGGGCTGCTTTAGCGCTGGGTACCACAAGAGAGAGCGTGGAGCATACAGCTGAGAGGGATACACAGGAAAGTTTCTTTTGCATTTCACCAATGACCAAAAGTGTAACCAGGTAGACTTACAGCATCAGGAGTTCACTGAGCAAGGAGAAAAGTCAATGAAGTAGGTATATTTGCTATCATAGGTGAAATAGATAAAATATTTCTTTTAGTTCCTGATGTGAAACAAATAAACTAAAAGGAATATTTCTCACTGCAGGCCATCAAAGACATTTTTTGTGATCCCCAAATATATTACCTGAATGTGATGTATCAGCAGGCTTCCAGCACACGGCTTTACAAAAACAGAGTGCACATTGGCACGTGTTCAACACCCTTTATGGGAAACATGCCTTCCTTTGATTGTCATTCAGACTGTGTTTCACATCTTACCCCGCTCCCAGGAAAACAGTAGCAAGGCTGGTGGTATAAGGATACTTAGGTCTGCAGAGGTGATATTTGGCTATGGGGAAGAACACATGACTGGTGGCTTGGAGCAACTTTGGAAAAAGCTGGAGTTTCCAGATGAACAAGCAAAACTATATATTTCATATGATGGAAATGATGTGTCTGAAAGAGAAGTTAACACAGACAGGTAGGCAAAAAAAAAAATATGTTCAAAGGGATACTTCAAAGATATTCAGGAACTGAAAAAATCAAAGAGAAGAGCTAAAGGTGTTTCATCGTGGCATCAGAAGGCCAGTGGTGTCAAGGAAGCTGATGAAGCTTGTCAAATGTCTTGAGAGAAGTAACAGAAATAGTAGGGTTACCATGAGTCAAATAGTAAGATTACTGCGAATGAAATATGAACAGAAATATGGGTCTGTGTGAAACCACAAGGAGAAAAAATAGAGCAAGGTTTGAGAGGCTGTCTGTACTGAGCATCAAGGGTATGACTGACAGTGAGCAAACTTGTAGACATTGAGAAAGATGATGTTTATGTCAGGCCTGGACTTCAACAGGGCTACAGCATAGATATGTCCTCAGCAGATATGGGCTTTGATAAACAGGAGGACGGCAGCAAGGTTACAGCATATTGAATGTGCCGTTGATCTTGCTGTTATCCCAAAAGGAAGGCAGGCAAATATAACCGTGAGATGCCCAAAAGAAGGGAACAGAGGCATTGGGTACCAACCGCTTCTAAGGTTTATGGAGGCTGAAGTGAACAAGAGTCTGAAGCAAACACTCATCCTGTGAAGACTGCAGACTCTGAAAAAGTATAAAGGACCTGTTCAAAAAAAACAGCCATCAGCCATCAAGAGGGTTCCATGTGCATGAAAGCAATTTTTCCTGGATGCAATATACCTGACACCAAAATGTATGTACTACCCAATCTATTGCATTGGCTAGTAAATCACTTACTGAAGAAGGACGCAGAGCCAGTTTCGGATGGGTACTCGGCACTGTTACAGTTCAAAGCGGTATTTGTGGTGTGGGTGGTCACATGGTCAATAGGAAACTGAAAACAAGAAAAATGCTAAGAAAAATGCTGGGAATCAGAGTCCCTGGGGACTCTAACATATAAAAAAGACAAGACAAGACAAGTAATATGTGACTTAGGGACCCAGGAGTTGCTATTATGCATCCTTATGACAGGAGGGAAAGTTGCAAATGATGGAATTAGCCCTACCACTTGTCAGATAGATGCATACAGTGAAGAAATAAGGAGCACCTTCTCACAACACCAGTAAAAATGGAGCTGGAGTGAGGCAGCCATCTTTTTTGGAAGGGCCTCAGACAAGGACAGCAGAATTACGATGACACAGTTGATGTAACATGAGCATAGTACACGGACTTTCTGCTGCTTACAAGCCGTGCTGTCATTCTCTCAAAAGAGACCTGGAGACACAATAGACTCGGCATTGTTGGAACAGCTAATCCAGAGACTAAATGGATATTTCTACTTTTTGTAGGTATTTATTCAAAGTTCTGTGCCGCAGGGATGTCACACAGAGATCCTGTAATATGATGAACCATATCAGTAACTAGCAGGCAGGAACAGCTGTGGGGCAGCACATATGGAGTCTCACGTCATATTGTACCATCTACTCCAGGAGTAGATGATGGTGACCTCCATCGGGATCCTTGCTCCTGAGTACTTGCTGAAGTGTGCAACCTTTTACTCTCACTTAGTAATTAGCAAGGGTTTCTGCTCTCGTAACTCAGTGGCCAGCAATAAAACAGAGGCTGACCCACAGCTCTGGATCAAAACAGCCTGGGATATTGAACTGCTTGAAAGCTGGCTCCTGGTTTGGTGATGGATCTAATAACACTTTAAAAGTTGGCTGACTACAGATGGGCAAACACAGACCGCCTGTGTGACTACTCTCAAACAGTAAGAGCCAGTTCTTGTTTCTCCATAGGCACATACCGGAGTAGTTCAGTCACCTCATGGGACTGAGCAAGCACCTGTTTTCACCAAGAGTTTATATACGTCTCATGATGGGACGGAGTTAGGTGGGACTGGTCAGCTTCAGAGACAAGTTGGGACTGGGCAGGCTGCGAATTATCCTGCTGGGTAGGTCAGGTCCTTATACTGCTGACAGAGCGTTTGCAATCTGAACACGTAAAGGGTGGAAAAGGGAAGCATATGTTGTCTCCCAGGAGGATGTGAGACACGGCGAAACACCAGATTGGCTGTGAGATTCAGAGATTCAGAGAAATGGCTTTGCTGGTGTCAGTCAAGCCAGAAGCTGCAACTCTTAAAGAAGCTCAAGGAGCCACCATGTAAGTGGTGTAAGAAGGAGTCAATCTGGTGTGGACAGTTATCCAAGTGTGACAGTGGTATAACTTTCACTGACAGAAATTCCCCTGCTGAAGATGCTATTGTTTTGGATGCAATTATCTTTTACAAGGTTTTTCCAATCCACCTAATCATCTTTATCTTAATGTGCTTTTCCTTTCTACATTGTCACGTAAAATCCATTTCCTTTCAATTTACTTCAGATCTATCTGCATCCAGATTACTGCAACTTGGACGCACGGTAATTAAATGCGGTTTGTCTGAGTAGAAAGGCAATGAATGCTATTACGGCTTGTTTATGCTAGCAGGCAAGGCAGGTTTCTCTGTGTCATCCTGCCAGCGTGGCTTAACCCTACTCGAGAGAGACTGTATTTTAGGCCATGTGCAAACTTCACCGTGCTTTCAGTCCTTGGGCCATCTTCTGAGATTGCTGGTGAATGCCCCTTGGGTTTCAGATTCCGAGACTTCGAAATATTCATCCCGCCAGGATCTGCCTCAATAGCTCATACTCTGCTGGCTTTCACCTGAACCTTTATTTCTGATGAAAATATTTAAGAGGCCACTGACACCATCTGCATGGTTTAAAAGGTTACAAGGGGGTTTAACCCTTTGGCTAAAATGCAGCCAGGTGGTAGAACCCTGTGCGACTTGACCCTGCCCTTGGCCCCTCATAATACTATGTGTTCTGGGAGCTTGTAAATCTGTGCTCTGTTTCATGCAGTGCTCTCGCCTTTTGGATGCTACTCAGAACAAGTTGTTTTGTAGCAAGAGTCCTGGATGTCTTGAAATTATACAGAGGAGGTATTATGAGTGTCTGTAGGTCAAGCATGCCCTGTAAACCCACAATTGACAGCTGCTTTAAGAGCGATTTGAGAAAATGGTCAAGTGAGGTAAATTCACCTTTACAGAGTAAGGTTCAAATCTTGGGTGCTGTTACAGGGTGAATGGATTACGGAAGTCTTGCACTAATTTATTTTGTACATTGTCTGAAGCTACTTCGTGGGTCAAGAAAACTGGTAGTTCCTTGTCAATAAATCCTTTGGCATTGATGAGCTTTGTGTGGGAAGCCCCAGACTGGGAGAGCCAGGGGGGCTGCTCTGCAGTTTTTTTAAGATACTTTCTCTGAAAGCCATGCTTTCTCTGATAGAGGCTGAAACAGAGAGGGTAGACTTTGAGACAGTCATATGACTATTCCTACACATAGGAAAGTGATTTTTGCCTTTAAAGATCATTTCTTAATCTCTGAATCCTTTTTATGTTCTGTTTCCCCATCAAGAAATCAGGCATAAGTATCCCCAAACCACTTTTGGAGACTCCACACCTAGCTGAGCAGCAAGACCTGGCTCATACTGGAGATGGCCTCTGGCCACAAAATTTAGGCTGGTCTGTTTATGCTGGGATTGTCTGAATAACTGCCTATGGTGTCGCCCCACAACTGCTTGTCTGTCTGAGACACCTTTGAATACTTAATGGGATGAGCTTAGAAGATGATTGACCGTTCCCCCCATAGTTCATGTACTCTCCTGTTCTCACTCCTCCTGTTTATGTCATCATTTTAACCTCCCCTTCCTTTTCCTCTTCCTTGTTTCTTTCTCCTTTCTTCAGCTTGAATCTAAAGTATGTCAAATTTTGGTAGGTTTTTATGACCAGGACGGCTGAATCTAAACTCTCAAGTCTCTCCTCAGTCCATTTTTCCTTTAAACACTTCCAGTTGTCATCTAGAGCTAATCGCTAGATTAATTTTATTTAAGGTCTCCTGAGCTTAGATTTGCTTGGGTCAATTCAAGCACAGCAAGAACTTGTGACCTTGACTAATAGCATCTACCTGTTCGGAAGGTAGTCCTGTCCAAGTAAGGACTGAAAAAAACATCAGGACAAGAAAGTTGGGACTAAATTCATGGCAGGACCCCACCCTGCATTTGACCATCCTACTGTACCATGATCATCATAATTTCAGGATCCTTCTTAGGATTGTTACTCTGGTGACAGTCCTAAGTAACTCCATTGAGATCAGTGGGACTACTGAAGATTTACCTTTATGTGTCTGACATCAGACTCCAACCTTTTGGCTTTCAGGAAAACTGCATTTGTTTTGCTTATTGCCCCAGGGAATGAGTCCTCCTCCCTCCTGATCCAAAAGGTCATATTTATCTTGTCACATTGGCCCACTGAAGACTTACCATACAGAGAGCTTTTGTGTCCGTGTCCAAAGAGACTGAGGCTTGAAAGAAGTGGGCATCAGTCAAAGATCCATTTCCTTCAGACGATGAAGATGTATGTAGAGCAGTTGCACTGAGCCCGACTTAACATCCATCTAGCCCAGCATCCCAGTTCAAACAGGGGCCAAACCCAGATGTCTGGGGAATATCACAGTAGTGGAGGTATATGATACTTCCTGCTAGAAGGCTGCTGACCTTCAACCATTTATGGCTTGAGGAAAGCCTGAGTTGGAAGCAGCTTCTACACATTTAAAAATCCTCAGCAGATTTCTCTCCCATGAGCTTCTGTCCTTGAACTTCTGTAACATTTTTTGCTTCCACAGTGTCCTGAGGAAGGCGTTCCACTGCTTTACTGCTCATGGTGTGATGAGACACCTCCTTTTATTTGTTCTGAACGTGGCATCCTCCAGTTTCATTTGATGCCTCCTGCTAGAAAATCATATTGAAAAAGATAGGGAACAACTACCCACCATCCTATCCACATCCACATCCCATCCAACTATCCCCAGACCCTATCCACCATTCCCTTCGTAACTGGGATGTGGCAGCTTTCTGTTAGATCAGTGCTGACTCAGTCCTTTTCACTTAGTCGTTTCTTGTACGGAATCTGCTCCATGCTTTGGGTTATCCTTGCTGCCATTCTCAGATGCTTTTGCACTTCTACTGAGTTCTTACTGAAAGACTGGAGGACCAGAGCCGCACATGGTATTCAGGCTACAGACTTATTTTGGTTTAATGCAATGGCATAATGATGCTCTGTGTCTTGTTCTCTACCTGTTCCGTTCTCTCTACAGTGATAATAATTTCTGACATTTCATTTTCTTTTTCCATGCCACCAGGAACCAAGCCGATGTTATCATGAAACAATATATCATAACTACAAGATCTTGCTTCCATGGTTGGCTCAGGACCTATCAGTTATATGTGAAGTTAGAAATGTTTTTCCCTGTGTGCATCACCTTATCACTTTATTTAGATTGAATTTCTTGTGCTATTTTATCAGCCTTGCACAGTCCTTCTGCAATTTTTCATGGTCAGTCCTTGTCTTTATTATCTGGAATAACAGAAGTCCAATACAGGTTTGTGGCTCTATCCTATGGGGGTCATTTCTGGGAAAGTCTTGAAGCCTGTCTTAAATCTTGAAATTGCTTAAATGAGCAGAGGACCCTTGATGTTGGGAATACTGAGTCTGAGATGTGGGAAAGAATCGTCTTTGACTGTTGTGCCTGCACATAGTCAAATTCTGCTCTCTCCTGCTCTGCTCTTCTTTTCTTTCTTTGAGTTTGTCTGGTTTGTAAGCCTGTGCTGAACTCTAGCCCTGATGTTGGCAAATCTTTCTGCCACTTCCATTCACAGAACAGTTTTGAGGAAGGAGAAAGACAGAAGACTTCTGTGGATGATAGATGTTATACAACAAAACACTTGTTTTTTGGTCCTTGAAAAAATGTTCTTGCGCCAATCCATCCCTCTGGCCACAATTAAAGTCACAGTGATCTCTCCTCAAAAGTGTTGAATGCCTAATTAACGACTTCTTCCAGTTCCCTCCCTGCCTGGTGTCTGTCTGTTCCCAGGTTGAATTCACTTCTAAGCCCCTGAGTGAGCTGCTACCTCTGGCTTGCCCGAGCATCTTCTCCCCATCCTCCCATGCTAGCAGCTCTACCCAGCCACTTGTATCCTTCACTTTCCTCACACTTTCTGCTGCCATCTTTTCTCATGTTTGTTGACTGCCTTTTCATGTGCTTTTTTTCTCTTTGCTCCATCTGCCTGTGCCCCAGGTTCACTTGTACACCCCACCACCCTCATGTTATGCCATGTCATCCCTCGCGTTACTCCCAGTCTGACTGATGTGGCCCCTCCACCTACGTGACCTGGCTTCTTCTGCCTTTCTCTCTTTTGCCCTGCACTACTTTTGCTTTGATTTAAGCACTTTTAATGACACTTTTTTTTTCATCCCTTCTCCCAGGTCTCTTCTTAATTCTCTCCAGAGCAGCTTTCTCTTCTCTGATCATCTTCATGTTTCAGTACAACCATCACCTGTTGCTTTCCAAGTCACTCTTTGCGCTGCCACACCGAGAGCTGTCATTGCACACACAAATGTGTGTCTGTGAGTGTGTAGGAGAGCTTGGGAGGAAAAAGCATGGAGAACAAGTGGGGTTTTTGTATTAAATCATGAAGAAAAGCAAGAAGCAGGCAGGTGGGTGTGAGAAGAGTGTATCTTCTGTAACATCACCTGCGCTCTCAGGCCGATTGGGTAAAAGACTGCACAGATGAGAGGGGAAGCGAGAGACCAGCCCCGTCACTCTGCCCCTGAGCTGGAAGACCAAGAAGCTCCTCGTGGCAGCAAGGACCAGCTGTGCTGCAGGGCACAGGCTGGCAGTGATGGAGGAGCAGGACCTCTGCGTGGTCAAGCAAGTCTCAGGGACCTCGAAGGGCAACGTGGCTGGGGGGGAGGCCAGGAGGAGCGGCCGGAGGGAGGGGAGGTGAGGAGCTGCATGCAGAAGGGGAGCCGCAAGGAGCTGGTGGAGAGCGGTGGTGGGCAGAGGAGCCTGGTCCAGAGGGACAGAGGAGAGGCATCAAAGCGCGCAGCAGGGAGCTGAGAAAAAAAAAAGCAGCGTTAGCTGGTCCAACTTTGTGCCTGCGTGTCTGAAAGTGGACGGGGGTCTGAGCTCCCTTTCATGTGAAGCCTGAGTTATTCCAGCCCAGTGACTCAATTTATTTCTGTCGCTGTTCCTGACATTTCTCTTTCAGGTGGCTGCTGCCTGGTTTTGGGTGGGGCTGTGGGCTGGGGTGACTCATGTTTTCGAGCTCTTATCGGCATCAGTATGATGTTCTGCTTTTCTTTTCTGTCATACGGCATCCCACTCCCCTCCCCTTCTTCCCCTCCCTCCGCCGGCTCCCAGAGGAGGCGACAGACGGTCCTGTAATTTGGTTCCATTCGCTCGACTGGAGCAACACCTGCCCCCCTCTCTGGGGACGAGAGGGTCTCATCCCAAACCGTGCGAGGAGCCAAAGACGAATCTGAAGCCCACATGCAAATAGAGCCCAGGATAAAACAACGCGGCCATTCTGGGCAGGAAAGGCAAAATCCATCACCAGGGGAAGAGGCAGGAAAAACAAAATCGCCTCTGAAGAAATAAATAAGAAGTGCCAGGAGATTGCCTTTTCCTTTTGGGTCGGTTGCTATTGTGGTTATTGATCTGTCCCACCCTGGAGAATAAACTGAGAGTACTGAAAAATAATGGCTGATATCAGAACACATTTATTCACCCTAAAAGGACTAGGTTAATTGGGTTACAGGATGGCTAGATGGATAGATACGTGAATAGACAGACAGAATGTCGCTGGTATTTCTTCATGGCTATATAATGGAAAAGATCCATTTCTTTGTTGAATTTCATATACAGCATCCTCCTCGGCTCCCCACCCCCCATCTCTCTCTCTCTCTCATAGACACACACACTCTTTGCTAGAAATACAGCAAAGAGATCAAATCACACCAAAACCCCTCAGAATTTATCTGCTTTAAGTATCAGTTGTAATATCCTACCTGGTTCACCCACTTTTTAACATAAGCAATAAGGCACTACTTTGTGTCCAGTGAGTAGTGTGGTCCTGAATGCACTTTGCTGGTGAGTTAGAATGATGGTCTGTGTCTAGAAATCCTTCCTTTTGTATATGCATATCTAATAGCAGCATAAATGCAAGCCTATATTTTGGAACATTCTGTGCTCTAGATCCTTTCATCTCCCAGGAAAGCGTATGATACTCACAGAAACAGTCCTCCCTTAGCCGTACAGTACTGTGGAAATCAGTACATTTGTTTGTAGAAGTTACTTCTGACTTGCTGTCTGTCCTCATTCGCTGTGTCGGGGTCAGGACCTGTTTCCAGGGTTCAGACGAATGCATTAGATACCCTGTTTCCTAATGATACCGATGTGAATGTGTATTGTGCCATATGTCCCTGTATGTCCATATAGGTCTGCAAACGTGTCTTAATAGGTATTATCACCTTATGTTAAAGGTGTGCTGGATATTTTGTTGCACTGGGATATTCTAGATCTATCCATTGCAAGTACTGCCTCTCTGTGAATGCTGGAGGTTTCCGTGCCATATTTTATATATTGGATTGAGTCAGGTTTAAAGCACCTCTTTCAGCCTCAGCTAAAAGTGCTCTGCTTTCTCTGCCTTCTAGTATGCTTTCTTTCATGGTTCGTAAGATCAGCTCCTCTTTAAATGTGAAAGTTATCCGAAAGTAGCTTTAATCTTAGCTTTAATCCCTAACAACCCAGTAAATATTAATTCTGAGTTTTTTCCCTCCCAATTGTTGGATTGGTTGTGCATGATATAGACTTCCACTGAAGCAGTTCTACCCCATTCCTCCTGTAATATTGTGCAAGGTCGTTCATTCACGTATTGCTGAGGGAACATAGACGTAGGCGAAGCAACTTTGATTACATAATTAGACTTTATTGCTATCTAACGCAGACTTGCAATGAGATGGAGTTAAAGTTGTTTACCCATTCTTCATAAATCCAGACTTTTGAGTGCTTAGCCATGCAGCCTTTTTATTGTATTGGCCTTGTAGCTTGTACTCGGATCTTTCTCAAGAATAAAAAAAGGGGTGGGATGGGGGAGCAAAGCCTACATTTTGTTTTCAACAGTCACCAACTGCCAGATGAGAATGAGTTCCCTTCTTGATGCCAGCAGGAAAAATTGAAGTGGTTGGGCTGATGCTATGGTGGTGAGAGGATATAAGCAAAGTCTTGAGTGGAAGAAAGCGAGACAGGGCGTGTAGGGAGAAACAATTTCTTCCATCACATAAACCTTTGGAAGAAAAGGACACACCTTCAGGTCAAGTGCCCTGATCCTTCTGCAGGTTAAACTAGGGACTCAATCCTGTGGATACTGTCAAAAGCAGAGCCCTTCCTGCCCTCTGTCTGAGCACAAGCAGGCTCTCTGTTTTCCCAGGGGATGGCGGGAATAGGATGACCCAGAGGATATTCTTACTTCCAAACCTGCGCTGTTCCCAGACAGCTCCACACTATGATCTCCTGTGCTTGCAACACAGAGAGCTCACTGTCTCATCACTTGGGCACAGGGTCCCATGGCTGGGGCCTTGAGACCCGGGACACATCTGGGCTAATAACCTCTGCTGGGTCTGCAGCAAACTTTCTAGCAGGGACTAAGCTTAAGCGGCTCTCAGCCTGTGACCTGATGTGTTTGCAACACCCCCAGAGCGGGGAGTGTGGCCAGGGGGGACACTGAGCTCATGCCTCCTTATCCCATGCTCTGTGTGCTCGAATCAACCGCCAGTGACTGCAGACACTGTACTTTGCAGTAAAGTTAATGCAGAGCTCTCTCTTCCCTCAAAAGTGCATTCCCACCCTCAAGAAGGAAATAATATGTTAATCTTTGTATTAATTAAGTCCTCCCAAACGTTGGTAGCGCAAAAGCTTGCTGCATGGCAGGATTTATAATATAGCTCAGGCAATTAGCATCAAACCCGACCCGGTGTCCAGATGTTGACAGAACCTAAGAAACAAGCCTGTCCCAAAGAAAACCAGCTCCAAAGTTGATGGAGTTATTTCAGCCCTGAAAGATGCAGGATTTGAAAACTGTGCATCGAACTACCAAATCCGCGCGCGCTCCCTTGGGACGTGGGAAACGTGCATTGGTAGAAAGTGGAATTAACAGCCTCTCTGACAGGTTTTCTGCATGGAGCTTTTCAGCTGGTCAAGCCCACACTTAATTAAACCACTGTGCAAAGTGTCAGCCATAAAAATGGGAGGGGGGGGGGAAGGGAGGGTTTTATCTCTAAAGCAAGTAACAATGGACGTTCAGCTTTCTGCTGAACGCAGCCGCCCGAGTCAATGGCGATATTCAAATTATAGGTAAAATTAACCCCTTGCGGTAAACAAGAACCGGATTTAATAAACGAGATGGCGCAGAGGTCTCGCGTTACTCAGGTAATAACCTGTCTGTTACTGAGTCTGGATCTGTGCCGTGTTTCAAATGACAGGCTTTGGCAGTGCAGCCCTATGTAAAGGAGCATGGCTGAGGGTTTCAAAAACAGGAAAAGGGCCCAAGGTTTTTACATGGTTTCAGTAGAATTGGACCTGGCGAGACAGGGATCAAAACTACATTTAAAGAAGAGAAAGAAAATCTGGTGCGCTCAGGCAGGACAAAACACATACTTTTTGGTTGCAAAGTCGGAGGTATTGAAGAGCGACGTGGCAAAACAGGTGCTTGCAAGCACCGGGTTTGATTTTACAGCCTGAACTTTGAAATGTGCAACCAGATGCCAGTCGTGGCCGGGAGACAGTGAAAGTAACGGTCCTGTGCCCTCCTTGCGTTTTTGCAGCCCAGCCAGCTGTGAGCAGCTGGAGCAGGGGAACCGTGTTGGAGGGACAGCAGCCTGAGTCACCCTAGGAAGAGGCAGGTAACCTGTTGAAGCTTTCCCATGCACGACTTGAGAAGCCTTTGCAGTCCTTATTCATAAGGGCATCGCATCCCCAGCTTATAGAAAGACCAACAGGGAAAAATAATTAGGAAAAAACAGCTTTTATTCGATACTTTTATTTATATGCAAAACAGCTCACCATTCATGAGAGATATGAAAAACGCATCAGATAGAAACCAGATTTATCTATTTTCACTACAAAATATTGCATTATATAAAGCAACAGAGACACACAAAAAAACCCTGAAAAAGACTAAAATCTTTGGATAGCAGATGTGTTTTTTCTCTTTTTCTCTTTCGTCCCTAAAATGCGCTTCTTGTTTTTAAGAGATTCACAGCAAAGGACATGAAACATTTTTCAGGTTATAGAATTTTTTTGGTTGTCACAAAGGAAAGCAGTCCTGGATTTACTTTTCTTTCTTTTTTTTTTTTTTTTTAGGAAAAATGTCCTNGGAAAAATGTCCTTTCCTAAAAATATACCACACACATACACGCCCACGCTCACTCCCACACACATGCATGTGTACACACACACACATATACACCCACAAAGAAACTACTTCCCTTATAAACGATTTGCAAAGTACTTTTCAGACATAACTATAGATCAGAATAACAACAAGTTTTAAAAAAACTCTCCTAGTTAAGTGCTAGTGGTTGTCAATCCCACACGAGAAAAGAAAGAAAAAAGTCAAGAACAAATGCCTTGATATATATAAAATATACTTATAAAGAGGGAGGAAGGGGAGGTTTGTTGTACACAAGTGCAATATAATCGGAGGGAAAAAAATAAATTAAAAAAAGGGAAAGGAACACTGTATTGATCCCAACAAACACTCATCAAGTTAAACATAATATTCCACAGGAGAAAGTGTAAACACCCGACTATAGAAACCAATTGGCACAAAGTATCCAAAGTAAAATTGCCACCACTCTGAAAAATAAATAAATCTTGAAAAAAATAAATTGTCAACTCCTTCTACCATAAATAAAAAATAGTTATTTTTAACTGCACCCATGGGTCACACGTTTAAGGTCACAAGTAGATGTTTTTGGATATATATAAAGGGGCACTTGACAGCCTGAAGAAACAATCCGGTTTTACAATTCTCTTCGGAAAAAGCGGGCTCTCCGCCGGCCGCGCCGCGACCGTGCGGGAGAACCCCCGGGGACAGCGAAGAGGGGCTGCGGGGACACCCCCGCCCCATCCCTCCTCCCCGGGAAGGCGCTGCCCGCCGCTGCCCTCGCCGCCGGCCCCGGGGCGGCGGGGTGGGGGGGGGTCCCCGGCGGNGTAGCAGATGGCCAGGCGCAGGATCTCGATCTTGGAGAGCTTCTTGTCGGGGGGCAGGGTGGGCAGCAGCTTGCGCAGCTCGGCGAAGGCCAGGTTGAAGGCCTCCACGCGGATGCGCTCACGCGTGGCGTGGGCCGAGCGGTACTTGGCCGTGGCGCGTCGCCGCCGTCGCTTCTCCTCCCGGCTCAGCGGCGGCGGGTGCAGCCCGGGCCGGACCCCGACACGGCCCTCCCCACAACCCCCGCCGCCGCCACCACCGCCACCGCCGCCGCCGCCGCCGCCGCCGGCCTCGGCGGGCTCCGGGTCGGAGACGCAGCAGCCGAGCGCCTGGGGGTCCGGGCCGCCCAGGGACTCCGGGTCGGAGGGCGCCGAGGAGGGGTGGTCGGAGTCGGCAGCTTGGTCCGGGCTAAGCATCATCTTGGCGGGGGCGAAGGAGCCTTCCCGGGACAGAGAAGGAGAGAGAGCGGGTCAGCGCCCCGGTCCCCGCCGGGGCGGGCACAGGGGACAGGGACACGGGTAGGGAACAGGGAGATGTCGGTCCCCGCGTCCTGTCCCCGTCGCCGGTGGCCGCCGCAGCCCCGCTGAGCCCGGCCGGGGCGGCGGCAGAGCCGGCGGGCGGCTCCTTCGGGAGCAGCGCTCGCTACCGGGAACGACACCGGGGGTGAACCGTGCCCCGTCATTTACCGTCCCGTGTCTAGCGTTTGACGGCAGCTTCAGCGGAATATACTTCCTCCCATTATTCCCCGTGCTTGCTTGGTTGTAGGAACAGGCCCGGAAAGCAATAAAAGAATATATATATATATATATATTTTTTTTTTTTAAACAAGCTAATATCCAGTGGGTAAAT
>VUYV01000106.1:1585474-1632556 GCA_008711295.1 Anarhynchus alexandrinus
TTTAATATCGTATTTCCTCCCCTACCAATCTCCGCTTAACAATTTATCTTTCGGTAATGCTCAGTGGGATCCGGGCTAGAGACATGATGCTTTTAAACATACAGCTCAAGGCTCCCCAAACATAACAAGGCCGGTGGGGAAATTTATATCCCCAATTAAACCTACGGGATCTGATGTATCTGCTGGGCTCCCACACGGTTTTTTTTTTCTCTGCCCTCCTTCTTTTTTTCTTTTTTTTTTTTTTTCTTGCCCAAAACTCTTCATATTTAAATTTTTTTTTTTTTTCCTTTCCTGCTGCTAATTGTGCGGATGGCGATTTCGCCGGGGATCAAATGGGGGTGTTTGGAGAGTCTCCGGTTTTTTTTTAAGCGTGGGATTCAAGAAGAAACAAAAACCCCAAAGCAGCGGCCGAACTTTTCCATTCCTTTAAATTTTCCCTCCTCTCCCCTCCCGGCGCGAAAGGGGGTGGTGAAGGAAGGGGTGGGTGTGTGTGGGGGGAGAAAGGCTAAATAAATAAATAAATGCGGACGTGCCTTTCAAAAGAAAATTGAATCGTATCTTCTTGCGGCCTCACAGAGCACCATCTGTCATGTAGACAGCAATACAGATCCGAGCGCGCCCGTGGACATGCCGGCATGTAATAAAACAATACATCAGGCAACTCGTGAATAACCTTGGACACAAATGTGCGTGTGTGTGTGTGTGTGTGTCTGTGCGTGTGTGTGTGTACGGCTGGGGTGTCGAGCGAGGTGGGGAGCGAGCCTGAGGGGGAGGGTGCACCGCGTCCTCCCTTCCCTCCCCCGAATTCAGGTTGCCAAGTATTTCCACGGAAAGTTTCCAGGCAGAGTCCCCCCTCGGGTCGCAGCCCCGGTTGGGAAAAATGGGTAAAAAAGCCATAATAGTAACAATAGTAGTAGGAATAATAATAATAATAATAATAGGACATTAAACGGCGGTCAGGAAGAATACTTCCCAGGTAGGGCTTCCCCCACAGGGCGAGACGCGGGGCACGCGTGGGGAAAGGCCTGGGGAAGGGGGAGAGGAGAGGAGGGGAGAGGAGAGGAGAGGAGAGGAGAGGAGAGGAGAGGAGAGGAGAGGAGGCTTGCTTCCCTGGGAAAGGGCCGCCGCTTGCCAGGGCCATCGGAAACGCTTCCTCTTCTCTTTTTAATAAGGAGCGTTAATCAGGCCCACAAGGCAGGGGTAGGGAATAAACCCGGCCAGCGCGCAGGTCAGGTATCAGCGATCTCTTGGAAAAAAAAAATAGGAAAGGTTTAAAATCACCTTTCTGTTGAGATCCAAGCGAGGGGGTTTATGCGAAAGCACACTATCAGAGGGAGGATTTGCAGGGCGGTTATAAGAAAACGGGCGATTACAGCGGTGGTTCCTGGACAAAGTTGCTTAAAGGTTTCTCTACGGTGTGTGTTGAATTTTCCCGTTTGGTTTAGGTTTAACCATACGGTAGTTTTCGGCGAGCTGAGCCGGAAAGAGGCTTTTTTCTTTCTTTCTTTCATTCTATATTTTTTTTTTTTATTATTATTCTCAGTAAACCCGTGCCCGTGCTACCTGGGAAAGGGATATATTGTTAAGGCTGCTTACCTCGGCGGAGTCGTTCGGATAGGCTCTCTCTCCGGGTCCCCTCGCCCCCTCGGCGATTCCTTTACAGTTCAAATGACCCTCCGGGAGCGGAGCATGGAAAAATTAAAAAATCAAAATCAAATCAAATGAATTACGAGCGGAAAAGTGTCCTGCTCGGATGGGGGAAGGCAGATCTCATCCCTCGCCGCGGCCTCCAGCGCTCCAGAGATGGGAGATGTTATCGCCGTGTTTGTTTGCGGAGTATAAATAACAACTTAAGTTACTTACGATGCATCAGGGGAGAAAAAGCGTTTTCCCCCATCAAAGTCTGCCTCCGCCCGTTAATTCGGGGCAGCGGGCTGCAGTGCACCGGCAGCTGCTGCGAGTCGGTTTTGGCGGGGAGGGGGCAGAAATCGCGCCCGGAAAGTGCCGTCTCCCCCGCTCCTCTTCCTCCTCTTCCCCGGTCGCGATAAATAACAAAAGGGATGCGGCGATAGCACCAGCCGGGATTATCCCCTCTCCCCCGCCCCCTCGGCCCCTCCTGCCCCGCGGCGGCCCGNCTTTTTGGTTTTTTTTTGGGGGGGCGGGAGGGGAGTAGGGGGTGTAACGTGCGGTTTTGTTAATTCACCGGTCCGGCGGAGAGAGGCAAGAGAGGGAGACGCCGTCGAAAAAACAAATGTTTGGTTTAGTTTTTCTTCTGGTCCTTCAAGAGCTGGCGAGGGGGGCGAAAAAAAGGATAAACGAAACCCCCATCCGTCCCTGAGCTTCCTAACTCCTCCCGCATCTCTCGGGTGAGAATAAAGAAAGAAATGAGAAGGCTGGAAAGAAAGAAAAAAAAAAAACCCAAAACAAAAATAAACGAAAATCTCGGCGCGGGTTCGGAGCGGCTGCGAGAGAGAACGTCGGTGCAGGAAAAGGTACGCTCACACGCACAAAAAGAAAGTGCAGTTCCTCCTCCCACCCCTCCCGGAGTGGCAAAGAAGCCAAGGAGGGGTGCGGAAGGTGGCAGGGGCGAGACAGACAGACAGACGGAGCGGAGATGCGTGCAGATCCGCTCCTGGTACCAAAGGGTTTAGCCGAGAGATGGTCGGAAGAGATAAAGGCTCAGAGAAAAGGGGACGGCATTTTTTCCCTCTTAAATTGATATTTAATGGGAAAGCCTATTGGACAGAAACCTGGACACGAGTCACTTAATTGGACTTGACATCTGTCACAGTGTGGGAGTTTTCACAGCCCAAATATTTTCAGCAGATCAGATTCTCGCTGAATCTGTGCCACAAATTATAACAGTCGAGAGCAGCCCATGATATAAACCCTAGCCTCTGGATATACAGTCTCTAACCACGCTCGCTCCCACTGCCATCATCCCCCACCCCCCCCAAAAAAAATATCGGATACCCACCGATCTAGAAAAACACCGCTGGCATTTTGCATGCAAGATAATAAATAAGCTTTAAACATCAATTTGCATCATGTACACTGAACATGTGGGGAATCATCAGACTGTTTTTCTAGTGCATTTATTTTGGCGGTCCCCATGCCCTGTCTCCTATCCGTCCCCAATCCTGGTGCACAGCAGGCACAACTCTGCTGGAGCCGGGGGGGCAGAGAGGGCCCCCCCCAAGTCGTTCTGCACACACACCCATACACCCACCCCATCTCCCAGCTCCGGCACACAGACAATGAGGCGAGGGAGCCAGCCATGGGTCTGTGGCTTTTCTGATCATGAGAGGCTGGATGGAGCCAGTCCCCTTCGCACTGGAGCCAGGGGATGACTGTGACCAAGGTGGCTCTTCTTGCTGCCACCTTGCCCCAGCCCCCCTCCCATCTAGCAGCCCCTTCTCTGCTCTGATCCCCTTTTCCTCATCTCCCTCCCTGCAGATCCCATCAAATGGGGGCCGTAGCCACTTTTCTGGGTGTAATCATCTTCCTCCTGGTGACTTTTCTGTGCCAGGATCCTGTGCTGGCAGGGTCCCTCCAGAGCTCCACAAAAGGGACAGCAGAAGTGGTGGGTGAGGTAGTGGTCTCCAGTACAGAGCAGAGCTGGTTCTGCTGCTCGCTGGCAGCTCTGTGGGTGCTTGGTCTTGCCAGAGATGCTTCTCTCCCTGGGTCCCATCAATAGGATGGGTGGGGGCGAGGTGGCAGGAAAACTTTTGCAGGGGTCCCCGTGGATCATCCATATGCAAGAGGCTGGGAGAACTCTGAATGATGAGAGGTTCTGCTCTTGGCATGATTTACGGGACCTTAACAAGAATGAGTATCGTGCCTGAATAAATTTGGGGGGTTGTAATTTTTTTTTTGAATGTGATAGATACTCTGGCAAAGAATACAACTTCCCTGCGTGTCACCTGGCCCACTAGCAAAAGAAACGCCTGCAAGATGATCCTTATGGACATTTCTTCCAGGGAATATGTGGGAATTTCTCTCCCTTCCCCTGCCCGCACCATGTCTCCAAGGCATCAGGAGGCTGTCACTTGTGTAGGTGCTCTGACTCCACATACCGGCACTGGATTCTTGGATACCCAACACGATCCCGATGGGACTTTGGGAGATGCTTGGCGAAGTGATCCTTGGCTGCCATGGGACACGCAGCCCAACGTGGAAGGTAGAGTGTAGAAATGCAGCACAGCCTCTGTCTGGGAGGCTCTGAAAGGAGTGTGTCCCCTCAGCATGCCTCTCTGCCGGTCCTGACAAGGGCCTTCCTAGATCTGCAGAAAGCCTCCTGCTGAGCTTGAGGGGAGCAGGGAGGCATTGCTGTGCGGTACCTGGTCTGCATGGAAAGGGGGGTTACCTTCATGCTTGGGGGGAGTGTTTGAGCTCCTAGGCACTGGGACTCAGTAAACCCCTTTGCTACTGTGAAGAGAAGTAACTAAAACCTCAGCTACCCTGCCAGGAAGATTCAAAAGCAAATCACCGAGGCTGACACATCCCCATTCAGCTCAGCTCTCTGGTAACCTTCACAGGTGCTCTTTGGAGATGAGGATCTGAGCAGTTCAAGGTCACTGTGCTCCACATTGCAGGACTCAAGGTCCCGTTCCATCAAATAACCACCATCCCACACTTCAAGGAGCAAGCTGTGAAGAAGAACTTCTCCAGCTCTTATTGACTGTGGCTCAGTGCTGGGGGCTTTGGCTTGCAGAACTCCTCAAGGTGTAAGTCTGAGGCCTCAGCCCACAGAAGCTGCAGGAGATGGAACAAGTAGTTGGCTAAGGCTGCCATAGATAACAGCCAGGAAGCTGCTAATTCATGCAAGCCACCCTGCTTTCTGCTGCAGATGCTGTCATCATGTGGCTTGCTTTTTATTTTTAATTTCCAGGCAGAGACCAAGCAGTTGCTTCTTGATGCCCTTCAGTTATGAGTGGACATTTCTGACACCCCATAAAGTGCTGTTTACTGCCACTGTGATCCGATTACCCCACTGCTCTGCTCCCAGATGTGTTAAATCTAGAGGTTCCCACCCTGCCCTGGGCATGCCAGGCCAGTGGTGTCTACCCAAACAGCCCTGCTGGGATATTGCAAATCTTCTCACATCAACCACAAGAGCCAGGGTGTAGTCTCTGTATCTTTAGCCCTCAGAAGCCAGTCAGAAATGCTGGAGCTGACAGCCTGGCTCCTCTCTGAGCAGACAAAGCTCCAAAGCCCAGAAGCGGGACCAAATCTCCCAGCAGAGAGATCTCCTTGTTCCCACCGCTCACACTTGGAGGAAGATGCTGGTTTCCAGAGATCAGCTCTCCCAGGGCTGACTGGCCCAGACGTGGAGGTCACCAGAAATTATCAGAAATGATGTGGCAAAAGTGCAGTTGATGGAAACTAAAACAAAGCTTTTCTTCAAGCTCTCTGTGTCTTTTTTCTTAGAATACAGCCTGATGTAGGTGGAGACCTGCAGGTTGGGAATCAAACATTGGTCCCAAAGGAAGCTGCATAGATGCAAGGCCACATTATGACTGGTATCCCCCCATATAGGCACGGCCATTGTAAGCCTGTGATTGGTGTCTTCACTAAGCAAGCACCTCACTGGCATCACGACAAGCTGAAATTCCCAAATGGTATCAAAGGTGACCTCAATGGCATGAATAGCATTGGTTTGGCTTCTCCTTAAAAGGTGAAACCACAGCCTTCAAGCTGCTCCTGATGAAGAGAAAGTGAATAGGAAAAACTGATCTCCAGTTTGCACAGTGGACGTCCAGGGACGTTGTATGGCTGTGGCCTTATTGCAGACTAAATCCATCATAGTGAATCTTGAAGCACAAGTGGACAGACACCTCCTGGAGGAGAATCTGGGATTACATTTTGCCATGCTGGAGGACTGCAAGGGTGTCTCTTCTTCTTTACCTGGTTTGAGATGTTGCTGCCAGGGCTGGAAATATATGCCATGTGGATGGCATTGCAGCTCACACAACACCCATCTTCTTCCCAGCAATCTCATAAGTTTAATGAGGATGAAAGGTGGCAAGAGAAAGATTTAGTATCAAAAAACCCATATCCCACCTTTGTAGGGGTCATCTCACTGAAAAGCAAGAAGAAAATCCCTCTGTTTTAACTTCCAGGGTTTGCTGACAAGCCAATAAAACCTTATGACCTGGACTGCTCACTAGGTAAGACCTATCATGGAACTAATATATAGTTAATTCATTAATGATAGCAAATAAAAGCTGCCCACTGCTATGAGACTTATAGCAAAGTGTCACAGGCCATCAAACAATATCAGGTGATAGGTGGTGCTGAATTCGTGACAGAGATCACAACCCAGGGTTTTTCAGATGTCAGTGAGATCAGGCTTTGGAAAAGCAAGATTCAGAAAAGGATCGCCTTCAGGGTGTAGTCAGAAGAGATAAGACTGAAAACAACGCTGCCATATTATGGTATTTTATGGAAAGGAGGCATTTTCTTGTGTGAACATCTCAGATTCATGTCACATGATCATTTGAAGGTAATGCCGTTTGTGAGAGTAGCCAGGGTTGGTGCGTACCCACTAAAAGTCTGCAAGGGTGTAGCACTAACACCCTGGAGTAGCCATTTGTCCCGAGGAGATGTTCTTCTGGCCTGGCAAAGCAGAAGAACGAAAGAACCCAGCTGGGCTCTCCAGCACGGGCCCAGGTATTAGGAAAATCATTTTTCACTTGCAGCCTGAGCAAATCTCGCAGGGCTGCCATGGGGAGACATCAAACACGGGAACCCACAACGCCGCTTTTATGGCGTTGCTTGTCAGAGCAGAGCTGCACTTCCATTACTGACACGTCCTCTGTCTGTCGAAAGGACAGCTTTCCAGGATGCTTGAGAACATCCATTCTCTTTTATAGCATACGCCATTCACGTTGCTGGCATATGCTGCCCATTGAAATAAATGGAGCTTGTCACTCTTGGATGTGTTCCTTGGAAATAAACGGTCAAACAAATTAGAACGCTGAGCCATGAAAATCCTTGTCCTTTTGAAAAATCTGTGCTGGATATAGCTCAGTGCCTCTGCTCATGGTTTCCTTGGACGTTTGGGTGATATTTTTTTGTTTTCCACCGGTCATGTTTGCTTTCTCTAGGCAGTGGGATTGAGGCTGTTTTAATAACGGGTCAGGAGCTATGAGGCTGCTGGCAAGAATGGCCTGCAACTGGGTAAGGTGAAAAAACAGTTTCCCTTCTGGGCCATGAACAGAGGTACCAGGGCCACCAGGTCTGGATGCGAGGCCACCCTGGCTGAGGTCTGCCAGCATTTGCGGGACAGGCAGGCCCTCTCAGCTCCTCCCTTGCAAATGTGAGTGGGACTGTCTCTGGGGCTGGCTGCTTTGTTTAAACCAGTAGCCACCAGGCTAGCTAATGGCTGAAATCTAGGGCTTTTGGACAAAATCCTGATTCTTCTTACCTAGTTGCAGCCTTTGGCTCAGGTCCCTTGGTCTCTGTTTTGGTTCCAGTCTTTTCCTTTGCCTGTTGGACTAGAGGAGGTGTGACATTAAGATCAAGCTCCAGCTGCTATTCTGAAGAGCCAGGTGCCATCATGAGGGTGTTCGTGACCCTTCACTGCTGTATTGTCTTGACATCTCCAAAGATCATCCTTGCAATGTTACTTAATATTCACAGCTCTCTTCAGGGTAGGGTGTCTCAGGAGATGGAGGATGATGCAGAGTTTTTAAAGGCAGAAGGGACCACTATGAGCATGTCTCTGTGGGTTGAAGGCCACAGGACTTCCCTATTCACGTCCTTTATGAATGAGCGTGCATTTTTCAGAAATAATATTTGTGCTTGGTCTAAACAATGTTGGCGGTGGAGGATTCACTATGATACTTGGTAAGTGACCTTCACCAGCTCTTTCTCCCCACTGTTGAAAACACTGACATGGAAAATGAGCACGTGCACCTTCAGCATCCAGCCATGGGATTTTGTCCTATCTTGGCCCTCTCGATTAAGAGTTCTCTATTATCATATTGTCAGGTTCAGGTAGGGATTTTGTAAACAGGTGTATGCATGTGTGCTGTACAGCTGATATGCCTGCGTGCACCAGTTATCAGCTTGGACTTTCTGGTCATGCAGAGCCTAGCTACAGCTATTGCTGCGTCTCTGGTCAGACGTCTGGAAATTTTGGACAAATGGGAAAATTCCACCTGGGCAAACATTTCAGGCAGAAAGAGAAGACATGCCTGAGTAAACCCAGACATCTGTCGGTCCTTCCTAGGTCAGTATTCATTAGTAATGGCCATATCAGTTCTGCAGCCTTCTTTTTGTTAAACTGAACAGGTTTGAATGCCTTGTCGTCATGCAGAAGAGACTAAGCCTGCTTTACTTTTAAGGTGGTTCTTGTCTGGGATATTTCCCATTCTTCCTGTCCATAATCCTAGCCCAGAAATTAGGTGCTCAGCATGCCAAGCTCTGAATATAGAACAAGAAATACATATCATGCTTTTCAGTGTGTCTGTAAGATCCTAATGCAGCCTGGATGCTCCTGGGATAAGTGTATTAGAAATCACACCCTAAAATCACAGAAAAAACCCATGTAAGAACCCAAGAATGGCCACAGTGCGTTAGATCAAAGGTGTCTTGTTTTCAGCAGTACCAAAAAAGGATGGCTGGTAAATCGGTGAGAATAACATAAATCTACAGTGATATTGCCCCAATATTCTCCTGATGTCCAGTTAATTGCAGTTAAATGCACTGCATGAACTTTTCTTCTATGAATTTGTCAAATGGCTTTTTGAATTCATGTAAACTTTTGGTATCCATAATTTCCCATGGCAATGAGTTCTCTGTGGGCCATGCAATTTAGGTAAATGCGCAAAGAGATGCTTGTAAACATGTTTGCAAATAAATTAGCCAAGTTTGCTGTATTACTGTGGCTTTTACTGCTGATGAGTACACGAAGAGTAGTGTTGAGTGTGTGGGCAGTAGTGCCTTATGTTTTCAATGAATGCATTTGGTTGAAAGCATAAATAGTGGGTGGATTATAGCCAGTTAGGGAAAAGAGGAGGAATCTCCTACTGCCTGAGTAGGGGGAAGGTAGCAAGACCAAGGCCTGGCTCCTTGAAAGCAGCTGATTGCCTTAAATTGACCTGGGCCAGGGTCTGCACATAGGACCGGTCATGCCCATGCACACACATTTGTTATGTAGCTTGGAGCCACGGAAACTGGCGGTGTGGAGCAGGCACCAAAGCAGTTAACAAAACAAGCCAGAAACAGAGATGTGAATGGTAACCTTTGCGACGCTCTAACAAGTCACACGCACAAATGACTAGTGAGTAGTTTGTGAATTAAGCAGGGCAAGTAGGAGGAACTGTGGTTTTGATACATGCCCGGCGTACTACTAAATAAGGTGTGTGGGCTTACGCAGCTCTGAAACACACATGGCTGGGGTGCAGCAGTTAGTGAATTGAGGGGGAGGCAGACACAGTGTGCTTTGCCACCGAGGACCTTACCTGTGCACGTGTGTGCAACCGCTGGCTGCCAGGGTGCGGAAAGAAAAAGTGGATGTCAAGTCTAGCTGGCAGCCAATGCATCTGTCTTCTGTCTTTCACTCCCCCACAGTTGAGGTGGAACTTGGCTATTTTTAAATTTGATGTCTGTGTGTGTAGCCATGGGGAATGCTCTTTCTTGGGAAAAAAAGGAGAAAGAAAAAAAAAAAAGAAAGAAGGGGATTTTGAAGGCACCTATATTCCATAAGCAGATATTTCTCCCTCCGTTGATGCAGTGCACCCCAGCCCCCACATCTCCTTTCTTCACTTGGAAGAATTAGGTCTTGTAAAACAAAACCCAGTGATCATAACTGGACACCTTAAGCCAGCTGATCAGGGAAGAAAAACCCTGCCATGCAATACATGCAGTGTAAGGACTGCCTCACTGGAGGATCCAGGTGCTCTGCCCATTTAAGTGACCTTTCCCCAGCCATGGCCAGTATCGGGTATCTCACAGGTGGGTGCACTGAGCCCTCTGGAAAATGCTGATGCAAATGCCTAGTGTTGCAACCTGAAAATAGGATGTGCCCATACGAAACAGAGTTCAAAGGTTAAGAGCATGTCTGTAGGAATGACACAACGGGCACCTAGCAACCAGGCAGTCATAAACGTCATTCTAAGGTTTACCTCATACTGCAAGTGACCTACGGCAACCAGGTAAGTGCTCTTCAGGAGCAGTTTAATCAGACAGGCAGGTGAAAGAGCAGCTATTCGCTAGCCTAAAGACACCTGAGTGGCTCTGTTGCGCCATGTCAAAGGGCTGTCTTGCTCCATATTGACACTGGTTTGTAACAGAGGCTTAGAGGATGAGGGTGAGAACAAGGTGAGTAACATCACCAGGCATGGTCTCCTGTCTTCTAGCAGACTGTGACTTGGTTATTTCCTGGGGCAGAAGTGGTCTGGGGGGTTTAACAATCCCTGAAGGATTTGTTTTCCATTTATTTGTTCAATTTATGTATTTTTTTAAATCATACACACACAGATCCCCTTCCATTTGTTTGTTCTGAACATGCTGTATTTCATTTGCCTCCTACTTCTTGATTTCTAGGAACAACGAACAACCATTCTCTGCTCTTCTCTTCCCATGCATTAGCTCTTCCACTCTTCCTGCTTTTTGTATCATCTCATTCTCGCCAGTGGTCTCTTTTCCAGCCACAAAATTCCCAAGTCTATGTAGTTACTTGCTACTTTATCCATGTAGTAACTTCCACGGGAGCAGGTGCATACCTTTGTCCATCTCTGTTGCCCTTCCTTTCCTGTGACAAGTTCTGCTATGTCATTTGGGGTGGGGATAGGACCAGAATGTAATCTTCAAGATATGGACGCATTATAGATTCATACGGTGACATAACGATGCTTTTGGTTATGTCATGTATCCCCTTTCTTTCCATGCTTGGCACAATCAGCTCCCAAAGTGGCTGCTTGTTCACCCTTCCTTCCCAGCAGTTTTATGCTTGGATGGGAGGCCCAGAGGTGTCTGCGGGTGATACTAGATGAAGAGGAAGCCAGGACTTCTCGGCTCTAAGCCCAGACACACAACTGAGTCAGAAAGTGGTCTCAAACAAACAATTTCACCTCTCTGTACCTCAGCTCTGTCCCCAGGAAAGAGGGAGGTTCCTGACCTAATGCAGAAAAGACAGTGTGAAGCGAGGTCAGTGTGTCTGAGATCCCCAGATGAATGCTGCCAGGAAAGGGAAGGCCAGTATTAATTAGGGTCAGCCCTAATGATGTTCACACAAAGAGAGTTGTAGCGTTCTTCCTCACATCCCTCCCTGGCTTGTTGCGCTCCCCATGTTCTCACTCCCTTGTAAACAGGGACTAAAACTAACTGATTAATAATGAAAAAGCATAATGAAAATTCAAACAAGTTTAATGCCTGGAACAAGCAGCAAGGGTATTGGTAGCATGCAGAGCATTCAGGGGTCCAGACTGACAAATTTATTTCCACTTGTATAGTTTGGGCCAGCTGTAACTGACTTTACGTTGGCTTCTGTGAGTTGTATGGTCATTCCTGGCACAGGAGGCAAACTGATTTACTCCAAGAAGTCACTCAGGCCTAACAAATTGTGTTTCCTAATGAAATATTTCCAGGGAATAGAATCGGGTGTCTAAAAAGCCGTTCCCTTCCCACACCATAACCTAGGCTCCATCTCTGTGCAGGCTTTAACCTCCTCTGTACTCCAGCAGCTGCTTCTCCCTCAACTTCCAGAGCTCTGGCTCTCTAAGACCTGAGCATATGGAAGGCGGTAGTGGGTCTTCTGCATTCTCAGTCATCTCCATTGGCCACCTTCCCCTATCCCATTGAGGCTATGTAGCACTGCCCTTCTGTTTTTTGAGCTCTTTGAACTTAAGCCAGCTGATGTCACAAACTGCTGGACATTCCTCTCCTTCTGTTCCCATAGTTTTGACTTCTGTCTCCTGCTGTAGGCTCCAGAGTTGGTTTTACATCCTCTTCTTTGACACTATTTCCCATAGCATTCTCCTGAAGAAACTGGCTTCTCATGGCTTGGATGGGCATATGCTTCACTGGGTAAAAAACTGTCTGGATGTCCAGGCCCAAAGAGTTGTGGTGACCAGTCACAAGTGGTGTTCCCCAGGGCTCAGTATTGGGGATGGTTCTGTTTAATATCATTATCAACAATCTGAACAAGGGGATCAAGTGCACCCTCAGTAAGTTTGCAGACGACACCAGGTTGGGTGGGAGTATCAATCTGCTTGAGGGTAGGACAGCTCTACAGAGGGACCTGGACAGGCTGGATCAATGGGCCAAGGCCAATGGTATGAGATTCAACAAGGCCAAGTGCCGGGTCCTGCACTTGGGTCACAACAACCCCATGCAGCACTACAGGCTTGGGGAATAGTAGCTGGAAAGCTGCCCGGAGGAAAAGGACTTGGGGGTGTTGGTCGACAGCCAGCTGAATATGAGCTGGCAGTGTGCCCAGGTGGCCAAGAAGGACAATAACATCCTGGCTTGTAACAGGAATAGTGTGGCCAGCAGAACTCAGGAAGTGATCGTCCCCTTGTACTCGGCACCGATGAGGCCTCACCTTGAGTACTGTGTTCAGTTTTGGGCCACTCACTACAAGAAAGACATTGAGGTGCTGGAGCACGTCCAGAGAAGGGCAATGAAGCTGGTGAAGGGTCTAAAGATCAAGTCTTATGACGAGCAGCTGAGGGAACTGGGGATTGTTTAGCCTGCAGAAAAGGAGGCTGAGGGGAGACCTTATGGCTCCCTACAAGTACCTGAAAGGAGGTTGTAGCGAGGTGGGGGTTGGTCTCTTCTGCCAAGTAACAAGTGATAGGACAAGAAGAAATGGCCTCAATTTGCAGCAGGGGAGGTTTAGATTGGATATGAAGAAAAATTTCTTCACAGGAAGGGTTATCAAACACTGGAGCAGGCTTCCCAGGGAACTGGTTGAATCACCATCCCTGGAGGTATTTAAAAGACAGGGACACGTGGTGTTCAGGAACATGGTTTAGTGGTGGTTTTGGCAGTGTCAGGTTAATGGTTGGACTAGATGATCTTAAAGGTTCTTTTACAACCTAGATGATTCTATGATTCTATTCTATGATTCTATGTTTCCTCATATCTTTCTCAATATGATATCTCTCAGTTGCCCGCAGTTATCTTTCCTGCCTGCACCCCTTATTTTCTCCTTTGTTTCCCCATGGTGTTATTTGTTATTCATCATAAATGATTCTCAGACCACTCAGTTGGGCGATCTCTTGTTTGAAGGGAAGAAGACTTATCAAGAAGACTGGCTGGTCAGGGCTCAGTCCAAGTTGACAACACAGCCTCCCTGAAGGATAAAATAACCTCCATTACCTTTTCAGGATTTCCTCAGGAGCACAGACCATTCCCATTTGTATCTAGGACAATGCCTGTAATTTATAGGAACTCTACTGAGGTCTCCTAGGACAATAACTCTTTTTATGTATACATGTATACATACGTATTCAGATAGGCACATTTGTACATTCCTCTCAGGCTCCATTTTTTCTGATTGTCTTCTCAAGAAAACTCCATTTTAGGGCTATATTTAAAGAAGGAAAAAAAAGCAGAAACATTGCATGTCCATGAAATTGCATGTTATAATTCACATTCTCATTTACTCCTTGTTCTTTTGCCTGTGTGTTAATTTCTGCAGGCTTAGGATAAGCCTTATATCTCACTATGGAGTCTGGAGTTCTTCTGGAGTCATGATTATGTAAAATTACAGCATTTCCTTAAAAAAGTACTTCAAGCTCTCCTGGTTTTCAGATGAATTTGAAAATATGCCTGGAGGGTATTGGATGCAGAGAAGTCTGAATGCGTATGCAGTGTCCTGAGGTAAAAAATCTATGAGATATGAACTATCTTGCATTGTTTTGATGGGGTCTAATTTCATTGTGCACAGCTACTCACAAGACTTTCAATAAAACTAGAGGTCATAGCAGGATCTTGTAAAGCACTTAAAAGCCCACATCACATAGCAAGTGTATGCGTTTCCAGGCGGTGAAGAGTGCCTGATGTTGAAGGCTGTGGGGGAGATGTGTCCGTTTCTGCAGATTGCAGTTAAACGTTGAGCTCTGCATAGCTCCACTTCAACTGGTTTTCTTATCCCTGTCAAGGCTGCGCCCATTGCCCCAAGAAACTCCTGTTGAATGACTGCAGTATAATCATAGAATCATAGAATGGTTTAGGTTGGAAAGGACCTTGAAGATCATCGAGTTCCAACCCCCCTGCCATAGGGGGGGTTAATACCCACATAATACCACCAGAAGAAGATTCACAGAGAAGATTTCTACCCATTGATCTCAAAATGTTTTTAAAAGGTGAATATCTTCACTGGTCTTGCTTTATGGGCAAGGGAAGATGGGGTATGGGTGAGTTATAGGCACAGAAGAAATCTGGTAGAGGACAGATGGGAACATGGTCCAATCCTCTCTCCACCAAGACTCAGCTGTCAGGAGTTTGCATCCAGCAGGAGAACAGGTCCATCCCTACCTCCATGAGCTGGCTTAGGATAGCCCAGTAACTATTGGTGCTTTCCTAAACCAAAGGAGATCAGAGTCCCAGATCCGCCGATGCTGTCATTCACCAGCCCCGGTGTTTGGGGAACATTCCCAAGGGAATTCATCCACAAACTGGTGGTAGGTGTAGTCTCCATAGGGGTGTTTATGTAGCACAGCATTCCCAAGGCCTCAACTCCACAAAATCAAACCTCTGAGCAGGTTTTAGACTGCGATGACTCTAGCTTGCTATTGGCCATAGCTTGTTTGTATTCAGGGTCTAGGTTTAAAGAAATTAAGTTGTTTGTTAGGCCATCTTGAAGTCCTCATCTTGTTTTCTTGTGTTTGGTCTCTCCTCTGCTCATTTTCTATGTAGTCTTTTAAAATGAGGACTGAGTTCTGAGTTGCCCACTTGTGCGTACTGGGTATGATCTTCCTGACAACTGCTCCTCTGCAGTATTGAGCCGAAGCTAATGCAGTTTGATTCACGGCTCACTTAGGGTTGACAGATGAGCTGGCAAGTCTTTTTGTGGCAGTTTAGGCTACTTTCATATCCAGCTGTCTGCCTCGTCCATCAGCCACAAGTTATTGCCCCTGTGACAGAAAGCCTCAGCAGCTCCAGTTCATCATCTGGTGTCTCAGTGCTTTTAAGCTAATGCACCAGACTCCACCATGGCAGAGCCACAGGAGGACACACATTCCCATCTGCCGAATCTGCAAAGGGAGTAATGGGAGGAGGGTCACCAGGAAGTTCTTAAACTACTGCTGCAGGGTTCGTCAAAGCTCATCTGTCAGAGCACTTGGGTGACTCAAGTTACTGGTAATTGGGATCAGTATCATTGCTCTGTGCCTGAGCTCACAGGGTATGGAGGCTTCAGCCCAGCCCTGGGTCCTCAGAGCCTTAGGTCCTAAAAGGAAAAGTCTCTGCTTTCTTGATGGATTCAAGATTTCATGCCCATATCCATATTTTAAATGCTATAGCTGGAAAACAAGTATGCTTTTCATTCATATCTTGTCATCTCAAGGAAAATTGCAGGATGGGCCACAGGAGGAAGGAAATTATGGGCTGCAGCTAATAAATGGCCATTTACCGGGGCTGCAAAGTCTCGGGAGATGGAGGATCTCCTAAGGCCGCAGTTTCACAAGCAACATTAACATTGCTGCCTGGAGCTTGACAAGTGCATTCAGGTTTTTATGCAAGTCCTTCGAGAGAAAAGAGATCTTCTGTCTATGGGATGGGGGAGCATGGAGAGGCAGCTGGGAAGAAGAGCAAGATGAAAGGCTACAGGTTGAGTCAAGCAAGACTTGGTTTTCTCCCTTCTCAGAATGTTTGGAGGAAGAATACTCTTGAGAATTGAGAGCATGCCCTTGCTCTGGAAATGTGCATTTCCAAAGAGCTCAACTTTGCTTGTGGTCCCTCTGCAGAAAAGCCAGAAGCGGGCATGCGCCTTCTTGCAAGCATCAGGTGTGGGCACCAAGGTGGCAGCTGGCTTCTGCCCCTCTTACAGCTGCTCAGGCATCTCCCCCATGGCATCTCCCTGCAAAAGTCCTGGAGCTTCAGCAGAGGCTGAGACTTTGGCATGGTGCAGATGTTGGTGCTGGCCTCCTTCTCGCCAGCCGGACTGCTCTTCCAGCAGCTGGGAAAAGCAATCATTGGCAAAGGTAATGAGATGGCGTTGGGCACACTATGTAAATACCTTTTGGGCTACATTCATAATGCCACACTATGAGACACGTTTCCATGAGAGAAGCAGTCTGGCCCCCTTGGATAATCTTAATCGTTTCTGACATGAAGGCTTCTTCTCCTATTTCATGACTTATTTCCCCAGTATCATTTAAATGTATTAAAACACTGTTAGCGTAGAAAGTAGGCATCATGTTAGCATAATATCTAATCAGAACTAGCTTGCCTGTCCCTGCAGGGTTTCTTTATTTATTTATTTTGTGTCTGTTTGTGCTGGTTTCTTGTTAGATTGGAGAGCCCTTCCTTGACATACTCATTTGTTCTGCTGTGTAATAGAATAGGATCCTTCGGAGCTGCTGACATCTGCTTTATTCTTGAGATCTGCAACTCTCAGCCCACAAAGCAACAATGATAATAATAATAGCAATAATAATAATAACAGTGCTAGGAACCTGAGAAGTGAAGTTAAGCATGAAGAAGAGAAGACAAAAAATAGAAGAAGAAAAAAATCAGCTGGCAAAGAGTGTTTCGATCACTGTGAGTGTATTTTTATTGGCCCTGATTCCCCACTCATTTACCCATGCTTTATGATTGCACTGCCTCGTGGACTGCAATTAATTTCCTCACGACTTGTAATATTGCCAGGGAGAGGGGATCAGGCACCGTGGTATACGTGATCAGGACACTTGTTCACAGGTATATTCAGCTCTGCTCTCGCTCAAGTACATTGCTTTGATTCCTCAACGGCATTGCAGTATTGATTTTGAAGGGAATTAGTTTCTTCAGTGCTTCTGAAGATCTGGCCAGTGTGATTTCTCAGGGACTTATTCAGCCTCCTCCCCCACAACTTTATCCTCACATGTCACAGCTGAAATAATTGGCATTGCACTATATCAAACTGGAGGGATGCAGACTTGAAGGCTGGGGGGAATAAAATCCAGAGCAAGGCCTGACAAAGAGCTGCATCAGGATGAGAGTTGTTGGGCTAAACGCTGTCTGAAAGAGGTCTGGGAGCTGTGAGCACTCATTGCGGGTCATCTTTCCCGAATCCTGCTCTGTTGAGATAAAACAGGGCTTTGCACCAACTAAGGGCAAGGAGAGATGACATTATACTGCAAGGAGGGAAGAAGGAAAAAGGTAGAAAAAGGAAGGAAAGAAGAAAGGAGTAGTACAAAAGGAAGGAGAAGGAAAAAAAAAAAATGAAGACAACAGTGTTCCTAGCAGTAAGATTAGGTCATGTTGCGCTTTCAGCATCCTTGAGGGGGAAACTTATCTGAGTGTGTTAATCTATCTGGCTGTTACACCATCCCCTAATATAAATTATTCACACTTAGGAATTCTGCATGATTTTTGACTTGAGATAGAAACAAATCTTGGGACTTGTGGTATTGAAATGTAAGGATCTAAAGACGAGTTTCATGGCTGGTCTCAATGATTGTGGCCAGCCAACCAGCAAACAAACCTAGAAGGGCTTGAAATTAGTGAATTTGGCCCATCCTGAGCAGCTGGGAGTAAGTGGCACTCTTGTTCTTTAGCCTAAGGCCCTCTGTCATAAAAACAGGATGGCTGAGCAAGTACAGAGACCTGGTAAAACTCTAACTAGTTTCTTAACAAAGATACAAAACCACCCAGACCCAGAAGCAAAACTCAGGCTCCGGTGTTTGTTGTCGTTCTCCTTGCAGAAGGACAGCCCAGGCTGAAGATTCTTGCTCACAATGGGTTTCCCAAGCCCTGCTTCTTCTGGGCCAGAGCCTGGGTCTCCTCAGAGCCCTCCAGTTCACACTATTACTATTATTGGTGTCATTATTTCTTTAACCAGATGTAGGCGTAAGTGATATTTTACAAATATTGGTAGGGTCATCCTTCTGCTGAGTCCCTCACAAATATAGCATGCAGGCATGGTGCAATACAAAACCGAAAAGGGGCTCATAAGAACTAGAGTTGGAGAAGATTTATGGGGTCTCATCTGTTCCCTTTTTCTCATGGCATATGCCAGTAGTACCTTTACTAGTGTTTTTCCTAGTTTTAAATATTCTAGCCAGCAGGACTTCCATATCCCGTGGGAGGGTTTTCCATCAAACAGTGCCTCTCACACCCTGAAAACCCAGAATTGCAGACAGGTGCCTCACGAGATCTTCTCCAGCACACCACCCCATGTCAGACCTGAAGAGGGCATACATGCTCGAAAGCTTGTCGGACTCGTCACTACTTGAGCTATATCAGCCCAATAAAAGGCCATAGCATCACTCAGACACTCAGAAGCATTTCAGTACCTTTCCATTCGATTTCAGGTGATTATTTAGTTTCAGGGAGTGCTAGCAGGAGTGGTTTTCCAAGGAAACTAATGGATTCTTACATCTCTCATTAGTAACACCGTGCCACCATGCTATGTGGACCACCAGGGTCTTCCACTGACATCAGGCTGTGCCCACCACTCTTTCACACAGGTGGACTCAGGTCTGTGTGCCTGGCCACCCACTCATTGGCAACCTCTATCTTTAAGAGTCCAGTTCAGATTTTCTTACTGCTATGTCATGTGTGCTTTCTTGCTTTGTTCCTTACTGCATCCCCACAATACTTTCCTTGTACTTGTGAATAATCGCAGGCTGTGCTCTCCATTGATCGCTGCTTAGCCAAGCTAGGTACTCTTCCCACGCATAGTCTTCCCTCAAAATAACACCCTCCTGCCCCAATCTAAGGTTATTGTCACTGCTCTTAGGTTTCTCCCTTACAGTTTGTTCTTGTGTCTGTGGAAATCAGGTATTTACAATGAGTTCACTAGGCAAAAAGTGCCTGCTCTGTGAGCTGATGCCTTTGAACTTGAGAGCCTGGGGTTGAAGTAAGAATATATTTCTTGCCTCGTTGATTAAATAAGATGTGGAAAAGTCCTGAGAAATTATTTGAAGGATGGGTGGCTTTTGGCATAGAGGAGGCTGGAACGGTCACCGTCTTTTGGGGTAGCTGGGCTAAGTGTGCAGGTGGAAAATGAGATGCAGGATGAGGAGGCACTGTTGTGGGAAAACATCGAGTTTGGATGAAAAGAGAAAAAGAAAAAAAAAAGGTGGAGGGTACACTCCACATTGTTGCTGAAGCCTTATGGCTCACAGACTGGCTGGTAGGGTTCTTGGAAATGAGGACAGGTGAAAACAGGTTATAAGGAAGTACTTTCTTGGAGACAAATCTGCCTCTTCTCCCAGTTAAACCAGTGGGAAAAGAAGCATTGTCTGAAGAGCAAGAACAGTGAGCTCTGTTTGGCGAGAGTCCATCATGGGTGTCATTTCAAGAGGAATCCCCACAAGCACTGTTAATTACCTCTGCTAGCAGAGTGGCTTATATTCTTATACCAGAGTGAATAAAATGAATCTCTCGGATCCTACCATCTAAATAAAAATCATTTATTTTTCACAGCAGCTAAGGTTAGAGGGTTTATGGATGTCCAGGAGCTCTGAAGATGAGGCCATGTTTGTTTCAGTGCCCCTTGATTTTTGGGAACTTAACTATGGTCAGCCAAATCAAAAAGTTTTGCACTCTGTTCCTAAGGATATGGTCATGTAGCCCACAGCAATTAAGCCAAAACAGAGAAATCAACCACTCAGAATTTGTCATGGATACCAAACATGCCAGTTTTCTTGTACTCCCATGTTACATCGTTATGGGATATTGATTTCCATTATTGTGTATTTCAGAAAATTCCCTGGATAACACTCTGGTGATTTGCTCCAGACTGGGGTTTACAGTCATCTTTTGGCAGGCAGGAGAAAGAAACACAGCTTGCTTGTCAAGCAAAACCCTGTCGACTTGACAGTCCAAATTCAGCCCATTGTCGAGTTCCTGTTCCTCTTGCAGTATCCCTGAGGTGGAATAGAGCCCATATTTGTATTTGTTTCCTACTCCGGTGGGATTTTGAATCATTTGCCTAAAAATGCCACAATACATGCTGCCACTTCTCGACATGGTAGCCTGATGACAGAACACTGCAGCAATAATGTTGCCCTCTGGCCCTGAGGAGAACAAATACTCAGTTCTGCTGGGAGATAGATGCATTAGTAACTAGCAAATGTTTGAACGTGCTTCCACCCTGCCAACCTATACCCAACTTGATGTCAACTTAAAAAAAATATCCTTCTCACTAGGGCATACATCTGTCCTGGCTGCTGGTGAGGTGCCCTGAAGCATCTCTTGCTGTGTGATCGATGTCGGTAAAGTCGTGGTCCCTCTCTTAGGCTCCATCAGTTGGTACAACCTGGGAAAGGCTGCAGAGAGCAGGAAAGTTTGGTATGAGCCCCTGGCGGACTCTTAACAGAACCAGAATCATCAATTCTGTCATCTCTCTGTGAAGCCAGAAATTGCTTAGGAGGTTTTGGGCCTGTCATCCAAGAAAAAAGTCACAGGGGCTGGTCACAAGTGCTGAAGTTGCTTAAACCACCAAACATTAATCAATCTCTTCCCTCTGCAAGCGAACAAGAAGACAAGTGCCTCAAGACAGGTTGGGTTAGTGCCATGTGTTTCTGGATAACATAGGCCATATCCCTTATTTCCCCATTACCCATCTGCTAGGAAAATCCAGGGAGAAATATCTGAACCACAGAACAACTTGCTCATGATTTCAAGGGAGCAGAATTTTACCCTCAGGTTGAGAAGTGGACTGGGACACTGATGTTTTGGGGTTTTTTTGTCCTGTGTAATACAGATCATAGAACATTCCTTGGCTCTTTCTGATTTTAATCTAGTACTCTGCTTAATTAAACAGATTTTATCTGAAACAGCACTCATTTTTAGAAATGACGCTGCTCTAGCAGTCCTGGAACTCAGCCCTTTCTGGATGCCTGATCCGTTTTCCATTAATTTCAAGAATCACACACATGATAGTTAGACCTTTAGACTTCTTAGAGCAATTCATGCCTCAATTGGTGATACTAATCCAGTGTCACTGGGTTACACTCAGAGAAGTGCAGGACACTTTCCTGATGATGGACTAAGGTTGAGTGGAATCACCATCGTGGTCAGGTGGCTTACATTAGACTTGATCAGACTGCTGTGAGGTCACTTGTCATGCTACCTTTTCAGTTCCTTCATTGCAAATCAAAAGTAAATTTTTGGCTACAGAAATATTCAACATGACTTTTCAGAGGGACAGCTGAGAACAGAAGATGACTTTGTGCCTTCATCTTCCTTGAAGGTATCCAGGGAAAAATGCTTTTGTGGGTGCAGTTCACCATCAGCAGCCTCTTGGCTTTCTCATTCATTTCCCTTCTATGCTTACTTGGGCATAGGTAGATGAAGCTTTCTTTTAATAGCAGTGATTCAGAGAAGAAAACAGGAAAATTGACAATTCTGAAAATAAGGATTTGGACTGTAGGCCATCCTGGGGAACTATTCTTTGAATTAACTAATGTTCATGGTTAGTGTTCACTCAAGTTTGGATTGCTCACTCAGCTAGGGTAAACGTCAATCTAAGAAGCAAACTTAGACATCAGTGTAGGTAATATCCTGTTCTAAAAGTTTCAGGAAACCCCAGGAAAGGGAGAACATGCACATGACTAATCTCTATGCAGCATGAATACAGATCTGGTCCTTTTCACTCACTCTTTAAAGTGCAGGTGAGTTAGCACCTTCTTGAGATCTGGTCTCAAAGAAGCCCCACTTCAGACAATCATCAGCCCCCTGCCCTCCACATCCCGCCCAACACCAGACAGGTACCATCTTCAAGAGAGGATGATCCTCATTTCCCCATTTAAACTAGATATGGTTAACTTTAGTGAGCAGGTGCTGTCTGTTACTGAATTTTCAAGGTGAGAGCAATTTTCAAACTCATCTGAGTCAATATGTTTTGAACATGAACCATTTTCCTCACCTGGCAATGTCCTCACAGTAAGGGCATCATCCACATGGTGCCCACCATTCTTGAGAGCATCCTGGAAAGGTATCCCTAGGGACCAGCTCCTGTCTGCTGAGATGTGATTGCATATGTGTCTGTAAAAGGACAGTGGCAAGGAGAAAGATGAGTTCTTTAGCAGCTGCTTTCATGACACTGACACACTTGGAGTAGTATTTGTCTCAGTTAACTTCGTATGCCCCCACTTCATCTGAGATAGTTCCTCCTGACTCCCTTTACAGCCACAGGAGAAAAGGAGGCACTATGATGGGGTGACTTATCTAGCCTATTTTAGACATTTGTGGTAGGGTGAAGTGAAATACCCGCCAGAAGGACCTGTTTCTCTCCAGTAAAGGGAGCCCAGACTGATGATCACAGATGGAGATGTTCAGCACTGATCACATAAATCCCAGCCCTGGCTTCCAGAAAAGGCCCATGCAGTCACATACATAGGTCTAGCCTTTTCCTCAACTGAGCTTCTGCTCGTTGCACCCTCACTTCTCTGCTCTCAGCCTGCTCATTTTGAAATCAGTTCACATTAAAAAAGCATTTCCACTTCTGCTCCAACTAAAAGCAGCAGAAAAATGGACCCCAGGACCCTTGCTGTGAGAATTCAGAGAGGCTTTAACCTGCTTCATTTTGGTATCTCCCCACAGAGTGATGATTGAAGCCTTTGGTTTTTTCCCATACACTGTTGGGATCTCAGTTGAATCACTTGTCCTACAATTCCAAGTTCCCTTTATGCTTTGTTTGGTTATTTGGCATTTCCGCAAGAGCCTCCAGCAAGTGGAGGGACCCAGTTGTTGTAGGTGTACAGATATAGGAGTTCCTGCTGTGAAGGATTTCAGGCAGTTTTATTCCTGCCAGTCGCCTCCAGACTAGTGAGAGTGTGTCTGGTCAGACCACCCATGGGTCCTCAGAGGTGAGGTGCAGGTGAGGGGGCTCCTCTGGCTCCATCCCTCACAATGTGCAGATCCCAAGCGAGGTGACCAGAGCATAGCAGCTGTCCTCTTGGTGGGATGGAGCTAGTGCATGATTATACTCACTAGCATGGAGCTAGTGCTCAGATTATACTCACTGTGGCCTTAGTGGGGTGGGGAGCTCTGATCTCTGTTTGGACCCCTTCTCACATCCTTAGAGAGAGACCTTGTTTGGCCTGACCATTTGCAGAGGGGGTTAGCTGAGGCAGGGGCAGAAGTGTGCAAAGGCGTGTTTACTGCACTTCCATGGGCTTCCCCTTGGATTTGACTTGGTATTTTTATACTTTTCTCCTCTTCCTTGATCTCTCTCAGCCTCGCTCTCCACCCTTAAAGCAAGACAGACTTGCAGGCAGTGTAAATGATCTCTGCTCCACCTAAACAGGTCCCCCAGAAATCACACCAGCCAAGGACCCACTCCCATGTCTCCCTCTTTCCTTTGTCTCCCCTGATCTCTTTGCTTCTTTGTCTCCCCCGTCCCCACCTTTTCTTTCTTTGTCTTTTTTTTTCCCTTTCCCTCATGATCTCTCTCCGCCTGCATCTCTCAGTCCCTCTCCCTGGCTCACTCTCTCTGGAGACAGGTCTAGTGGCCTGGTTGCCATCTGCTGCCTTTTTTTTTTGTTTTGTTTTTGTGAGTGCGTGCGCGTATGTGCGCGCGCGGGTGCACGTGGGGTTTTTTTTATGAGGTTGAGATCAGATGGCATCTAATCGATCGTCATGGTCTCCATGGTTACCCGGGTGACAGAGTAGTTGGGAGAGACACATACTCCAGCCTGGGGCTGTCAGACCATTCCTAAGAGAAAAATAATAAAAAAAGAAAGGAAAAAAAAAAAAAAGCCAACCTCTTCCATCACGTTTTACGCATTTACATCTTCCTTGGATCTAGGAAAACATAGCTTGTGCTTCTGTTTTACACTGTTGCCCCTTGACTTGGCTCCAGGAGGAACAAAGCAGACTGGTATTCCTCTCTGCGCAGCGCAGGCACAAAGGTGAAGCACATCTTTGGGAAAGCAGGAGAAGATCCCTTTTCCCTTTTTGCTTCTCAGAAAGGTTTGATTTTTTACTTTTTTTCTTTTTTCCTTTTTTCCCTGGTCACTGTTGTAACCATAATGATTATTTTTATTCTTCTAAATTGGATGGTTAGTCTCTTGAATTGGCTAAAGGCAACGATATCCTCCGGGAAAAGAATTGCAATCTATTAGTATGAGCAGCATCTTTTCCTCCCTGGCCTCAGCCCCAAATATTAGACTGTCTTTAGCCCTCGTTGTGACAGATCAATCAGTCTGTCTGTGACTCCTGTTTGGAAGCAAGTGGAGTGTGATGCTAAGGATGAATTATGGAATTAGGTGATTTTTTTGTCTTTAAAAGCAGATTGAGTTGGGCAAGGCAACATCTCTGACCAAGGCAATTAGTGTGTCAGGAGCACGGGAACTGAAACCATGCAGTGCAGAATATGACCCTGCACGAATTGAGGGAAGTGGAGGAGGCTACATTTCAGGCATTGTGGCAGCCCCCCGCCCCCTGGCCCCAAATAATCCAGGGATTTCACAAGGTTTGGCTACAGTGCACCACCCAGTTACTCAGAGCCCTGCCTGATTTCCTGCCAGCCATACCCTGCCTGGGCAGACATGAATGAGTCTTCGGTTTGACCTCAGCGCGGCCCCCAAAAGGCAATCAGGCTATGTCTTCTGTCTTCTGGCTGCAGCCACAGTGTTAATGCTCATCAAAGCTCGTCCACTGTAGTGCTGTGGCTGGTGCTGTCCTGGCCGTGATCATGGTAGCACACAGAATTGTCAAGTGTAAACACGGGCAAAGGGAGCTAATAGCACCAGTGCACGTGGCTGCGATGGGCTGAGAGGCTGGTGACCCAGCAGAGCTCTCCAGAGACATAGAAGTGCTGACTTACTGCAGCCAACTATGAAGTCCATCAGATCAGAGCATCTCTGGACAAGTAGAGATCTCACGGAGCTACACATGGTTTGAGAGCTGGATACACCTTCACATGTCTTTTCTCTGCCCCAGTTCTGAATTAAACTGATTTTCAGTCAGAGCCTGCAGTCTTGCTTTGCTCTTTTGCCTTCCTAGTAGAACCAGAAGGTGCCTCAGTTGGGTTGTTCAGTTCAGGCTGCAAATACGCAGCAAGGGTGGGATTAAATTGTCTAAACAGTGTCATTGCAGGTGACATCCTGCCCACCCTACATGCACTGCCCCAAAAAGGCACAGGTCTTCTGCTACCCATATGTATGATCTGCCAGACTTCTTTGCATGCTACAGGAGTATAGAAGACCACTAGACCTTCATGCAGCTGAGCCCAAACCTGACTCTTGGAGCAAAACATCAACCTGAATTGGTGCAAATATCCAAGAGGTGCAAGGATTTAGCCACTTCCACCCCCTGCAAGGAAGGGGGAGGCTGGATGTGAGGTGACGAAGCAGGAAATGTGACAGGGCAGGAGGAAGCAGGATGGCACGTCACTGACTCTCCTCACCCTTGGAGAGGGGAGCAGCTTGCAGGGGTGTGTTTCAGCTCACACCACCTCAGAGCTCTACGCTAGCTGGCTGCTTATGCTCTGAGAGAAGCAAGGGATTGTGAAGATGGGTTTTGTAGCTATATCAGGTACTTCTTCCACCCACGGGGACAGCAAACTGAGCTTTTGGTGTGGAAGGATGTGGTGGTTTTGCCACAAAAGTCCTCTGCCCAGTCTTTGAAAAATATGTCACACAACCTCCCTCCACCCTAGTAAAAGCCGTCTTGCTTTGAAATATTTCCTCATTTGTAGGCGGTCAGGGGTGATGTTTCAGTGTATCCTACTTTTAAAAAAAAAATTGTGATCTCATCTGTTTGAATTCTGATTCTGCTCCCTCCCAGCAGTGTAACATCCCTGTTTCTAACCAGCAGGGTGGGAAATCCTCTGCTTTTCAATATTCCCTAACGTTAAATACCATGGGCCTCCTAGATTTTCATACTGTACAAACACGAACTAATTAAAGTCGTACAAATACATCCCAGGCAGAGAATGAGAATCTGTTCACTTGAGGGAAGACCGCTGGCTTCCACGTCCCAGGGAAAGCTCCCTCACAGTTTACATTGTTCTTTTTGCGAGGGATAATTTACGGTAAAGCCGGTTTCCACTGAAACAGCAGACATGCGGACAGAGAGGGAAAAAAAATGTAAACACAACAGCATCTTTGTGAATGCAGCAAGGTGCTGGTGCCTGCCTCTGCGTGCTCCATAATATATTAATACACACTGGCTGGCCAATCCCACTGGAGCATTCAATCATGCCATATTATAATAGAATTTAATGGAGTTGACAGCTAAGACCTAGTTGCTGGAGACATGCGAAGGACCTTTGCAATGAGGATCCACAATTAATAAAGGAAAGGGCCATAGATTTTTGGAGAACCTCATAAAAAAGTAAAATATCGACATTGATCACGGCATGTGAGGATATTAGACACGTAAATCTATCTATTGCCTTTATTTATTTATTTGCACATCTTTAACATTATAGGCACAGGTTTCCCCGAGGCCAAAATGCAATTTCTCTCTCCATTTCTCAGCAGGAGCTTTTCATCTCCCTATTCACCAGGTTTTGAATTGCACATTTAATAAGCGATAAAGAATTCCTGTCTCTTTTCCTTGGGCTTTTAGCCCACAGTTTTTCCCTCCCTTCTGTTTTGTGATGGAAACAACGATCCTCTTTAGCTGGCAGTGGGTTCCTCTGGGATGAGGGGGCGGTGCAAGAGGGGATCTGGAGCCCATAGGGAGTGTCTGGACTTCTGTGTCTGTCGGTGTGCTTTGTGTGCCAGGATGCGCTGGGGAAGGGTGTGGGACCAGAATAAAAAGGGAGAAAGGCTCTACAACACTGCAAACCAGCTTCCACCAGTCCGCTTCCCCAGAAGTTTTAGGCAGGAGGAACAGCTTACGGCTTCACTGCCTTCATCCCGCCGTCTGGGGAGAGAGGTCTTCAGACTTCGTGGAATATTTGTAGTGATTTTAAAGAATCAGTCCTGCAGATAGAGTGCATCCGCTTTCATCCTCTGCCCTGATGGAGGGGACAAAAAAACCTCATCACCCTGCAGCTGGGAGCATTGCTGGGCTCCAGAGCAGGCTCAAACCTCTCTGGATTCTCCTGGCTGTGCGCAGTTACCACACTCCTGAATCAGGGCTGCTCTTTGGCTCCTCACCTTGGAGGCATTCAGAACCAGATTTCCCAAAGTATTTAGGTGTGAATTGGTACCTGGTGGTTTATACAGAAACATCTAGGCTCCTCACTGCCCATGGGTGCCGCAGCATTTAGGCGCTTGACGCTTACTGCCCCTGCATCTGTAAATGTCCACGTAGCACTGAAAAGCCGCTCTCACAGCCTAAAAGGCTGCATCTCCTTCTGACTTCAGTTTTACACCACTGCGGCGGGCGCTCATTTCACTGGGCTTCCTCCTAACTTCCATCAATGGACTATGAGGTCATCAGGATCAGACCCCAGTGAGCCCAAGCCCCTGGTCATGTAAAGGTCTGGCTTCCAGCCGTGTGGCCTCAGGAGCTGGAGCTCGTGGCGTTCAGCTCACGTCAAAGCCGTTTGGAGCAGACGGGAAAAAATTTCAGGGGCCAAATCCGTCCGTAGTTTAAGACTGTAGAAACTGATGGGGTTAGAAGAGGGATGACTTTAGCTTCACATTTAGAAAGGAAAAACAACTGAATAGGTATCCCGAGAGCAGGTGACGTACAACAGTAAAAAAATGACTGAATAATTAGATATTTCAGTTTTAAGACCAGCTGTGGTAGGTTACTTTCTTGTCAGGTAAATCAACCTTGTTTTTCTTTCACTTACCTATGTACAGACGTGTTTCCCCAAGATAGGTGATGTCTTGTTTGGAACGAAAGAGGCCATTTGTCCATATCACAGCAACGGCGACTGCACGGTGTCATCTCATGCACTCCTCCAGTAAATTGAGTTTGTCAGTGCTCAGCCACACAGCTGAGTGGAGTGCTGCGTGATGCCTCACCTCTCCTGGGAGAAAGAAGTTGGCATAAGCCATATCGTAATGGGATCCAGAAACAAAGAAGCGTGAATGAAGTGCTAATTGCATTCATAAAGACATTAACAAAGGAATTAAAACGGCAGAAGCTTCTTTTCCCCCTCAAGATTCATATAAACAACCAAAAATATATTAATAATCACTGAGGTTTACACTATTTTGTAGAGATTATACAGAGACATGACATCAGGGCTTGGAAAGACCATTTCTATGGTCTTTTTTCTTGGATTCTGTATCAGAGGTGAGACACTTTACTGCTTCTGTTTATCCCAAATTGTTTTTTTTCTTTTTGTCTTTTCTCCTATCCCTGTGCTTCCTTCAAAGAACAAGAAGATTGGTCTTCATCTTCCCCTGAAACTTGACATGTCATAAAAATAATGATGCTATACTAAAAAAGTGATTTTTCCCTAAAAACAAAACAAAACAAAACAAAATGACCCCAGAAGTTTGGATAATGACACAATGGAAATTTCCTGTATAAAATAGCCTGAAACATCTTGCCTGATTTTTTTAATCTCATTGAGTTCTGCTTACCTTGCCATGGAAAAAGGGAAAAAAGACATGCTTTCTGGTTTTTCCTCAGTTGGTTTCTACACAATTTCATCCTTCCATTACCAAACTCTAGCACCGTGCTGTTATTTGCATTGCTAATACTGAGAGAAAACATTTCCCTGTTAAAAATCTCTCCAATCAATGGGGTCTTTTTTCCCCCGTGGGAATATTGCTATTAGTCTTAAGCTTAGAAAGAGTGTGTTTCACAGACCCTAAATTTTGAGGCTACTTTAACTTGCTCATTTCAGCAAAATAGTAGCTCTTTGCTTTTTAGACTACTTGGCTGTATTTATTGCACCTCCCCATCTCTTGTGCTCGCCTTCTTTCTGCCTGCTGATGTGGGTGTTGTGCTAGCGACAGCTACAGCGAAAGCCAGCTAAACATTTTTCTTCCATTTGCCAATTTTCAGTCACTCATAACTTTCTAAAATGTTCGTTCTGGGGACTGCAACCTGCCAGTTCCTCGTGACCGCTCACAGGTGGAGTTATCTGGGAAAGACAAGCCCAAGACATTCAGCAATTGTGTAGAAGGAGATATTTCTGTCACCTCGGTGACTAGGGGGACAAGGCAGAGAGGTGGCAGGAAGGCATCCCTCAGGGAGAAGAAGACCCTTAACCAATGCAGCCTCCTGTCCACCAGCTTGCTCCATCCCCAAGCTGCAGATCAGGACTCAGTGGGTGCCAGGATCGGTGTTTCTGGCTCTGCAGGCAGAAGATGGGGAGATGGGATATGCCACAAGTACCTGAAGGGATGAGGCTCATATCTTCACACATGTGGGAGGTGTGCGGGAGCATGGGGATGGTGTCCAGGACAGGGGTTGTGACAGGGGGTTGGGGAAGTCATGGACTGACGGGGAAGGGTTGTGTAAGGCGGGACAGGGCAGGCTGAGAGAGGAGAGGGGCACAATCCCTCCAGCGTACTCCTGTCATCAGGAAGAGAGTCTTCTCCAAGTGGTGTTGGGACAGGAGCAAACAAGGGAAGCCTTACCTAGAAACGTTTTGAAAGAAGAAAGCGAAGACAGCAAAGCTCTTTGTTCTGCATGGAGTGTGGAGGGAGAGACTACACACCCACCTAATACCTCAGCCCCGCTGAAAGAGCTGAAATACCCAGGGAAGCATTCTTGGTTCAAAAGCACACCTCAGCCCCTTCCATGAAAACCAGATTTGGGGTTGTTAGGACAATGCGGAACGTTGGAGCTCATGCACTCACAACAGTTGGGCAATTGGTATTAAACCGCATTCCTGAGGTGGATTCAAAGCCTTGCAGGCCCTCCCACACTAACGTGACATCTCCCAGTCCTCACTTCCCCACCTTTGCTTCCCTTCTTTACTCCCAGGCACATCAAGATCTTCCAGGCATGCATTCACAGTGCGTCCTTTCGCCTTTGCCCCTGCTCTGTCCCCCACAACATCCTGCGAGCACCTAAGTGTGACTCCTGTCCCTGGTGCTCCCCTGGCACTGCTGCATCACCCCAAGAGCTCCTCAGGCTGGGAGCTACAAGCATCATGGAAGGAGTGGTGAAAGAGAGAGTGCTGGGAGGAAGAATGAGCAATGCTCCTGCATTAAACGCAAAACCTAAATTTAAAGCAGTTTTCCATGTCATACACAGCTACAGGAAAACTGGTTACCAGTTAGCAGCAGTAGGATTTTTTTGGGGATGTTGGAAGCGAGCACGAGGCTCAACTATCCTCCTTATCTTAGTATCCCCAGCTCAGGAAGGAAACATGCCCTGGCTGTCACTTAAGTGCAGGTGAATGAAGAGCAAGGGCAGCCTCAGCTCAGGTCTTGTTTCTGAATAAATGAAATGTGTATCTTCTCCATGGTCAGCTGGGAGGGAGAAGCCTATCTCAGGAGTGATGGCAGGTGCTGCTGAGCTATTTCCATTTTCCAGCTCTGCAACCTCAGGAACCTCTTTAATCCAAACCGCCCGCCAAGCTCCGTTCACTGGCACTGAAGATCAGCCAGTGTTTTTGGATTCATTTTTAAGGCTGTCTTTAATTTTATGAAGTATCTTGCTGGCGGGTTTTTGGTCCCACCTGTGACTCAAGAAGAGATTTGCAAATCTCATTCCCACTTTTTCAGTCATTTAAAGGGACATATCACGTCAAGAATTTAGGCTCTGCTTTTAATAGAAGGAACATAGGGGTAAAGGGATATGAAAAGAAAACCAGGAGGTACAGAAATTCTTTGGCGGATTTGTTAGAAATGAAAATATTCTTTATTTGATTTCTGCCTTCCCTGGGGCAGTGAGGGGAACCCATATGCAATTGCATTGAAGTAATGTATGAGAATCAGAGAGTGAATTTGACAAGAAGCTTCTCCAAACTCACCTAGAAGCTCAGCGAAGTGCAAAATGTAAACCTAGCAGAGTAAAGAGTGGTGTAGCTCAGGGGCAGGATTTCAGTTACCATGTTTTAAGGCATTAGTAACAGGAATAGAGCTAGGAAAATCATAGAAGATACACCCCAGCGTGATTTTACTCGGGGCTTATGTTCCACACTGTTGAGAGCTATTGATAAATGTCAAAGGTAGATAGTTATTTTTTAAGTCAATCATGCTTTTAGTCAATTGTGCAATTTTTTAGCCAATATGTGCTTCACAAGCACCTATGCACACATGCACATGGAGACGCACGTGCACGTGCACTGGTCCAAGCGCTTTCTGGTGTCTAGCTTACTGAAATGCTTTCAATTAGGGTTTGGAAAAGGTTGATTCAGTGAGCCTGTGCAACACTTGCCAAAGACAAAATTAGTTTTAGTCGCTGCTGTTTTCCTTCCAAATAACCAAAGCCCCACTCTCCCTTTCTCTCTTTCCCTTATATTAAGTGGAGAGTATTGCTCAGATAGGTGTCTAGATGATTTTTAATGTCATGGAAACATCATCTGCAAATTCGTTAGAAACTCTTTAGTAAAGCAGCCTAGTAAAACAGATGATTAATATTGGTAAGCTCCTCATTTGCATATTAATTAGTCTCTGTACTCAACTAATTAAAACGGGGCTGCCTGTTTGCAGACTTTCTGAATTCCAGATTGTTGCTATTGCTCCCACGTAAGTGCATTTAGCACAGCTAAGGCGGGCCATTGATACTACAAACCTGCCACCCCAAGCAGCGGTAGCAACATTTTAAGGCATTTGAGGCTATAAGGGAGGTACTTTCAGTGTTTTCTTTGAAAAAACAAGACTGATGCTTGAAATGCAGGATGTAATGACTAAGCAGTGCTTCTGTTTCCCTGTGATGCTCTTGGGGACCAGAACAACTGCAGAAACCAGTCAAATCCAAGGCCAAAGGGAGAAGAACATTGCAGGGCACAAACAAGCCCAGGCTGAGCTGCCCTTAAGCCTTGCGGTACTTGCTTTTGTCCAGAGATGCAGCCTAAAATCAAAGCTCAGCCTGATGACCCAAGACATGAAAATTCAAGGTTAATTCTGACCTGTGTTGCTCTGGCAGAGCTCTGTTCAGCCTTCCCAGGCTGGGGGTGAAATTGGGACTTGGAGTTCCCTGCACGTCAGCCAGAGTTGCGCTTGCAAGCCCACCTCATGTCCCCGTGTGCTCTGCAGAGATGTCACGGAGGCCAGGCACTGGCTGAACTTTCACAGGTGAAGAGCTGCACTTCCCCTAGCCTGCATTTCCCTTCCAGCACTGGCTGGGTAGGTGGATTACAAAGAACTCCTCTGTTGATTCCTTGCCTTCAAGCTTTAGCACTCAAAATGCAGCCCTCCCATCACCCACAAAGACCTCCTCAATCACAGAGTCAGCCAGCACTAGCCTCTCCGACAGCATCCTTGCCTCCTTCTCCCTTTGCCTGGCTCAGGATGCACCATTGCCCCCTCTTTCACCCCTTCCACCACGCAGCCCCCTCACGTGCTTCTCAGCCAACACACCTGTTGGTGGCCGTGACTCTCCTCTGTCCTCGTGCCACCCCTTCTGTCTCCTCCTGCTGTTCTTTCTTCTGGACCTTCTCCGTGGGTCTTTTTCCTTCTCCTTCCCCTCCCCATGCACCTGTCTTTTGTTCCTCCCAGCTGTTGGCATTCCCCACTTCGCCATCCCCACAGTAGTGCAGGATTTCAGTAGAAATTCAGGAACTGAGGATGAAACACCCTAGGCTGAGAGGCACGTTGTGAACGTATATTTACTGCCGCAAAATATTTTGCACAGCAGTGACAAGTAGGTTTTCTCAAACTGTCGGTGCACAGAGTTTTTTCCTCACTCTAGCTGCCAATAGCAGTTTGACAGGTTTTATTATACTCCATTATTCACAACAAGGCAGGTCGCTGTGCCATATGCTGTCCAGTCCTGCTAAAGCTAACCATGTGCCCATGTTGGCTGCAAACCAAGGCTGGTTAAAACCTGCTCCTTTTTTGCATGCTATTTGTTTTGAAAGAATTGGAGATGGGGGCTTTGGGTCAGGTGTTCCAGTGCGTCTTATCACACGGCTTTGCTCACCCTCAGCAGCCCAAAAGCCAATTCTATTGGAAAATCAGGGGTCCTGGTATGGTTTGGACTAGAGGTTCTTCTAGAAACCTGCCTTGTCCTGAGGCTGATGCAGTTTCAGGCAGGAGGAGAGCCTTAAATCTCTCTGGGGCCACTGGCAGTGAATTCAACCAAGGGTACAGCTTTTGAGATGATTTCATGCACTGCTTAGTAGGACACACAGCAAGGAACAGTGCAATGTTTCTAATACTAAACCTCTGCTTCACTGGCAACAGCTGTTTTGGAGGCATTGCAGCTACAGCAAGTGTTGTACCTGCACATGGCTGCACAGACTTCCTAGGGCATCCTCCGAACTCTAGCCTCCTCCAAGCCTGTACTCACTGCTCCATGACTCATGCAGCTTGCTATTGCCTCCATTTTAGCTGCTTTTGTTGGCTGTTTTGTTTAAATGTTCACTGAATTGCCATACTCTGCAGTTACCAGTGCACATCTCCATCTAGAAAGAACATTTATTACTGCCTTTCAAGTTTGCCAGACTTTGAATCCCTCTCTTACCCATTGTTTGCACTGTTGCTGTTCTCAGGGGCACAATTTCCTTCCTCTTGCTGCATCCATTTTGCTGATCCTTCTTGCTGCTCCCACAGCTTTTACTTCCCAACTCTCCTACGTCAAGCAAGCTGACAGCAGAGGCTCCTTATAAGTGCTCCCATTTCTGGACGTGGCTCTTGTTTCTTTGGGTGTGCTGCCTGCTGCTTCTCTTCCATTGCCTTTGGTGGTGTGTACCCCTCTGTCCTGAGACTGCAGCTACCTCAGCAGTTATGTCTCACTGTAGCTCAAATTGTTGCCTGCCGCACGGCCCTTGTGTGACTACTTGATAGCTGAAGCAGACCTACCCCTGAGCACAGCCTCAGACTCTTCTGCTGTAATGCTGGCCTGCCCATCTTGATAGCCCTTTCAACAGTTCGGCATCCCACACGTCATTGCAGCCATGGGCTGCAGGAGACTACTTCTCTGGTGAAAAAGTGTTGTTCTTCTAGGCCCTAAGTCTTTACATTGGGAAATTCTGTTATGTGGGGAGGTTGTCCTGTGGTGGTCTGGCTTGGCATGCATCCCTTTCTACTACCTTTGCTTTCATCATCTGTTGCTTGGCTGCCTTCTCCACTGACTCTACCTTCCCGAAGATTGCTGTGTTCAAAAGGGACAGCATCTGGAGCAGAGGTTCCCAATTAGTGCTAATTAGTCATGTCTTGCAGTGCTTTCTGATCCGTTGTGTGAGTAAGGTGGGTCTGGTATGCCATCCCTTGTAAAACTTCCCCATCACAGTCCTTGCTTGAGTAACTTTTCACAATCCTGGCACCAAACAGCGAACAGCCCCTCTGGCCCTTTCTAGAGACGGGTTGGGTTTTTTAAGTCTATGTAGAGTCTCTTTCTGTTACTAGTTGTTACACTCTTCGCTCCGTTCACGCATCTCTCAAGCATGGCCATCCCGGATCAGATGAAATGTAGTCCAAGCCCAGCGTCCTGCCTCCAGCAGCGGCCAGCAGCAGCCGGCTAGGGAAAAGTGTAAAAACCAAGACAGAGAGGGACTGTTTCCAGCGTCACTAGTTTAGGGATCTCTTAAATAAAAGTTCCAGAAATCGTAGCATTTCAAGTTTGATTTTTTCCACGTGGTTTTCTTTCAAAAGCCTTTTTGCAACTCCCTGGCTATTCTCACACTGCTTCACTGGCTATGTCTATGTACTTTTGGGAAATAAGCAAAAATTGTGGTGCATTCCCCTCATCATGCTCCACATGTGTACATCATCAGCCTGACTCCTCTGATCATGCTGCTGTAAGGACGTTCCAACCCCGGGCCACCTAAGAATCCCAGGGACCCTTCTGGTGTGTGGCACTGTAAGGACCAAACAGAGGTCCTATCTGCCCAACACTTTCCACGTGGTATCACTGGATGGTACATATGAATCATGGTGGCAGCCTCTAGGCTGGAAACAGTGTGTCTCCCATTGCCCACACTGGAGGCAGATGCTGCTTAGGTGTGTTCTGATGACATGAGGTAAGTTTGATTTTAAGTGTATATCCAGATTTGCACTTGAAATACAGTAGATGTACCCACGGTTTGTGGCCCAGTTCAAGGCTTGTACACTTCTCAGTGGTGTAGGCAGAATCTATTAATCTCATAAGTTCCTGGATTCCCATCACATCCTTAATGTATCTCAGTTTCTAAGGGTCCAGTCATTTGCAGAAGTTACCATTTTAGTCCTGTGTATGATCATGAACTCTAGGGGTGCCTTTGTCAGACTGCACACTTCATTTTCACTATACAACCATGGTTTGTCTTGCCACTGGCTTTTCCTCTTCATGTTGTCATGAAAAGTCTATAGATGGCTATAGATGGGGATCTGTTCTTCGTTGTTTGCTGGCTTGATAGTCAGGGCCAGCAGAACTCTATACTTCAGTAGTCTCACAGATGGCACAAAGGGGTCAATATCTAACTTCATCTTACCCTCGCAGGGTTTTCACCTGCTTGAAATATTTTGCTACAGTGCTGGATAAGATTTACAGTAACTCTTCATCCTTACACGCGGTGAGGATGTTCTGGCATTCCACCATGGTCCTATATCATAAACTAAGAAATAGTATCTCTTGTTTCCTGAGGTTTTCGAACTGAAAGTTTGAAATACTCACTACTTGAAAAGGGTGTTTCTGGGTGCTATTAGGACCCTGAGGGCACCAATTGATTTTTAATTGCCCTGCTGTCCTGGTTTGAGCGAGACAGGACTAATTTCTCTTCTAATACTTGGGAAGACTGCACTTTTAGAAGACTCTAGTGTCTGAATTTGTGTAAATATTTACTTTATAGCCAGCTATGGTGTGTGGGTTTCAAGGTCTTGGTGTTTTTGAGCTTGCGAGGTGCAGGGATGAGGAGGAGCGAGACCTGAGCACTTGACCCAAGCTGGCCAACAGGGTTATTTCATACCATGAATCTCACATTCAATATAAATTAGAAAGTTTGCTGTGAAGTTTGCTCTCTCCCTTGATGTCTGCCATCCTGACAACTTCTTGCCCCAGTTCCGGACCCCTGAGGCCTTCCCTTCCTCCTGAAGCCGTAGCACTCACAGTGCTGGGAGCGTACGGCTTCCTACCGACATAATTGGCTGAGTATAATCCTTGTATATTTTATATTGGTATTGGGATCAATATTGGTTCTTTAGTGCTATTAATGTTAATTATCTAATCTTATTCTATTAAATCTGTTTATATTTCAACCCTTGGGTTTCCTTGTTTTTTTCCCAATTGCCCTTCCTGGGTGGGGAGAGGTCATCAGGTGATAGAATGATTCTCTAAATGACAATAAATTGCTATGGGTTTCTCAAACCATAGCTCCTGCCCAGCCTTTATTAGGCTCTCCACTAACACACCCTCTGCCCATAGGCCCAGGGACTCTATATAAGCTTAGGGCACAGGTGCACAGATCTATCCTGAGCTGTGTCCTTGGTGTACCTCTGCCTCATCTTGCCTTACTCACTGGTTGTCAAGGCTGGATGCCAGACCTATGCTGTAAGCAGCTTTGTTCCAAGTCCTGGCTCTAACCCCGTCTTCTTATTGCGGCCTTCCAGTACCTAAAGGGGGCCTACAGGAGAGCTGGGGAAGGACTTTTTACTAGGGCATGTAGTGATAGGATGAGGGGGAATGGCTTCAAACTGGATGAGGGCAAGTTTAGATTGAACATTAGGAAGAAGTTTTTCACTTTGAGGGTGGTAAGGCACTGGAACAGGTTGCCCAGAGAGGTTGTTGAGGCCCCATCCCTGGAGGTGTTCAAGGCCAGGCTGGACATGGCCTTGGGCAACCTGGTCTAGTGGGAGGTGTCCCTGCCTATGGCAGGGGGGTTGGAACTCGATGATCTTCAAGGTCCTTTCCAACCTAAACCATTCTATGATTCTGTGATTCTGCTACTCCTGGTCGGGCTCCCTGACCTGACATATCATTTCACCTTGTCTGGGACTGTCACTGCTCTGACCCACTCAGGTACTGTGAGACTGTGCTGGTGAAGGTGCTGCCCTGCCTGTGTTGAGGTCACCCTCAGCTCCCTGCCTGCCCTCCCTTGCAGAGTCGCCCTTATCACGCTGCTCCTGGAGAGGTGGTATGTTGGTGCTGTAAGACATGTCCTGCCTGGTCAACTCCATGGCAATAAAAGGCAGTCAACTTTCTGGTTCTTGTTGGGAGAAATGGCTGAACATTGCTGTGACAGATCCAGAGAAGCAAGGAAGTCATCATGCCTATAACTTTCAGGGAGATGTTGGCACCCAGATAAGCTTGCTTTAGTACACTGCACACATCAATACTGGAATTCTTCCCACAGTTGTGGTTTTGTTCCTGACTTTTCTGAGGCATTGTTGTGGCTTCCTTTGAATCCTTCCTGAGAGCAGGATGTGTTTAACTGTTTCACGCACGTAATAGGTTGCCATTTCTCGTACAGAATAATGCATTTCCTATTATTAATTGCATTTGAATTGCATTTGCCAATGCATATCATCAGCACACGGGTGTATTTCTCCCAGCTCATTTTCCTGCTTATCGTTTTTGTTAGTATTACACGGCAGCTGGGTCTGCAGTCCAGCAGAAATCAAATTGGTCATTGATCTTAGAGCAGAGTTAGTACAATGGTAGCTGAATGGCTAGCAGTCTTCAGAGATGTGCCTAGCATGTGTGAATCTCCCTGGCTCTGTTATCGTGCTACAGATACCATCTTCACTGGAAGTCTGTGTCATGAACCTTACCATCCATTACACAGCTGTGCTTTCCTTCTGCAGAAGATACCCCACAGGGAGGTGAAATGGTGCTGTTTCTCCAACATCTTCCACACCTGTTCATGACCTGTATGTTACCTTTCTTGTCTCTTGAATTGTTTCTGTGGGGTGTGCAGTCTGCAGTGATTTATTAGCCAGCTTTCCTGCTTCATGAAAACTCTTAGCTCTGGCAAATATACTTGTCCAACTGTAGCAGCCATTGTTTTGATGCTGCCTTTAGTTTGGTTCAGCAGCCCTTGCTACTCTTTCCTATGCCTGGGTCTGTGTCTCTGGACAAACTGGAGTTCTCTCAGTTCAGAGGTGGGATGACTTGCAGGGATCTTTAGTGAGTCTCAAGGCCAGTGTTGTTGCTGTTGCCCTAAGTATATGTTTCTTCTGTGTACATTTCTTCTGCATTATATGTTTGTATAAGCACCAACACTTCGTAACTTCCCCAAAAAGCAGCTCTCTGAACTCCCATTTCCCTGGGGTCACTGTACTCACCAAATACACTGCAGGCTTCCCTATAGGATGTGGGTGTGGGGGTGTTTACCCACAACAAGCATATCTCACTCACTACTTAACCTTTTCCTCCAGTGAGGTGTGAAAGGGGTATCTTCAACTTTTGTGTCCATGTGCCCCTTGACCAAGAGTGTTAGCACTAAAGCAGGAACACTGCCTTGCACGCTTGGCCACATGGATTTGAGACTGGAAATAGAGTATCTGCACACCATTTCTGCAAGTAACTTTCTTTCCATGTAGTCTCATTCTTGCTGTGGATCTTGCAGGACTGTAGCCAGTCATCCTCTTCCATATTGCCACATCCTCACTGGGTAAGAACCAGAAAAGGGCTCCATCTACAAAAGAGAAGTAGTGTCCTTAGGGATGAAGATGTCTTTTTACAGTGATATGGCAGCCAGCATTAAAATACACATGCGTACACTTACTTACCAGTTCCCCCAATGTTTCCTTCCCACTCTGACCCAGGCTGTTACATGAGAAAAAATCGCCTTTTGCTGGATCCTCAAAATCACTGCAAATGACGTCCAAAGGAACTGTGAGCTCCAAACCCCAAACAATAGATGGGTAGGTCTCAAAGGCTGGCATCTCTGCTTTGTTTACTAGTTACTTTGTTAGTGCCAAGTGGACGTGTGTGCAAATCCCTCCTGTTGGAGGCAATGTCTTTGGTCCCTGATAGCTAAATTATTCATCTATGGAAGAAGTCGACAGCTCAGGTCTAAAAAAAAAATATTGTTACCCATTCCTTCTTCACTCCCTGGGTCCTCTCTAAGATGAACCGATGGCTTTGGTATATTACTTGACAGAGAGAAATAACATGCTGGCAGCTTCTTGAAGATGTCCTAGTCTACAGAAACTGAAATCTTCAATATCTGTCCCTCAAAGACAGCCCCTGAAGATGAATGCTGCGGCACACTTTTGTAACAGGATCTGAAAATGAACATGCTGATTAACAGATCATAGAGATGGACCCTGAAACCTACTGATTCCTGACTTTTGTCTGACCATAAATGCTGTTCCTCTTGCCCAGCCCTGGGAAGCAGCTTGTGAGAAGCGGCACGATTGACTTCCCCTGCCAACCCATGTGATATGATGCCCTTGCACGAGCAGCACCGCTGAAAGCTAACAGGGAATTCTCTGCATGTGGCACCTCTTCTAGGCCAGAAAGAAAGAAATGTCTGTCGTGGCTGCTGTGAGTCCAGAGTGGCAATCCACACTCGGGGACTGTACCTCTGTCCTGCTTTGACAAGCAACGTTACAGGGTGTAGAATCCAAAGAGCTAGCTGAGTCTCACATATAGGTCAGTGCCTTTGTTTAGACGTTCAACACACTTCTTCCAACTGCCTGGCAAAAGGAATGTGTCTGGAGGTGTAAATGATTTTGACAATTCAAGTGCTGTGTGTTAATACACTAATCAAAATGCTGAGAATTTTCAGGTCAGGGCACATCTGTTCATCTCAGTGATCTTGTTAAGAGGTAAACCCTTATAGCCTGGGAGACACTGAGGAAACATTGTGGGATTTCCCCGTCTAGCAGGATTCTTTCCCAGTTTTAACTAGTGCTGGATCTTCACCACAGAAAGGGTCCTGTCATGGTCTTGAACACGAAACAGAGACCTCAGCAGGTCAGTGTTAAACCAAATGGGACGTAAAAGCCCTCCACACTGTTTCCCAGCATCAGCGCTGACGAATGGCCAAAGCCGACAACCATTCATCAACACAACTAAATGAATGCAAGGAGTTTAGACAATGCTAAAAGAAGGAGCGGAGTCATGGGGCCAATCTGCAGAGCTACTGTCACTCATGTGAGGTTTGGGTCAGTTCCCTGCCTGTGCTACCGATTCATTAGATAAATCTGGGCAATTCTGGGGCTAATGGGAGGTTTCCTGTTGACTGCCAGGAGCTTGGCTTTCAACTGTCATTGCCTCCTCTTCCCTACTTAGGAAACAAGGATAATTCTGCTCACCAAGGGAAGCTCTCTCCGGGTTTGCACCGCCTAAGATGTAACAAAAAGCTAGATCTCCTGTGGCCATTAAACTTCCTAGGGTGTTAGCCCCACCGCCTGGGTGCAATGCCTCTTGCTGATCAAGAAATGTCCCTCAGAATAAGCACTTTCAGTCAGTTGCTACACTTCATTCCTAACAAAGCAGAACAATTTGCATTATTAGTCAGTTGTTTTAGAAGACAATGGGTGAAATCTGGAGCTTGACACTTGGCTTTCCCTCAGTCTGTCTTCTGTGGGAATATTGCCAGCCAAAGAACTGACTGAAGACAGCATAAGACGCATTAGTATTAACACAGTGCATTTCTATGGTGCTATTTGTTCAAAGACTTCAGAGTATATTTATTAACTAAGGCAAAGCCCAGGGAAATCAGTTGAAATCTTTGCATTGACCTTAAGCAGCTTTTGGATCAGTGCCAAAATAAGGAAATATGCAGGTTCTGGAAAATCCTGGCATGTAGGCAAGAAGAATAATCTGTTTCCTTTGGGGAGGGAGAGGGAGAGAATGGAGGCACAGAGGTGAAACGGCTTGTCTGGTGCTGCTTTGATAATCTGAGATTGACGCTAGGTAAATACATATATTTTAGGAAGTATGGACCATGGGGTGAGGATGTTCAGTTGATGTGAAATGGGCTAAACTTCAAAGTGCAAATTCAAATCACTTCAAGAAACTTTTCAATTTAAAGAAATCCCAAAGCCTCATATGGATTTGGTATAGCATGAATTAAGGACAAACTTCTTTTAATTGAATCCAAAAAGCTCCCTTGACTATTCTCTCTTCCATTTCTGCCTTCCCCCTCCTTTGGTGTCTGTGTAGCTGTTAAGTTTTATTTACAGATAATTGGAAATGCAATATAAAGTCATTCAATGAACCCAACTGGAACTCCAAAGAAATCAGCAATTAATGAGTGTATACCTAAATCAGTCTTGCTTGGAGGCAATAATGATGGATAGATGGGGTGGCAGCAGGCACATTCTGGCACATGGGGTGAAAATACCTTAGACTATCCAAAATGCCAGCTTTTCCTGGTTTAGGGAAAAGCCTGATCTCCCAACCTAAAACATAGGAACTGACTTCCTCAGGTGCTGTGGTTTCTGCATAGGACTGACCTGGCTGTAATCACAGCTCTCAATTGACAAGTCTCTATGGACTTTCAATTAGCTGAAAAAATACATCCCCATCTGAATTATGAGTGTGGTTCCTCTTTTTGTATTAGGAATATGACTTGACTACTGGTCAAGATGGGCCAGAACAAGCCAGAGGGGAACATAGGACTACTAAAATCACAGCAGGTTTTGAAGAAAGGGCTGTTCAGTTTTACCTCTAGTGTTGCATTCCCTTCCCCAGGAGCTGTATCATCCATGCTGGCTGATGCCTAGTTCTTCTCTCCTCCCCATGGTCAAATCTGGGGGTCTCACCCCTTGTCTGTTTGCTTGTAAGTCTAGCAGTGCACCCCTGCCAAAAAAAGACTCTCTGTTTCCATTTTTACTTTTTCCCCTTCAGTCTGCATAGACATATGTGTAGTTTTTTCACTTCTTTCTTTATTAACAAATATTAAACTGTAGAGAAGTTTGGGTTGCAGTTCGTATGGCACATATTATAAAGTTGTTATAAGTGGCAGCGTGGACTAATCACTTCCCAACTATTCTCCACTCCTGAGGAGCAAAGACAGTTCTGCCTGTATTCTTAACAAATCTTTCCTTGCTTTTATTGGCAATGCTTCTGTTTTGGCAGCAACCTGTCAAGCTTAGCGCTGGCAACCACAGTTTTTTTCGCATTCTCAGATGAAACGTAGGCAACATGTTTTCTATGAAAACACCCTTCCTACTCTTCATTAGTGCTTCCAGCATCATTGTTCTTGGTACAGAAAGCAAACATTGGTAGCTTTCCCTCTCCCACCACTGCAACTGGAACTGAACAGGGCTAAACTGACACGAAGTTTTTGACTAGGAAAAAATGCCCAGTGAAGAAATAACAAGCAAAGTCCCTCTCCGAAAGCCCAGAATGGCTGAGTCTGTTATACAAGTGGATGTCAACCTTAAGAGTTGTCAGCTGGTTTCGAATGAGTTGGTAGGTCCACACTGTGGTGTGCAGAGGTGCTTGATTCCAGGTACTGGAAATGCTATAGCATGTTAGCATCATGGCACCACGCTCCATTCATGTCCCATGCCTTTCTTTCAGCTCCACAAACTGATCCTTAGAAACACATTACACAGGAAGCAAAGCAAGTCAAGTCCAAGAAGTTGGGTTTCTTTTCCAACTCAGTATAAAAAATGTGGGATTCATCAGAGGCATCAATCAAATCAGATTCTCTTCACTTGAGCAACGAGCTTGTCCCTACAATCCCTGTTTAAAACCCTTCTGGCTTCCTGTGCATCTCACAAATAATTTAAAATCCATATCCTGTAAAGACCTTATTTTATCCCCCTAGATCTCTGTTGTCCTACTGTGTGTGCCCTTATTGGGAGTTGTCTGCTGTTGGCCCCCCTCCTGCTGGAAGGTTGCCAGGCCAGAGCATGCTATGCCATTTCCCCAAGACTTTTACACCAGTTTCTGAATTCTTGCCCCACTCTACCCCTTGGGAGATCCGGTAACCTAGGGTGGGATTCAGCTCCCAATACACACACATGAGGATCTTAAAAATAAACTGTGAGGCAGTGAGGAAGTTAATCTCTGCTGAGAAGCTGGGAGTCATTTCTCTTGCCCACCCTGGGGTTAGGATGGATATCCCAGCCCCAGCGAAGAGTAACGCAGCTGTTCACACTTGTGCTTCCTTTATCCCTCCTGATGGAGCCTCTGTCCCCTCGACACAACTCACTTCAGTGACTGCAATCATTAAAGGCGTTGGAAATAGGGTCTGAGACTTATGCAAACTCCTGCCTCAGGTGTCATGACCAACGAACCGATCAAAAATGCCAGCTCCTCTTAGAATGCCATCCCTGAATTCATACCCGATGGCAGATCTGTCACATAGTAGCCAAACATGTTAATACAGCTGAAGCCTTTAGGTGCACTTGTACCCTCAAAACTCAGTGGAGTTGCTGTCATTCTCCAACTGTTCAGTGGCCTAGATGAAATTAGTTAGAAGTCTAAATGCAGCTGCTAATAAAGATACTGCCCTTCTGCCTCAGAAAAAGCACCAGCTCCCTTTGCTACCAGATGTCCTCTTTGGCAGTTCGAGTCAATGAGGAGCTAAGTGATGAAGAATGAACTGGGTCTCCAAGAGGAGGCCTCAGGCCCCGAGTGGTGGTGGTAGAAGCAGCAGAAGGGAAGTTCTCTGTTGCTGCTGCCTACTGGGGTTTGGAGTTGATGTCACTTCCTACTAATGCTGCTTGTCACCAGAATCCAATAGAGTTGCTTGTGTGAACGTCTCCTGCTCAGGAAACTTCTTCCCTTGGCTTCACACAGATCACCTGGAGACAGGTCTGGGAGTGGATGGGCAGAGTGATGTCAGGAAGTACCGCAGGGTCTGGGGCCAGCTGACAAGTACAGCTTGTAGATGTCCAAATTTTTGGGGGGAGGAACGTGTATCCTACCTTCTCTGCCTGCTTGCTACTATCTGGTAGAATTAGACTCAGAAACCAAACTCAGTTGGATGGACTATTCTCACAATCCAGAGCACGCAGAAGGAGGAAATGGAGCAGTAGCACTGCCTGCAACCTTCACTGAGAAGTCTGGTAGATACGAAGGCTATGTGTAGCTTGAATTCAGCACCACCACCACCACTCCTGGCACCAAAAGTGCTCTCAAGCTTTCATTTCATATATAGCAACAGTCAGATTGCTCCAAATGACCAGATCCAGACTGAGCAAAGTGGTTTGGAAGCTGGTCACAGAAAATCATACATCTGAGAACCTTTTACTCACTTTTTCCTTGTGTTTCCAGCTTTCCTCAGGGAGTCCTCCTTTTGTCCACTGTCCTAGAAGAATAGCAGGAGACCTTACAGCACTCATCAAAGTTTATAAAACTGCAAGAGGCACAGAGGATGTGAAGTCTTCCATTTCATCAAAGAACATGGCATGGGCAGGTGGTGGGTCCCGGGATAACAAAAGGAGGTCCTCTTTCACAGAACATGCAGTTACACAGTGGAAATTCTTGCCACAGGACACAGTGAACAAAAAAAGTTAGCAGGACATCCAAAGGGGATTGGGCAATGGAAGAGAACCTGTCCAGACCTACTAAGCATAAAGGCATCAGCTGTGACTTCAGTCACACATTGTAAGAAGGCTGGGAAATGGGCCTGGGAAGTCCTGGAGTATGCCTTTGCTATTCCCTGTACTCTTTCTTTGATACTTGCACCTGGTCAGTAGGGGAGACAGTACTGATCTCTGGTCAGACCCAGTATGGCTACTTTTTACTTTTTTATGAAGTATGTACTAATGATACTGGCAAGGGTGAACGGGACTAGGTAGGTCTTAGAAGGAGCTCATTTCAAAGTCAGATAGCCCACCCTGGCTAACGTGGGTAGAGTATGCTTTCTCTTGTGACCAAAGACATTCACGGGAACAGAAGTGTAGGCATTCATGGCCTTTGACTCTGGATTGAGGGGGACATCCAAACCCACTCCCATGGAGCTGTGCAAGAAGTTTTAGTGAAATCTACGCAGAACAGCAACACTAAGTTTTGGAGAGATCACATTTTCAACAGGCCTACAGAGATCAGAATCTGGCCTGTAATGAGTGCAGCAGAGATCAGAGGGAGTTGCCAAGTTTGGTCGAGGAATCACCCACAGGTTTACAGGCTAAATATATTAGTGGAATTAAGATCTCCCTTTCCTTATCCTACAAATCCAGAAAGATCAGAAATTTGGTCACCTCTTGCTGAATGTATTTTAAATTCCTCTAGAATGCACTGGACCAGAAGAGCACATATTTTTAATGTGGAAACATCCTTCTCCTTTTGGAGGACAAGGCTGACTCTCTCAGATTTCAGCATCATCCAGATTTTCTAAAAAGTCTTTGAATTTGCTGCACAAGACTTAGATTCCACCATTTCAGTTTTCTGAAAGATTTCTCCCATTCAGCCTAAGCTAACTCAAAGAAGACAAATTTGCTTCTGTGCCCAGAGGCTTAAATAGGTATAAAAACGCTGCACGCATTTACCTCCAGGAATTCAACTACATGATTTGGACTTGGAATGGCCACATTCTCTCTGACCCTTTCCTAGGTTTTGCCATCATAAACAAATTTTGCAGCTATCCTGTACCTGTTATGGCAATTTAATACTCCCCAGCAGTCTGGAAAATGTGACCGTCATGGCCAAGTGACCAATATGCTGGTAAGCTCGGTACCGAGCATTGCCATGTCAAGTAAGTCAATCTTCTATAGAGCAGCTGCTTCTCTTACCTCTGGTAGAAAAATGTTCTTTGGCTCTTGTTTTATATGATAGCTCCATGCTTGTATAGCATGGTACAGTGATGGGCACGGTGATTGATAGTAATAGCAATTAAGAACTACATCTTTACAAGTCTGAATGGCAAATTTGCGTATCGTTTGCCAAGAAACATCTGATGAGACCGCCTTCATATTCTGACAAAGATTAATCCAGGCTGCAGCATTCAAGCCCAGATTTCAGACGTGCCGGCACGGTCATATTTAAACAGTGTATTTAGGCAGCAAGATGTGAAAGTTGTTGTAACGCCCTGTGCGACTCCTGCGTCCGGAGGCACACCAGGAGGACTCACGCTTGAACACCGCCGCGTGTAAGCAGTTTGCAACCGGCCGCGGCACTAATTTGCAGCGATTAAACAAAAACGGGCGGCGAATCGCAGCTCCCCCTTGCTCCCCACCGCGTTCCCCCCCAACCCCGAGTCGGGGGCTGGAGGCGAGCAGAGCTGGGGGCAGAGAAGGTGCCGGCTGAGGGACACCACCTGCCCCGGCGCCAGGGGCGGATTTACACCCGCAACCGTCCTCCCGACCGCCACAAGCCCGCCAAGCGGGCAGCCCCGGCTCTGATGCCGGCGGGGAGCGCCGCGCACCGGCCCCGCCGCCCCCGCTGCGGGGGGAAACCGCCACCGGCACCGCCACCGGCGCCGCCACCGCAGGCGCGGACAGCGCTCGGCCGCCCCCTGCTGTCCCCGTCCGGCGGCGCAGGCACTCTTTGTTCCCGGGGCGGAGGCAGCCACGCACGGCTCTTTTTCTTTCTTTACGCTCTTTTCCCGTCCGGGAAAGCCACGTCGGCGTCTTCCTCGGTTCCTCAGCGCCGCCCTTTGTGCTGGCGGAAGGTCTCCGTCTCTCTCCCCCGGGCAGCGGCGGGGCGGCGGGGGAGGCTGAGCTGCCGCCTCAGCCGGGCCGGCTTGGCTTTGCGCCCGCACGGTTCTTCTTCCAGAGGTGCGAATTGCTGAGGATGCTGAGCAGGAGCGTGAGCATGAGCAGCTGTGCCATGTACAAAAAAAAAAAAAAAAAAAAAAANATTTGTAGCGATTAAACAAAAACGGGCGGCGAATCGCAGCTCCCCCTTGCTCCCCACCGCGTTCCCCCCCCACCCCGAGTCGGGGGCTGGAGGCGAGCAGAGCTGGGGGCAGAGAAGGTGCCGGCTGAGGGACACCACCTGCCCCGGCGCCAGGGGCGGATTTACACCCGCAACCGTCCTCCCGACCGCCACAAGCCCGCCAAGCGGGCAGCCCCGGCCCTGATGCCGGCGGGGAGCGCAGCGCACCGGCCCCGCCGCCCCCGCTGGAGGGGGAGACCGCCACCGGCACCGCCACCCCACCGG
>VUYV01000106.1:1635461-1662650 GCA_008711295.1 Anarhynchus alexandrinus
AAAAAAAAAAAAAAAAAAAAAAGACACTAATCCTGCCCAGCTGAGTGGCAAAGCCCTGTTCTGGGACCTGTCTTAGGAATTACTTCAATAGTTATGCTCAACTTTGGTGTCTGGGGGATTTAAGCTTGTGTTAAAGCTGGTTGTAACTGCACAGTAAAAAAGAGGTGATACTGAAGCGTTTGGAATCCAAAAGTTCCTGCCTGGACTCACCAAACAGCTACTAATGTTCAGAGTACGAGCAGTGGGACAGCCGGCCTTGGTACAGTTCTGGCCTTCTCCAAAATCCAGATGTAGCCATGTTGTTTCCTTGCACATGCAGCTGAACGTTTTGACCCCGGATGGGTGTCCATCCTCTTGCTGTGGTTTGCAGGTTGTCCTGAACCAAATGTATGGGGAGGTCCCAGCTGAGACCTCTAGGCTTCCTGAGGTCCTTAGGCAGTCAGGCATCTTTCCTGCTGTCAGGGCACTGTAATATCGGCTATCACGCCGTCTGGACTTTCACGTCCAGGATACATAACCTCCCCTGCCATCGCCTCTTCTGGAGGAACCCCATATAGTCCAAATCCACTGCATTTGAAAGCCTTCTTGAGGACCTCTTTCTACCTGCCTGCCTCTGGAAATCTGCCAGCACATATTGGCTGTAACGGGCAGTTTCAGTGCCAGCGTATTTATCTCATTTGTATTGTACCATTCACCTCAGTGGCAAAACCCACTGTCTCCATGTTTTCTGCATCCAGCTAACCTGTGTGTCCATTGGGATTCACACTACTGCCTCCCTGTTTCACTGTCCCTCATCTCTCTCATTGACTCGTGTCTTGCACCAGACTGTAAATTTCTGAGGCAACAACCAACTTGGGGAAAATAAAAACTGGTACTGTGGGTGGCTGAGAGGTCCTTCTGACTGTAGGTGTCCAGGAGCTGCAGGGCACAGCCAGCTGTTTCTCTGGGGTGCTGCGCTGGGTCTGGTGTCTTTCTTTAACCCACATATCAGCTGCAATGTCTGAATACAAAGATGACTTGAAACCTCTTGTTTCCTTGGGTAAGAGGAAGCACCTGAAATTCTCCTTTTCCACTGCCTCGCTGCACAAGCTTCAAAAGTATTCTTTGCTGCAAACCCCTGATCGTGTGCTTTGTCCCTTCCTGGTATTACTTAGTGAGGGGCTTCCCTTGCAGACATCCTTTGTAGATGCTCCTACAGGGTCCCAAGATTACTTTGAGAACTACAGTTCTTTGGAGAAACAAAGTCCACAAGACCTTTGTGTCTTGGGAACTCCCCCAAGGTACAAACCTGTTTGCTAGAGAAATGTCCTACTACTACCTATAGAAAACCTCTCTCTGGCATCCTAATTATTGACATAATGAGTATCCCCTACCCCGCTATGTGTCTAGAGCTAAAAGTGTAGAATCCCATCACCCATGGGTGCTTTCTCTTTTTCTGCAGAAGCCTAAGGTATGTCTACACAGTTCAGTAGATCATACTTTGGATAGCCCTGAGCTACTGCCAGCCAGGGCCTGGCAGTCCACAAAGCACAGTCGGTGCCAACCCATCAGCTCAGACAAGCAGGGCCTCATGAGACTTTCTCCATGTCGCTGCCACAGTGCTCTCAGGTCTCCAAAGTTCTGCTAATTTTGACTGTGAGCTTCTACCTGACATTCAGCAGGACCTGACTGATGTCTGGCTGTCTTTACACCTTCATTCCTGAGGGGTTTTCCAAAGTTATCTCACTTCTTTTGCAAGGACAGGACCAAAAGCCTTATTTTGCAGCTCGGAGTTGCTGTTGAAGGACAAGTTACTCCTGTGACAACCTGCAGCAGCAGTGATTAAGAAATTTAATGGGGGCCAAACATATTGAACAGAACACCAGTACTGCACTACATGGCCCACGCCGGGTAGGAATACCTGCTGAAATCCATGCGGTTGTCCTTGCTAAGGGCTTTTTGCATTTTGAAGGCACTGTGAGGAAGCTACCACCTGCCAAGTGCCCTCTCTGCCGCCAAACCCAGGGTGCTGTCGCTTCTGCCAGACAAACCACCTGTAAGTTCTTCTGTGTACTTCTGTGGGATCCCTGGCAGTCTCCAGAGCAAAAGACATGGTCCAAACAAGTCTTCTATACACTGGTGATAAGGCAGAGAATGACGAGTATAAATGTCAAGATTATGAGCACTACTCCAGCCAAATGATGACTGCTTGGAAATAAAAAAGTCTACGAAGAACACGTGGGTTCTCTCAAAGGCAGTGCGGCACAACTGTTCAAGAGAACCATTTTGAGATAGAAGCACTCACCTTTATGTTCAACATTGTTATCTCTGTCTCAGTCACTGCTGGGAGACCCCAATGGCCAATCCTGCCTCTTAGGACTACATTGCTTTTCTCTTTTTTTTTTATAAATATCTTAAGTTTTTAGTAATTTTAAGCACAAAAGTGTGGTTCATAAACTCCTCTGTTCAGCCTGGAACCCCTGAAGGCATTTGTGGTGAAAGCAGAGCTCCCACCACAGGGTGGACACTGCAGTTAATGTCTAAGTGATGGCACACTGAGCAGGATCAGGGCAGTAGTTACAGATGTTGTTGGCTGAGAAGGGTGTTGGATGCAGATGTGCACCCTGGGACATGATCGGGGAGACATCTTGAGAGCAACTATTTACTGTCCGAGATATGTGTTGTGTGAGGAAGCTCAGATCTCTCTGGAACCTGAACTGGAGCTGGTTTGCAACAGACAACTGTCCGTCTAGCAAGGGACAAGGAATCGGCTTGTAACATCACTCACAGCACAGCCAGAAATTCAGCATCCCCAAGCCTCATCTAAAATTGAAAAGCGCCTCCAAAGGAATTGTTTGTTGCTTTGTTTGCAAAAAGCACAAACGGCACATCAGAGAAGCAAAAATGCCTTGGTGGATTGTTTGGCTGAACACTTAGTCGGGGTGTATTGTAATGAGCCATATGCCAGCTTTGCATAGCATTATGGGTTAAGCCAGCTGCAACGTGCAGCTGATTAGTCTGGTCGGAAAAATCTTCATTTTCCATAACAGGAGGCCAGCAAAGGCAAGCATTCCGGCAGGTACCATCCAACCCTCTGACCGCTCCTGTCGTCTTGCTGAGGACCAGATGAAGCTAAGAGAGCAAAGAGAACCTCTACTTTACTTTTGTCCTAAAGGAGGGACCCTCCTTTAGCCCTAGGCTTGTTTAATAGTAACTGTCTTTATGAACCATAACCTTTTTATATTCTTATGGAAGAGGTTTCCATCACCTCTTCCCACAGCTGCCATTCTCGTTGCCTCAGTCAGAGCTCAGCCACTCACCATTCAGCGTTCAGCTCGGCTGACGCAGTGGAAACCTCCTGTGAGTTAAGGGGATAGAAGTCAGGCGGGGATGGGAACCTGATGAAGTGCAAGATCACAAAAGCAGCTGTGCAGCAAGAGAGCAAATGTCCTTTTTGCCCCAAATTCCATCTCCTGCTGTAGCCAAAAGCCAATTCCTAGGCAGGGGTATAAGAAAAAGAGAGGGTAAGTATTTCCTCCAGATACCAGCTTTGAACAATTTGTCTTTCGCGGACTTTCTGGAGTCAGAGGTGTTTCCTCTTTGCCTTAGATAAACCTCAGTGGACTTTCCTTCTGTCTACTTTTTGAGCCTTCACTTGAATCCACGTGGTCTTCTGGCATCCACAGCAGCCTGGGCTAGGGAGTTTCATAGCTTGCTCACAATGTCCACTGATGGATGAGCTGAAACTTCCTCCATCAGGAACAGATCTTCTTTGGATCTAAGTGCTGAATCAACGATTTGTGTGACCACCCTTTGAATGGGTGAGAAATCCCAACCTAGAAGGTGGGAACTTCAATAGTTCTTTTAAGGTCTTTTTTCAAACTATTATTGGTTGTGTTTTCAAGGCAAAATGAACAGCCATGTCAGAATCTACTACAAATGAATACAACAAATCCAGAAACACAATGCCAACGAACCAGAAGGAGTTTTTAGCTCTAAGATATCTGATTTAAGGTTTTGGGTTTTTTTAGAGAGGAACTTAGCTTAGGGTTATCCCTTTGCATTTACATATATCTAGTGCTTTGAATGCTCTGGGTCATCATTACACACAGACAGAAAGGGGCTGAAGATACATGGAATTATTATTTCAGAACAGCTGAAAAAGAAATCGTGCAGCTGTCTCAGTTTTGGGATGCCCACGTGACTTTGACATGTAAGCCTCCAAAGAGCAACAAACCCATGAAGTGGTAGTAACGGGCAGGGGGTCAGGAGCGATGTGGGAAAACCTAGGAGATACCATATTTATGTCTGAGTAAGAAGCCTGAATCACTCTCATTAAAAGAAAAATTCCCTGCAGACAGGACTGTTAAGACTATCCTTATTTGACATGGTTATTAATGAGAAGGAGGAGGGAGCAAATTGCACATTAATGAACTTCACAGACAATAATACTCTGGGAAGATCTGAGGGCTCCAGTGAAGAGAGATCATTGGCCAAGTGGAGTGCAGCACTATCATGTCAACAAAATGCTGAAGCCTCTGAACGTTGCATCCAATCCTTTCCAAAATCACCGGCCTCACGGGGCAGACAGCTTTCATTGTCAGTGAAAATCAGGAAGACGAAAAAGCCTGTTTTCTTCTAAATTCACTGCATGGTCATTGCAGAATGTGACATGAGTTGACCTGCATGTTGGGGTTTAGGGTAATGGTTAATGGGCATTTTACTTCACCCAGCCAGTTATTCCTCTCCTCCCTCTATGCTCCACCTGGGTTCCTTGCTTCATACCTCTGGTCAGTGTCCCATAGGTACACTCCTGCCGAGTCCCATCCTTCAGACTGACCCTGAAACAACACCCTTTCTGCCAACACTCAGGTTTCACTACCAAAAATGAAGAGCCAAATCCCTACTAAAATCAGGCATTTCTGGTGGTGTAACCAAAATCTGTAAGGTTTAGAATTAAGTGGGAATATAAGAGGCTCGGTCATAGCTGGGACATGCAACCTACAGAACCATAAAACAGTTGAGGTTGGAAGTCACCTCTGGAGATCATCTAGTCCACTCCCTCTGCTCAAGCAGGGTCAGCTGGAGCAGGTTGTTCAGGACCATGTCCAGTTGGGTGTTGAATATCTTGACACATGAACACTCCATAACCTGTCTAGGCAACCTGCTCCTGTGTTTGACTACTCTCACAGTAAAAAAAAAAACCAAAAAAACCCCAAACAAACAAAAAAAAACAAACCAAAAAAAAAACCCCTTCAGAGTTGAGGTGGTGCTGAGAGTTTGCAGCAAACGCAACAGCTCTCCCTCGTGCTGGGCAAGCTGGAATAAAGCTGTGGTTGCAATAGAATGTGGCTGAACTGACTGGGAGGGTGGGAAGGGTGCGGGGGAGAGGAACATAGAGTGTCCTGAGCACCAGGACACCTCCTCTGCATCTTAGCCAAGTAATGAAATGAGACAAGTGCGGTTGGATGAACACCAGAAAGGTCCTGACATTTCAGAAATCCTTTGCTGTTTTGCCTTTAATCAATCTGTACTAAGCCTCAAATATGAAAAGAAGTGCTTAGGGCAAAGGTGAATTTCGTATTAAGAGTAAATTGCTTTGATGCTTGTCAATTTGCCAAGATTTTTACAGCAAGGAAACGGTATTATTTCCCAGGCTCCTGGCATGGTCCTAAAGGTCACATCTCACGACACAACTCTCTTCCTTTCTCTCCAGCTGTTGTTCATACAATAAAAGCCACAAGCATAAAGATGCTGCTGCCTTTTGGTATCACCAGGTAAAAAGTCTCAACAATCTATATGGTTTCACATTCTTAAAGCTTTATTGTAAAGGTGAAATGAAAATGGACCATGAAAGGCTCACTGTCACTTTGCATGATTATTATTATTTCTCACATTTATCTCCCTTCCTTTCCTACTAAGTAGAGTTCACGTTCCTTCACAAACCAGCCCCATTACTTCAAAGTGAGAACTTCTACCACACATTCACAATGAAGGGTCTCCAAATAAATGGCAAATACTTTTCACAAAACACATTACAGCTACAGTTTTATGAAGACAGCTGTAAAAGACAGAGGCATGTCCTCACTAGGCATTAAATCAAGAACAGCAAGATTTGTGTAGGTTCAGAGCTGAACTATAGTGGCACCTACGTAATAGTGTCACTCCAGATTTGTTTTTTTTTCAACTACCAGCAGGTATGCTATGAAGTATAATTACAGAATATTCCACAGTTGTGGTATGTCAGCATTTAGGGGCCTTGCATGAATTCAGAGAGCTTAAGCAGCGTGCACTATGTGGGTACAGCTTCCCAGACATGGGGCTAACACTGTTTGATGAGGGTGCAAACCCACTGAGCGCAGACTATAACTTAGCTGTGCTCTTATGATGAAACTGGATCAGAGCAAAGCTGCTGCATGTAGAATGCCATAAAACCCAGAACCACCTTGGTAGTATGGACCCAGAGCAGCATTTTTGCCAAGCCCCTGGAGCCAGTGCACTGCCTTGGTCTAACCAAGGGTCCAAGGGTAATGCCTGTCTCTTTCCCCCTCTCCTTCCAAACAACTATGACCAGAGCTGCTCCACCTCATGAGGAACACCCACCCCCCCACACCTAGCACCCATCTCCCCAGTCCTGCACCCGCTCGCTGTAAGCAACCCAGCTGCCCAAGGCACCTCCGCACTGTCTCCCTGACACCTCTCACTCACCCCCTCAGTCCTCTCACACACCCCCTCCCACCTCACCTCACGCACCCCTCACACACCCCCTCAGACCCCTCACAGGCCCTCTCGCAGATCTCCCACACCCACTCAGACCCCTCACAGACCCCCTCGCAGACCTCCCATGCCCCTTCAGATCCCCTCGCAGACCTCCCACACCCACTCAGACCCCTCACAGACCCTCTCAGATCCCTCACAGACCCTCTCGCAGACCTCCCACACCCACTCAGATCCCTCACAGACCCCCTCAGACACCTCACAGACCCCGCACCCCCTCGCTGACCCCTCACAGTCCTCTCTCACAGACCCCCGGCAGAGCTATCACGCAGCCCGTCACACATCTCTCACAATCCACCTTCCCCGACCCGCCCATTGCAAATCAGGAACGTGCGCGTGCGCCAACGCTCGCAACGACAAACGCGGCGGCCGTTGCGTTTCCGCTTCCCTGGCGGGCGCCGGGGAAGGAGGCGGGCCGCTTCCCAGCTGCTCTCCCCGGCGCCTGCGCATGAGCGCCGCCTGCCGCCTCCCGCCCTTTCCTCCTCCTCCGCGAGGGCCCGGCCGTTGCTGCCCGCCCCGCCCCGGGCCCGGGGATGCGCTGGTCGGCGGCGGCTCGTAGGAGCTGCGCGGCGGGCGGGGAGCGGGATGGAGGTGGAGGAGGCGTTCCCGCTGGTGGGGCAGATGGGGCCCTACCAGGTGTACCTGTGCGTCCTGCTGGCCGTGCTCCTCCAGGTGAGAGGCCGCCACTCCCTCCCGCCCCGGTCCCCAGGGTGGGGTGCACGCTCGTGGGAGCCCCCCGTGGGGGGGAGGCAGTTGCCCGGAGTGGGGATGCCCCCCCAAACCCGCACAGTGTGGGTGCTGTGGGCAGGTTGCCCTCTCAGGTGGTTGGGTGGATGTGGCTGTGGCGGGCGCTGCCTGGGGTGAAGGTGGGTGTCGGAGGCCTTCTGGTGAAGGGCTGCTGGTGGCAGGAACGGGTCTTCTGCTCTGGATTTAGCCTGCAGTAGTTTGCTGCGGTCCTGGGGCGGAGGTGACCTCTGTCCAAAGGCAGGGTGAACTTCTGCAAGGGTGAATTTGGGGCAGATGGCTGATGCGATCTGTGCCGCGCTGCCGGAGGAGTTATGCCTTGTGTCCCTCTGTGGGCAAATTGGGAGTATGCAGTTTGTCAGGTGAAGGGCTGGTTGAAGTGAAGTTAAACTGAGATTTCTATGAGCAAGACTGGAAGACAGTGACTTCTGTCAGAGACTGTGATGGGAATCCAACCCAACCTAGAGTAAATGGCCTAGGCTAGTGATTTCTAGGTTACGTGTGGCTTGTTTGTGGTGGAAATGTCTGAAAAGCTACAGGTGGTCACTGATACCTCCGTGTGCAGAGGCTCTCATCTAATCAGCTGAGGATTGGTTTGCCTTGACTTAACTCTTAGCATGTAGGAGCAGTGTCTCTGCATTAGGTATTTGGATGAGGCTCTATGTTTTGGGTAGTCAGGTTTGTATTCCATGAGGTACAAAACTGGAACTCTCTTGAAAGTTTCATGATAAAAATGGAGTCCAAAGTAACAGTGGAGTGCTGTAACATCATTCAGAGACTGCATAACCAAGTGATGTGCTCTGCAACCAGGTTTGTCATCTTTACTTCCAACTTTGCTTTGTCTTTGTGCCTATTCCTATGGGGTTGGGGAGGGGAGATGAGGATAATATGTGCACCTTCACAGTCAGGGCTAGGCATAAAGTACAGTTTGAATATGACAAGTTTGGCTTACTCCATGTTAACTCTTCAAAAACTTAATTTTAGTGAATTCAGGTAGGCTGTCAAATGCTACCACTGTGGAAACTTACCAGCTTCAGGAAGGAAGAGAGGAACTTAAGTATCCCCCTGCCTCTGCTGACCAGTATTTTGTAGTAATTCAGAACTTCCAGTCATGAGCCATGAAACTGAAGATGTCTTCTCCTGGTGGCTAGGGGGCTGACAGAAGGATTAAGAAGCTTTATAAAGATGACTAGAGAAAATTCAGATGCCCAGTGCTGTCAGTTGGGAACTCTGTACTTGGTTGCATAGCTATGATGATGTACGGCAAAAGCTTTGTAGGTTTCTGTTTCCTTGTACTGTTTCTCTCTCTTTTTTTTTTTTAAACTGATTTAGCTGATTAATCCTATAAAATTAGGCATTATGTAGAGCTTGTTCTCCTGGCTGACTGGCTGGAAAATTTGTATGCTCACTGAAGATTAGGGGTTAAGGAAGCAATAGTTATTTTTTCTTCCAGTGCTGGTCAAGTTCTGGAACGAACTGCAACCATGACAAGTGCTCTGTATTCTCAAAGTTATAAGTAGTATGGGTCAGCTGTTCTGTAATGTGTTTGTTTGTTTTGTTTTTAATGGATTAACTTGCATTTCTCATGGGAGAAGTAAACGGAAATATCTTTACAAATCCTGGACCTAGTTCAGAATTACTGAAGAAAAAAAAGGCAGTAGGTTTGCAGGTCTGTTTTTTCTTCTCCTGTGTTCTTTAATTCTTGAACTTTACCAGTGGGGATCATCCGCTGACTGATATGTTGTCTTTGCTTCAGATCATACAGGTGCAAGAGATTGTAAGGGATTTAGATGCAAAACTTCTTGTCTTTCAGTCCATGAATAGGTTTGGACTTATACAACTGGTTCCTGTTTGGGTGGTTGATTGCTTTCTGTGTTCCTTTATTGGTGCCAAGTTACATAATGTGTCACTCCGATGTGCAAGAGCAAGATTGAAAGCAGGTGCCACAACTGCTGTTAGTCTTTTAGTTAGGTTTATTGTTTATTGTAATTGCTGTTAGTTAGGTTTATTGTGAATCTTTGGAGGATGGACCCAAAGGTAAGTAATGTATCTGGTGTGTGTGATGTAGATTTAGGTCATCGTGGGCTCCTTTAGGGGATAAGATGCAGCATCTGGCTGCAGAATGAGAACTCCAGCCAGTCTGTGTCACTGGCTCTGCCATGGACTGATTTTTCAGTTTTATTGCTTGTTTCCCTGTCCCTTCCTACGTGCTCCCTCAGTTGGCTTGTATTTTCACATTGGCCTATTGGTATAAAGTATTTCTACATTCTTAAAGATAAGAACACCACAGGGGTGAAAACTGTCTTTGTCTTTGCTGTGTCAAGTCCCTTCATCTCTTATGCTAATATACGGAGCTTAAACTCTCAGCTTTCCCTGCCCCATAAGATTCCCAGCAGATGTTCTTGCTTTCCTTGTAGACTTTTGTGCTTTTTCATCTCTGCATGTTTCTGATCTCTTGAATTTCATACTTGATAGCTATTTTCCCTCATCTTAGTGTTTTTCTTCTCATATAAATTTCTACAGTTAACTACTTCTACCATGTAGTCTTACAGATATACCAGCCTATTTGGTCTCTGAATTCTAATTAGAAACATAGTTTAGCTCACAGAACTTCTTTGAGGCAGGTTGTACCAGACACTTATGTCTGTATGGGTGAGACTTTCCACATGATAGTCAATTTTCACGTGGGCTTAAGTGAACTGGTACTCAACCTGTGGGATGAGCTTACAGACAACCTGGCAAAACCCCTCCAGATTACTTCTGGTTGCAAAAAAGTTTTTGTATGTCATCGCTGTAAATCTAGATTAAGTGTTAAGTCTTGTGGCCTGCTTCTTTTATCTTCATCACTTCTTCACTGATTTGTATTATTCGTCTGCCACCTGCTGCTGTTATTCATTAACTTCTTGAGCTGTTATTGTGTTAAGGTATGGCTGGCTTATTCGCTGCCAGCTTAATAGGACTTTGGAAGACTTTTAGGAATGTTCTGTAGCAGTGGTTGCTGACTTTGTAATTGGAGTGATGACAGCTAATGTAGAGAAACATTTTTTTCCAAAATCTGAGGAGTTATCCAAAGACCAAACTTATCCGAAAAATGTGGGGATAAACTAATGATAGGAATTTGAGGGTGGATTAGTCTTGTATTTCCAGTGTATCTTTAAGAGAGTGAGGGAGGAATAAAGGGAACTGTTAACTTTTGAAATACTTAAGACTTGACTTTGAACTAAAAGTAATTGCTTGACACCTACTGATTACTAGAAGGGTACTCACTACCTTCTGAAGAAATTATACTGAAACATTATTAAAGAATTGTGTCTTTGGGTGTTTGTTTAGTATGTGTAGCAACATTGGAAAAAATCTCACATCTTGATCAGATGCTTGAGACTGTACAAGCATATTAAAAAAAAAAAAGTTTCTTGGTGTCTTGTGACTCAATATATGTAGTTGAAAGAGGTTTGCCTTTGTCAGTGAATCTGAGCTACAGGATTGCCCAAGTCCAAACTGAACCTGCAGAAATCTGAGAATGGAAGTGTGTTCCTACTATATCTCTATTAAAAGGCTTTTTAAAACATGTTAGAGTTCAAATGAGAGGTCTTGTCTGTGCAGCTGAAAATGGCTTTACCTGAAGTTGGGTAATGTGCATTGCACAGCAGTACAAATAATTACCAAGGGTGGTGTTTCCCTCCATCTTAGGGACTTACTACTAACTGAAGAGAAAATAGGAAAACGGTTAAGATAGTAACATCACATTCCTTGAATAATAGTTTGGTTTATGGCAAAGGCATTCTTGATGCAGTGCAATCGTAATGAGTGGTGCTGCTAACATCTCTTTGCTGTTGGCAGCAAGATCATATATGATTTTTATCATTAGACTATCCCAGTGCAGAAAGCGCCTCTTTAATCAGCCCATCTGCACAAATATTTTGAGGGAAAGCAGATTCTGGGACATGTGGCTTAAGTAAGGCAGACTCATACCAAATCTTTAGAAATAATTCAAAAGGAGTAGTGTCTGTCTTTAGATAGGATACAGATGTGATCCCGTACATGGCCTTGTTTAACTCAGTTTCTTGACGTGTCATTCAGCCTTTCTAATGGCATGAGACATCACTGTAGTTGTAATTACAGTAATAAAATACTTTGTCAGTGAATCTTCTTTTAATACTTAGGTTTGCTTGAGTCTATTAAGCTGTTGTTTGAACTTGCCAGAATTGATCATAAATTGGACAGCTCGATGAGGTGTACTATTAGGACTTTACCTGAATAGAAAGTGCAAAACAAATCTGAAATGTAATGAACAATTTAAACTGAAGGAAACAGATGGGTATTACACAAACTGCATTGCAATTGCTAACATAGGGTACTGAAAATGTTCCAGAGGCTTCATGACAGATATGCTGTTTATCCAAAGTTACTTGCACAGTAATTTAGACATAGTTCAACTACAAGTATCTGTAAGGTATGTAAGCAAGGTGGCAGATATAAAAAGGACTTACAGAATTGCTGTGTGACTTTTCTTCACTTTGATTACCTTGCTCTTTGGCTTTTTTCTTCATGTCTATGGGAGAAGTAAGAGTTTTTAGTCCCTCTGATTCTCAAGAAAGCAGTTGCAGAATGTGTGTCAAACGTGCAGCCACTTACGCGGAGGGGTGTTTTCAAATGTGGCATGAATACAAACATAAAAAGTAAGGGCCCAAATTTTTATTTCTTGAGGTAAGCTTCTTATTCCCACATCTTTTCATGCGTTGTATCTTACTCAGAACATGCTTATGCTAAAGAATGGTGTTGCTTTCCTTGAAGAAGTGATGAAGGCTTTTTAGAGTAGATGCATCACTGAGTATAATTCCTTGTTCTGATAGAACTTATTCCTGCACAGGAAGAAAAACAAACTACGATGTGCTGCTACTTACTTACCTAAGAATATTTCTACCTGAATGTTTGGGGAACTTCTAAGTGAAGGCCAATCCTATCGCTTGTTCCATTTGGGTGGGGGAAATCTTTTAAGGAAAAAGAGGTATTTCTTTGGTCGTGTGTTACACTTCATTTCATGTGTAATGATTTAGGTGCTAACCAAGACTCCTTGGTCCTTTAGTGGCCTTCTGTAAATAAAACATAGCTGCCAGAAGAATCAGAAATATAGTCAAGACTTAGTGTGGTCTGTCTTTCTGTAATTGCTTCTTTCAGATCCTTAACTGTTTCTTAAAAGAAACAGTTGCTTATCTTTTCTGATATTATGGTTACAACCCTAAAAATGTAAATGTAGCTGATGCAGACATTACACTATATTCTGCAGAAAACCTGAAATAACTATGCTGAGTTGTGACATGCTTTGTTAGCAGTGGGGTCCTTAATGTTTAAGTATAACACAGAAGTCTAAATTCTAATAACTACCTCCTTGCAGATTAATTATAAATAGCTAACTTGCTATTGTTTTTTCCAAAAATAATCCTGAGTGGAGGGAAGTCATGATTACCTTATCAGCTGCCTACATTTCCATCTTCCTTCAAAGTTTTGTGTCTTAATCCAAACCAGTCCATCATTCATACAGCTCAGTTTTAAATTTATGCTTGTATGCAGGGGAAAAGTATGGTCAGAGCAAGCTTGAGGTATAGAAGAAACATGAGCCGTAGCTTTGAAACCTTCCCCCCTTTAGCTGCATCTGAACTGCAAAGCACGTGTAATTGAGCTCGTATTTAGGTGGTTCTCCATGTCATTCACAATTGCTGGGTCTTCTTGCTCTTCTAACAATCACTACATTCACTCTGACACTGAAACCATGTGTTCTGAGTGTATATATCCGTATAAACACATCTAGTTAGCTTTCACAATTTAACTTACAAGACTGATTTCAGTTTCTGTGCAGTTCAGTTCTGGAAGATGTCTATTCGATGTGCTGTTGTAAAGAATTATTGCTGATGGGCATAGCAAGAAGCATGAGTTTTGGGAGAAGCACAGAAAAGTAGCCATTCTGAAGGCCTAGCAACAAAGGGAAGGAGGCAGATTGTTCCGCCTATTTAAAAAAAACATAATAAAACTCTTCAAAAAAAGTGAAGGCTACATGCTGTGTAAAGAGTGAAGTTGTCAGAAGGAACTCGCTCTGTGGCTGTTTAACTGTGGCTGAATGCCTTGCTTTTGCAATGTCTTTTTAACAACTGGCAATGTAAGGTCCCTGGGAGCCAGTGTCAATGCTGGTTGGCATCTTTATATGGAGTGTGGGTAAAACATATGGGAAGATGTTTTCAGATTATTAACAATTCGGTTATTGTTACGTAGACTATTTTGTGCAGTGGGATGGTATTTGGATTCAGTGAGAGCTGAAGCACTCTCATCTTCTGCTGTTGATCAAGATGGCTTTCAGCCTGGCAAACTCTGTTGAAACAACCAATCTAGGCAGTCTGTCCTCTGAGCACCCTCAGAAGATGAGCCTTGGAGTTGACAAGTGTAATTCTACTGGATAGCAAAGACTACGGATTAAAAATATTTGTATTATGACACATTATCTCCCTTTCCTTCTTCCCTGCCCATGTGTGTACACATTCTCTAACTTCCCAATGCTTCGTAGGTAATAAATTACCTGTGTTTTTCCACTAGCAAGCCACATCATTAGGGTTCTTCTCAGTGCCCCTTGCTCCATTTTAGATATCTAATTTCCTTTTCTCTCAGGTGATAGAACTGGTAGATGTGTAATTGAACTCAGAATAATTGTTTCCAACGTGATTGTTGGTCTTTTATTTCTGACCCAAATAAAGTTTTGTGCTCTCAAATGCTTTTTTTTAAACTGGAGTAGTTAATATAACTACTTCTATTTGTAGGTAATGCAGTGCTTCATGTGCATTGTTTGCATTAAGTAAAACCTCTGCTTGCTTTTTGTGAGTACCAGCCCAGTGGGACTGGAGTCCCTCTGGAGCAACAGTGTCTGTTTTCTAGGTCTTGTCTGTTTACAATATGATCTCTGACTAAGTTTGGGACTTAACCTGGTTAAATATTGTTCACCTGGTCATCTTCCTAATCCTGGTGGGCTTGGGAGGAAAGGGTGTTAAGAATTTGCCTTGGAAGGCATAATGAAGCTTTTGAGATCTTTGGGTAAGGAAAGCTGAAGAGAGTTGTATATATAGCTTATTCCAGCTTTCTCTTTGTGGTATGCTATTAAGTTATTGGCATCTTAAAAATATAGATAGACCAGAGCTCTTCAATCTCTTTCAATTTGCAGACCAGCTACAGATTTCCCACTGAAGATGTTAAATCCTTGTACAGTAAATTTAAGACTGCTGACAGCTTTGTGTTTCTTAATTATTTTTCCCAGAACTTTAAGAAGTAATTCAGAAACTTCCGAGGTCTTTTGGCTATAAAGTTGAAAGTCACTCATTTAGCAAGTTCCACCACAAAATTGGAAAAAACTATTCTTTCAGTTCTGGAGCATCATGTTTGTCTGAGATAACAGTAAACCCAAAACCTTTAAAAAATTAAAAAAAAAACCCAAACCCAAACACAGATCCAATTGCTTATCCTCAGGCAAGTCCTTAAAATAAATAAATGAATGAAAGCAGCTTATACAAGTGTCAGCCATGTCTTTTAGTCTGGATACTTCAGTAGCAAAACCTTCTGATGTAATCAGTTTATGCTTTTATTGCATCTTTTTATCAAGTTAAGTGCTTTAGTCATTTGGTAGCAAGGAAGTCCAGGCACAGCTGAGAATGTGCTCTTCTCATAGTCTTAGCAGAACTCTCTCTGTGAGACCAAGATGCTCACCCAATATTCTTTGGCAGTGTCCCAAACCAGCATGCTAACAATAGAACTTTGATCTCTTATGATACTGGGTTGGACTCAGATATGTTATAGCCAAAGCAGGCTGCAAGATATGGAGAGAAAGAGGGACAAAGATGAAATGCCGACAAAAGAATAATTGTGCTTGTGGAAGCAGAACTAAACTCTGCCTGATAATTGTCAGCCCTCAATTCCTGCTCTTTTTTCGCAGCAGTTGCTGATTTTTCCTTCATGTTATGCTACAGTGCCATTAAGATGGTTCAGTCCTGGGCTGATTTGTCGTCTGCTTGTATACTGGTATAGGAACTTCTGGCACTTTTTTGCTTTCTTCTCCTACAAGTACTTTTTTACATAAGAAGAGTGGAGTGGCGCTCCTGATGTGGTATTGATGAAACTGTATAGCTGGTGTTCAGTTGAGGAGTCTTGGCACTTGATTGCACATTAATGTAGTTTAACTTTCTTGAATATTCCTGTTCAAGCAGAGGAAGTGTTTATAGTGCTTTTCGTAACTTATTATTGTTTATTGGCTTGGTTCTCTAACTTAGCAGTGTGTGAGCATTTTTGGCAGAAAGGGACTGGAAGTTTACATGTAGATATTTTAATAAGGCACCTAAGCTTGCTTTCTGCCTTTTGTTTTTAAAGGCAGAAAAATAATACTTCCAACTTCCATATTCATGTTCAGAGGCCTGTCAACCTATGATGTGAGGGTGACTTTATTTCCCTTGCTTAAGGTGTTCCAGTTGTAGCAGTGGCAAGTCCTTTCCCAGCCCTCTGAGATACAGTATTTAGGTCCATGCTAGATAAGTATGTTTGCCTTTCTTAAGGGCTGTTGCATGTAATCCAGCATACTACAAAAATGCAAATGCTTTGGGCTATACTGCCTGAAGTAGTTCTGGACTCGTGTTTTCAGTCTACCAGCATGCAGTCAGCTGCTGTGCTAACTGTTTAAACGTACAGTAAAACTTCTGTTAATTTGTGTTGCTGAACTTGATGCTTTGTAGGGCAAGGCTGTGAGTTTTTTTCCAGGTGGTGTACTTTGTAATATGCCAGAAGCATTGTAGCACCTGCTTTTCCATTCTAGATCTTTAGCAAATTCCAGGTTTCCTTAGTATCAAGTGCATTGCCTGTACCCCCTATGTTATTTTGAATAAAAAAATGTATTTATGGTCATTTTTAATAGGGGGCATTGCCTGTACCCCCTATGTTATTTTGAATAAAAAAATGTATTTATGGTCATTTTTAATGTTTCTGTGGTGTAGGTAGCATGCTGGGTGTTAACGTTCAAGAGACTGGTATACCACAGTAGAGTAATCCTATTGAGCTCTTTTCAATCCTATAAGTTGTTTTATCTGTCCCAGAGCGAACCGTATAGATAATTGTCTTGCAAGATTTTGCTTCAGTACAAGACTGACAGCTGGCTTCTTACCAGCAAACTCATTGTCTGTATCCATAGAACTGTGGGGAAATCCAGCTTGCAGGAAGTAATAGCAACCTGTCTTTTGATGGTAAGTTTTCTTATCTGTGTATTCTGGTATTTGGGAGAATGGGGTGGTGAAAGAGGTAGAAGAATCTCATACTATTGGCACAATTTAGTGTGATCTTGTTGTGTGAAGAATATTGTTTTGCTCTTGGAGAACCCTTTGTGGAACTTTGTTTTGACTTTCCTTTGTTCCTGTCTACCTTCCACCCTCTGTTTTGCTCTCCAGTTATAAGCAGACTCTGACATACCCTCTGTCTTGGGTTCCTTGACAGTAACTGAGAAATCTCAAATGGTATCAATTTACCTAGAAATACTGGGTCTCTTTAAGGGCACTAGTGACAAAAGTGCAGAGCTGAAAGTACTTCACTAAATTTTGCTGGTCAAGATCACTTCTGTATGTCGGCAGAAATAGGGTAGATTCATTTTCTTGTGATTGACTACAAAATAATTATTAAAGCAACTTGAGGTGAGAGCCTAAGTATCGTGCAGTCCTATCACCGGTTTTGTCATTGTCAGGTAGGCAGAAGTACAAGTACAAAGTGTGTGCAGTGTTCCCATGGCCCTGTCAGGCAAAGGTTTGTATACAGGAGTTGCCTTCTATTTGGACTATCTTTGCAGAAAACTTGTACAATGAAGTTATTTGCTCTTGAGAATCAAATGCTTGTCTGTGCTGGTGGGAAGTAGCGCAGACCTTGTATGTGCTTGCTGTTTGGTGGCAGCAATTACCTGACTAATCGGCACACGTGCTGCCTAGACGGTCTGAGCAGAAGGAGCACCAAACCCCTACTGCTGCCCTTGCCCACCAGAATGAAACAGAGTTGATGTGTGTGTGTTTGGATGTTTGGAACAGAAGAAGGGGAAGCTAAGAGGACATTTTCCACAAACCTGTAGGAAACAAGGTTCAAAGTTGTGGTTTGCTGTACAGTGTTAGATTTCAATGTAGATGTTGAAGAATTCTAGAATAAAGCTATGTATGGGCTTGGACAGACTTTGGACTTTTTTTTTCTGTGGATTCTGAGGCCTACATTTTGAGGTTGAAAAACTCTAAATTGGGTAGGCTTTCTCAGTTTCTCTACAGAAACCTGAAGCTCTTTCAAAATATGCGTCCGCTGCATCGTTGCACAGGTAATAATCAACAGTGGTTACATTCTTCATGGGGAATATTTCCCATCAGAGTGGGGATGGGGTTGTTAAGTGTCTGAGAGATTACTTTGTGTTCTTCTGCACATGGTGATTCTTCTCTTTGTAACCACAGCATAGTCTTCCTTCTGTTTTGCGGTGTCCTCTCTCTTCCTGTGCTACCAAGAGGGGGTAGATACTTCTCTAGAAGAGCGTGTTGTTAGCAGCAGATAATAATTTTGCAGCAGAAAGATGTTTTAGGACTTTTCAACACAAAAGTGTTATTGAGGGGGGAAAATCATGTGAATTTAAAGGCAAATGACCCTTTTGAAATAACTCGGAGCACATGAGATTATCAGACTTTCAAAAATAAGGTGGCCCTCCAGCTTTTCAGGTGCTTGTCATGGGTTCAGGAGAAATTACTCTAGTCCTAAAATGTTACTATCTCTTCATTGTAGGCTTCTACCAGAGCAAGGGCATTTGTTGCTCTTCCTTAATTTCTGTCTTTCCTCAAGGTACAGTTTTAATGTTTCTATATTTGAAAGGTCAAAAGTTAGTGGCTTGCTCATTATTTTGTTCAGCAGTGAATGCTTCAGCTGATACTTGTCTAGATTGACCAGGCTGTTTGTGAATTGCTAATGAGCTGATTAAAAAGGTTGAAAATGCTTCTTAGTAGAATTTAAGTTTTGCTTTTGTTTTTCATTTGTGCTTCATAATGGGTAAATTATGAGATCTAAAAGAGTTTCTTAAATTATTTTTGTGTGTGTATGTGTATTTGTATTTGCATTATAAGCAAATGAAACAATTTAAGTTCTTCCTCTCCCTCCCTTGCTAGTAATACTAGAGATTCTCCATTTTTCTTGGAAGAAAACGGACACCAAGAAAGCTCGTCAAGACATTCCAGGCATTTATATTAATATTAATTTTTAAATGTTAATTTTAAGTTAATTTGAAAACATGTTAATGAAATAGCTATAAAAGACTAACTAAAATTCCTTCTATTTAGCAGAGAACGTGAAACTTTACAGCGTATTAAGATGTTGCCTTTTAATAAATCTCCTTACACCACGGACTTCTAATCTAGACAACTTTAAAATCTTAACCCACAGAGCATATAAACAAGCAGGAGAAATTTAAACCAAACTAACAAAATTCTCAGCATTTCATCATCAGTGACTATGAGCTGCTTCCTCCTTCTGCTGTTGTTGGTATTCATCTTGATTAACACAAATCAATGCAGGAAATGCAGTGGGGAACTGTTAACATCCATGTAGAATCAATTAAAATGTTTTATGAATAGAAGGTATACATTAAATGACAAATTTGACTTGACTTGTACTACATGAGTTATAGAATAAATGAAAAATGAAAGGCTTTATTGTTTGCCGCAGTGTGAATAATGTAGCCATTTTATACCTTAAAGTTGTTATATTTCTATTCTGATTTGATAGCATTTTATGTTGATCACTAGTCTACACAACTGTGTTATTGCTAAGTCCAAACATTTAGAATACTTAAGGGGGGAAATCTCCAGATTCTTTAACAGAAACTCCTGCCTTTTATTTGAATGTTTAACTGTATTCTGAATTTCTTTAAGTTTGAAGTTTACTTTGTCATTTTTAAGACCACTCCTAGAAAACGTTTCTGGTCTTCAGAAGTGTAAATGAATTTTGTTTTGTGTTTTTTTTTTTTGTTTTGCTTTGTTTTGAAATGAAGAGGGTTTACCATACCTGTTACCCAAAGTACAAGACATGATTGCTAGGAAAAAGTCTTCTGACAGCAGTGACTCTAGTGAACTTGAATATAGAACAATACTATTTGATAACATCAAAACATGTGTCCATCTTCATACATTTTTCTGATTCAACAGATCAATTGAAAGTGTTTCTATCTTTGTTATATCCTTGCTTGCTGTAGCCAATAGGATGCTTAAGGCTGATATTTTTTATTTTTAATTGAAAAAATATCTGTAGTGTTTCTTTGTGTGCCTGCAATCACTTATTTTTTGATTTAGCTTTCTGTAGCAGGGGTGGGTTTCACCTAGAGCAGAAATGAAAAGCGTTATGCTTGCTTTCTCTAAACCAAATGCCTTGAGGATTTCATTTCCTGAACTACTTCAAAAATATGTTTATTATTTCACAAGACAAAAGCAAGGATGTTATCACTTAGGCCTGACACGGAATTGTCTGAGCAAGTCAGGGATGCACCACAGATCATGACCTGTAATTCTCATTTCTCATTTCTCAGTAATTTCAAACTGTTCTTGAGAGTACCGTATCCATACATCCCTAGCAACATTGCCACTCAGCTTTTTAACACCTCTTTCCCCATGTAATTTTAGTCATTGCCTTCTTTCGCAGATGAGGTCTTTTACGTTTCATCACTGCCTATCTAAAAGTTGTTCTTTAGCTTAAATAATAACATAGTTAAGACACTGTGTTTTTTCTTCCAAATTCCTTTCAATATTCAATAATTTTATATTAAAAAATGGAAAGAGAATGATTTTTTTGAAGTATTTATTTACCTCCTGCCACTACAATAACAGTTTATCATGTAGAATGCAAAAAGGAGCTGATGGAAAGAAAATGCTTCCAGCTAATAACTCGGGGGTAGTAATTCTTATTTAGATCTGGGTGTAACACCAACTGCTCAGCTGTTTTACAGAGCAGAATAGGATTACCTGGTGTTGATGGCATCAGAATTCAGAGATCCTCATAATTCCTTTTTTGTTCATATCTATGGTCTTCCCAGTTTTGAGAATGACTTGTGTAGCAGCCTTCTGAGAGAACCTGCCTCCTGCAGGTACCTTCTTCCCAAGAGCGTATGGTGGAGATGCTGGGAGCAGAGCAAGGACTGTATTCAGGAGGTGTCTGAAGCGGGGTTTGAGGAATGGAGTGGCATGGCTGAGGGGGGGGTTATGAAGGAAGTAGGCAGGAGAAGCAACAGTATCTTTTTTTGTTTGGGTTTTGTTTGGTGGTTTTTTGTGTTGTTTTTTTTATTATTATTATTTATTTTTTGTCAGGAGCTACTGTGCTGAGTTACTGTTCCTTCGTGAGGGCTTGAGACAAGAGGCAGTTTTATTTGGAGAGTGAGGCTTCTTTGTGGTGTTACCGGCAACTGCTTTTGTCTCGGAGGACTTTAACTGTCTTCTGTTGCAGAACTTGTGGCACTTCTGTATTCCAACCGGTGTAAAAGCACTGAGTTTTAAGATGGAGTTGCAGTGTAGACTGTTCACAGTAGCCTCTGAATGTTCTTCTGAGCAAGCAGTAGTGACCCAGCTCTAGATATGGCTTGAAATGTCTCGATTTCCAGCAGTTTTATTTATTCTTTCCTAAACAAAGCCAGCTGTTATTACCTGTATTTAGACTTTGTGTGTGTCTATAAATGTGTAGATATATGAAAATGCATATGTACATTCACATGTGTGCCTCTGTCTTTTTAAAAAGAGTAAAACAGGTTCACAGAAGATTAAAAAATAGGAAAGAATTAATTTTGCTAAAACTGGGAAAGATTACATATGAAACAGTGAGGAGGAGATCCATTCCAAGTACCAAATTAGGGAAATGAACAACACACGTGGAGGGAGACAATATAGTAGAGTAATATACTTGCATTAAAGAAGAGTTTTATTTTGTCTCTGTAGTACTACTAACAACTCTTCATGCATCCAGGAGGTATGTTATCTATGTGTGGGACTTGGGGGCCTCTGACTGAGAGAAGGGTGTCAGGAGGGGAAATTCTTTTCTCTCAAATAATTAACAGATTGAAAGTTCAAGAACCACCGTGTTGAAGTTGTTGTTCTTTAGTGTGTGATATTTGGTACACAGGAGCTAACACATAGCAACTTGTAGTGGTAGAAGGCGAATATAAAATAGGAACATTTTTTAATACTGATGCGATCCAACTGCAGAGGAAACATTGCTTGGATGTATGTTTAGCATCTTTGATATTTTTTTGTCTTTCATGCCAGCTCTATGTGGCCACTGAAGCCATCCTCATTGCATTGGTGGGCGCAACTCCTCCCTACCACTGGGATCTCCAAGAGCTCTCAGCTAATCAGAGCCATAGCAACCAGTCAGCAAGTGAGCAGAGAGCTTTTGGAGAATGGCTTCTGACCGCCAATGGCAGTGAGGTGCATAAACACGTACACTTCAGCAGCAGCTTCACATCAATAGTCTCTGAGGTAAGTCTGAAATGTGTTTTGCTGCCTTGTGTGTGAGTAGTAAATCTTACTGGGTCGGTTGCGGGGGGCTGGTTATACTGCTTCTTTATTCCATACTAATGCATGTTTTGATTAGCAAATGAAACAGGTGCTACCTCCAGGTAGAGAACAGGTAATCTATTCATATCTTTACTGGCAGCAAAAACTAGCTTTATTTTGCTATGCAGATCTTGACCAAAGTACAGCTCCAAAACTTCCCACCTTTTCCATGTGGAAGTTAGTATTGGATCCTGTAGCCTGGTTCCACAATTGTCATTCATTGTGCTAATGTGCTCAAAATCCTTTATGGTCCCTGAGCTCTTTCTGGCCACTACTTGTGATTGCCTTGCTAAGGTCATGCCATGATGATTGGTGATAAGGTGATTGCCATGCTAAGGATGCGTGTAGTGCATCCATCGTGCAGTTAGCCAAGCAGCGGAGGAACTGGAGAGGAAGTGGCTTCTGCAGCCTTTGCAACTCCAGATTTGGGGAAGGCACGGGCAGTGGGGAGTCAGATGGACAAAGCAACTCCCCTCTTTCTATCCCAAAACAAGCCTTAGCTTTATTGGTGTGTCCTCTGTGTTTTGTAAGTGTCTTCTTTCATGGTCTAGACACAGTCCCTACAGAAATGATTCCAGATTCCACACGGACATGTGCAACACCTGCCCTTTCTGGGGCCTTCAGTATCTGTTGATGTCAAATTGTTCTGTGCAAGAGCCCTGTCCGAGTGCATCTGTTACAAGACCTGAATTTAGTGCCATACAGTTAAGTCAAGTGTGGTACCACTTGATAATTCATGGCTATTGTCCAGAGACATTAGTGCTATCTGAGATAGTCCTGTAAAGCACTTAACTTTTTTTGTTATGAGCATACTAATAAAAACTGCCAACTTTGGAATACTACCAAGCAGTTGTGTACAACAGGCATTGCTTCTTATTCTGGTAATAAAGAGGATGTGAGTACTTGTGCCACTATTTAAATTTAATTCCTAATGGACGGTGGGTTTCTTTAAGCATTATTTAAAGCTTAGTAAGGTTTTCAAACTTTCTCTAGGCTTTTTCTTTTTTGCTTTTTAATTTATCCAGGAATCTTTTATTCTCCTAAACTTGACAAGACAGACGTGTTTCTAGAGCCTAGCAGTGTTTTAGGACATAAATTTTATAAAGGTTCTTTTGTGTTTTAGTTACGTAGGTAAGAAATGCAGGTAAAGAATGAAGTTTACTTGAAAAATACAATTAAAAAAAGAAAATCCTAAGGCAACTTGTGTAGATTCTGCTTTGAAATTCTTTAACATACTTCTCAGTAAAGGCCCATGTGTATAAAATCTTGTTGCCTCTCCTGTTTTCCACTGTTAAAATACACCTTTTTTTTTTCAAAATTTGTTAGATGAATGTGTGGTGTATATATATTTTGAAGTAGAATTATGTGCTAAATACAAAGATTTTAGTGATATCACACTTATTTGGGGAATATCTGTGACTATCTAATTTCATTCCTAATGTGTAAAAAAGCTTTTTCTACATTTCAGGAGGATGGTTTTTATGCTTATCTTGTGGCATCACTTACTAATAACATGACTATTGCAAATTTACAGTGCAAAATATTCTGATGTAAAAAAACCCTTGATTTATGAATATCAGGCATATATATGTAACATGCTTTACATAGAAGAGAAAAGCCTTGAGCCCTTTAAAGTGCCTCTTAGCTGTTGAGATTAATTTGCAGAATAAATTTTGTTTCACAACCAAATTATCCTTTTATCTCTGAATGATTCAGAAAGCATGTAATGTCACTGAGTTTCAGTGTTGGCAGCTTTTTAAATTTTTATGCCAAAAGTTAGGGCATGATTCTTGTAGCTCTTATAAAACAAACTGACCATGTTATTTCAAGATAAAATTAATCTCATATGCTATTATTATACAAATATATGTTTCTGGGAATTGTTTTTAAATTCTAGAGAAGCTTATTTGTGGTCACATGGAGCACAAAATTTAATTTTGTCAGTCTTGACGCTTTATGGGCACGTTACCTACTGTACCAGTAAACACCTCACCATTAAAGTGACAATTCAAAGTGAAGCATATACTGCATGCAAGCAAGTTATTTTCTTAGAGCTTCTGAATGATTTGTTTTGTTAGCTCCCTGATCTTGGTGAGGTTTAATTGCATGGCTCTGTTCTCATGGTGAGTTAGTTTATAACCGAGCTTTGAAATAATACAAGCTTTGCTAGAAATGATATCTAATGGGGTTTTGGTAGAGGAAGAGAAGATTAGGAGGAGAAGATTAGAGTGTTATTGCAGGGATAATGACATAATCACCAGCTTACCAGCACAGGAAGAAAAGTTGGGTGTCACTAAGAGGAAACATTATCTCAAGATGCAAGAGGAGTAGAAAAAGAAAAGAACGCAGTATGTGGAGTTTTTAGAATACTAAAGGAAATAACTTTTGAACAGTGAGAGCATGGCATATTTTCATTCTACAGTTTTGTGAGAGAAAGAATTTCCTGTCAGGTTCAACCTGAGACATTAAGTCTATAAGAATCAAACATATGAAGATCAGGGTTTTATTTGGAATTGAGAAGAATTGGAAATGACACAAAGTAGACTGTAAAAAAGATGAGTGTTTGCAATACCAGAAAACCTGTCTAAGGCTACCAAAGTGTTTCTCAGTGACAAGACAGACAAGACAGTTCATAAGGAGGAGCATATGCAGGATTATCTTTCAACATAAACCACAACTTTTATTTTTGCATAGTATGCCTACACACTGCAGTGATATATGTCAGGAGGTAGGACCGAGTCTATTTAAGCTAATAGATTTATGTGAGAAAAGGCAATCAAAGAGAGAATGGGAGAAGACTGCAAAAATTACAATATTCTGAGGGATCTGTCCTTGATTTCAGAATCAAAGACTGCACATGATTTGGCAGAATTGTGCAATTGGTTAGTATCACCCAGTGAGTTTGGGAGACAGCAGTTATGTTTTGGTGACTATCTGACTGACTGAATGTGATGCTCAAGAGCTTTATGCAAAGTTTGATCTTTCTTAAAGTATGTGTTGTCCCCCTCCAACTACTAGCTGTTGGTGAACTGCCTGGATTCTGGTTAATTGTCCTTTTTTTTTTTTTTCCTCCCCTCCGTCCAGTGGTTTTTAATTGGCAGCACATCATATAAAGTCAGTGCTGCCAGTTCTTTCTACTTCAGTGGTGTGTTTGTTGGAGCAATCTCCTTTGGCCAGCTCTCAGATCGCTTTGGGAGGAAGAAAGTCTATCTCACAGGTAACCACTGCCGCCTAACAAAATGAATGAAGTGGAGGTGTCGTGTCTCTGAAGATCAGTGACAAGAGCAGAGTTTCTGCTGAGAACTTGATGCGCAGCAGTGAATAATGTGCTGTGATTATTATTATTTTTTTAATTTTATTTTGTCTTTCCAGTATACTTCAGGAATATAAGTAGGGACAAGAAATTAACTTTTCACTGTTCGATCAAGGTGTTTTGGATTTAGGAGTCGTAGCATAAGGGCTTACACTCATGTATGTCATACCCATGGGATTTCCACAGGTTGCAATTAATATTTATAGTAATTTCTTAGCAATGTTCTTGCATGTAAAACCTGCTAGGAATTTGTTGTACCTTTTATCTCATGTCTGCATGATTTAATTTTTATGTATTTGTGATCCTCATTGTGTCTTAAAGCTCATAAGCTTTTTTACTGTCCCCAGATCAAACAGTATTTGGAACTTGGTGTTTTGTGTACGTATTTATAAAGTTGTGTGGCAATGGATGAGCATGTAAAATTAAAAAACAGATTTTTTTTTTTAAAGGAACAACCTCACTCAAAGCAGATGAACGTGGGCCTGTTATGCAATGCAAACTCCCAATATACTGTCCCCCGGTAATGCTTCTCTTTAGTCTGTATGGACTACTTTCCAGGAATGAGGGAAGATATTTGGTCATATATTTAATCTGTGGCTTCTGTATGGGGATAAATATCAAGCCATTTTAACTGGAGCCAGACAGTAGTTCTGAATATATGAAAAAATTGTCTTCTGTGAGCTGAATTTGAAGAGTTAGTACTGCAAATTATGTATCAGAAACCACTCCTTTTGTGTCCCCCCTTTTATGATACTGACTTTAGGTACTTAAATTTCTGCCCAAACCCATGTGTTGTAGCAGTGTGTTGTAGTTATTGACTGTGATTACTTAGGACAAATGCCACTAACATCAATAAAGATACTGATAAATGCTTCTGTTTTTCTTTAGCTATTCTTCTGAAATGACACCTTTTGCCTTGTTTTCCAGGTTTTGCCCTAGACATCTTGTTTGCCATTGCAAATGGATTCTCACCTTCATATGAATTCTTTGCCATCTCTCGCTTCCTGGTAGGGATGATGAATGGTGGGATGTCACTGGTTGCCTTTGTTCTACTGAATGAGTGTGTGGGTACCGCCTACTGGGCATTAGCAGGTAAAGTTTAAGTGTCAATATCTTTGTTGTCAGAATTCATAGATTTCAGTCTCGCACATGACTTGAGACACACCAAAGCTAACACCATAGCAGTTCCAAATTTAACTCTGCTTGAGCATCTGTGTGACCACAGTCTTTGAGCCCTGCTTTGTTTAAAATGAACTTTAGGCAAGCACAGTAGGTGACTTGGGGCCATTCAAATTTCTGCATCACTCAGGTTCACAAAGGTCCAGTTGAAACATCCCCTGTGAATGTTACACCACTAAATGCTCATCCAAGGTTCGTGATAGCTGAGCTCTAGCCATCAAAATTTTGGACTCTGCTGAACAGAGCTTACTGTTTGTTTGCTAAATGTCAATGCTTTCATTCCTTGCAGTTCTCAAAAAGAAATCAAAAGTGTTTTTATATAATGGGAAGATGAGACAACTATATGTTAAAAATTGTCCCATGTGGTAATCAACCTTTGAACTTAAGACAAAAGGTACAGACACCCTTAACTGTCTTGGTTGTTAGTGTTGAAGCTGTTCTTCAGGTATGATGTGTATAAATTGTACCATTACAGCTCTGGGGCCTGACTGACCCAGTCTGTGACAAGTGCCAAAGAAGTGCTATACTGAGACAGTTTTAAAACAGGATATCTTACAAATCACAAGAACTACAAATGAC